>CM053031.1:301178203-301303203 GCA_028564925.1 Lithobates sylvaticus | reverse complement strand
CCCGACTTTGGGGCCCCGTATCTCGGGGCCACTTAGTGCTAGGAACACAAAATTTGGTGTGCAAACCCAGTGAAAATAGCACTACAACATATCCATATGGGGTTTCTATCACCAAGTGGCCCTGAGATACGGGGCCCCAAAGTCGGTTCGGAAAATGTCATTCTCTTCTGCAGAAAAGTGCTTGACATTTTCCGAACCGACTTTGGGGCCCTGTATCTCGGGAGCCACTTGGTGCTAGAAACCCTATCTTTGAAAATGTTGTAGTGCTCCATCTGCAGCAATGTCATTTCGGGACCCTTTGGGTCCAGAGACCCAACATTTTGGCTGCAGCTAGGGGGCATATAGGAACCCGTAACTACCAAGTTTGAAGTTTGGGGGACCTATGGCTGCAAATGGGCACAGTGAGGCTGCAAATGGGCACAGTGAGGATGCAAATGGGCACAGTGAGGCTGCAAATGGGCACAGTGAGGCATGCAAATGGGCACCGTGAGGTTGCAAATGGGCACAGTGAGGCTGCAAATGGGCACAGTGAGGCATGCAAATGGGCACCGTGAGGTTGCAAATGGGCACTGTTGACCCTCTTTTCCACTTACAGTAGCTGCACATTTCTCACCCTAGGCTTATACTCGAGTCAATACATTTTCCCATTTTTTTGTGGTAAAATTAGGTGCCTCGGCTTATATTCGGGTCGGCTTATACTCGAGTATATACGGTAGTATTGCATAATTTTTTATTTTTTTTTCTTCACTATGGTCAAAAATTTAAGTACAGCATTTTTTAATGTAGTATTGTTTATTAAAGCAGTACTCAACTCCCCCCCCCCCCCCCCCCCCCCACTCCCTGGGTTTTTTTTTTCTTCTCCTCCTACCTGTATCCTTGGGTTCTCCTCAAAAAACAAACTCGCCCACACAAGTATTGTCCCACTGAGATCCACTATTTGATTGCTATACATCAAGTCCCAGACCACCACCTTGGTCCTCTTCAGCTTGTTGCCTGGGATAATTCAGCTGGAGGTACCCCTGGGGGTTACAGGACCCGTAACACATCACTCTGGCCTCGGCAGGAATGGCGGGGGAAGGCGGAGCAAAAAATGTAAAAATTAAAAAAATAGATAACATTCTGGTTTGGGAGGGCAGTGTTAAAATTGGACTAACTTTTAGTATGTCTCCTTTTAGTATGTCTCCTTTGAGCCAGTTGGCGGATCTCTAGTAGCCACAGGTGAATATGCTTGGCTCTGATCTGTGGGCAGATTCTGCAAACATTACCAGTCATATGGTTCACACAACAACCAATGACAGTGCAGCTAATGGGGTCCTAGTGGCCAATGTTGTCATTGGTTGCTAGGATGTAGTCGGCTGAATAGCATCCTCGGTTGCCAGGACGCAGGCAGCACAGCTGAAAGTTGTGATTTAGTGGTGGTACTAATACTACCACTAAATTAATAACTTCCTGCTGTAGTAGCAGCCAGCTTAGTTCAGGAGAGAGAGAGAGAGAGAGAGAGAGACTCTGTATATATCTCACAATGTTTAAAGCCCAACTTCTGTCTCCTGGACATGTGCAATTTGTTTCGTTTTTTTTCCGTTAAAATTCGTTCATTCGTTATCGTACGAATGAACGAATGATTCACAAAAAATTTTAACGGATAACGAATTATCGAATCGAACGAATACGAAAAACAACAAAAATCCGAAATAACCAAATTAGAAACACCGAAACTACGAAAGAAGAAAATCCGAAAAACGAAAACAGGAAAAAAGAAAATCAAAATGAATGAAAAAATTCGTACATTCGTAACTTTTTAATTTTTTTGTTGCGATTCGTAATTTTCCGTGTCTCTTACAATGGCGCTGCTTAACGTGCTTCGAATGGATTGAACGAAAAAATTCGTACATTCGTAACTTTTTTTTTCGATTCGTAATTTTCTGTGTCTCTTACAATGTAATAATAGCATACACATTACATAAAATTATGAATTATGCTCCGATTACGAATCTACGAAAACAATGTTACGAAAGTACGAATAAATCAATCTTACGAAAGTACGAATGTAACTAAATCTACGAAAATACGAATGCGTCCGAATTTCGAATAAACGAAAATTAAACTAACGGAAAAACGAATCAACGAAAAAATAACTCTTACGAAAATACGAATCGTTACGAATACGAACACCGACGACTTACGTAATTACGAATCGTTACGAATCAACGGAAACTAACAGAAACGAAACGAAAATAAACACATTTTTCTATTGTGCACATGTCTACTGTCTCCCCCCCGAAGGTCCCCAGTGTGATTTGTTTTTTTTAAGTATTCAAAGTCTTCAGGACACTTGGGTTACCAGGTTGGGCAGTCTTTATTGATGCAGGAAGCAGCACAGACATGAGGACATCAGCACTGCTTTCTGCGCCAATTCATTTTGAATTAGGGGCACAGTGTGATGGCCTCTTAGGGGTGGGTCCATGATATCCCTTACAGTAGAGTCACTGGGGTGTCAGCCTTAACCCAGAAGACTGGGGACATCTGATGGTGTTAAAGAGGCACCACAGGGAACAGCTCCAGATTGCAAGTAAACTTTTCGTTAACTTTCGTTGAGTTCTAGCTGACTTGCTGCAGCTTCTAATGCATGCTGTGAGGAGCTCACAGTGTGCAGTGAAATCAGAGTAAGCCATTTGAGTCTAGGAGAGGAGCCGGTACTACTGTGCAAGACTGAAGGGTAGGCTGGAGGTCAGATTTAAGCCCACATTTTATGGACTGTCCCTAAATCTCGGGAAGCTGAGTAGCCCTAATAATGTTGCTATTCTTGGGAAAGTGCAGCCTGTTCTAGCTTGTGTATATGCCGATACACAGGAAACAATAATCACACCTCCCAGTGGGACAATTAGCCACAAAGATAATCTAAATTCTTTCTGATGACTCCACGCACTGCAATGTGACTGACTGTTTGCCTAGGCTCACTTTCCAGTCTGGTGACTATTGCCATTGCTGCTATTGCAATTAGCTGTAAATGCATGTCATACAGAACAAAACATTCTGTACATCTCTGCACCTCATGCACCGTTCCCCATTTACCTCTGTAAAAACACGGCAAGTACTGGAAACTGCCAGAAATCCAGTGAGCTCCTTACTTCCTGTCTGAGCTGACAACACGGTCCCTCAAAGCCCAACTTGTGTTTTCAGCTGAACACCAGACCTCCCTCTCTGGCCCGTCCTCCTCCATACCACCCTCCACATACATTCATTACCTTATTCTTTGTTCATAAGAATAGTGCAAATCCGGAAAATACCACTAGATGGAACTGATAATCATATTTCCTATGAGCATGGCCCTCTTCTTCCACCCAATAACTGAGCAGTACTGCTCACATTCTTTTTTCTTTCATCCTTCTTCTTCTGTCTTCTTCTTCTTCTTCTTCTTCTTCTTCTTCTTCCGTCATCTGTCTTCTTCTTCTGTCTTCTTCTTCTTCTGTCTTATTCTTCTTGTCTTCCTTCTTCTTACTTCTGTCTTCTGTCTTCTTCCTTTTTTGTCTTCTTTTTCTTCCTCCTGTCTTCTTCCTTTTTTGTCTGCTTCTTCTTCTTCTTCTTCTTCTTCTTCTTCTTCTTCTTCTTCTTCTTCTTCTTCTTCTTCTTCTTCTTCTTCTTCTTCTTCTTCTTCTTCTTCTTCTTCTTCTTCTTCTTCTTCTTCTTCTTCCTGTCTTCTTCCTTCTTCTTCTTCCTGTCTTCTTCCTGTCTTCTTCCTTCTTCTTCTTCTTCTTCTTCTTCCTTCTTCCTTCTGTCTTCTTCTTCCTTCTGTCTTCTTCCTTCTGTCTTCTTCCTTCTGTCTTCTTCCTTCTGTCTTCTTCCTTCTGTCTTCTTCTTCTTCTTCTTCTTCTGTCTTCTTCCTTCTTCTTCCTTCTGTCTTCTTCCTTCTTCTTCCTTCTGTCTTCTTCCTTCTTCTTCCTTCTGTCTTCTTCCTTCTTCTTCCTTCTGTCTTCTTCTTCCTTCTTCTTCCTTCTGTCTTCTTCTTCTTCTTCTTCCTTCTTCTTCTTCTTCTCTTCTTCTGTCTTCTTCTTCTTCTTCTTCCTTCTGTCTTCTTCTTCTTCTTCTCTTGTATTTTATTGTATTGTTACTGTTCTGTCTCCTTTTTATGTTGTAAACCGCTGTGCAAACTGTTGGCACTATATAAATGCTGTATAATAATTATTAATAATATAAATAATAATAGTAAAACATTTTTATTTTCTATCATCGTTATCTCCCTCTAGTGGCCATAATAATGTATTTCCCCTATTTAAACTATTCCTCTGAATGAACATCTGACCTAGAGAAAAAATAGACTTATGCCGCGTACACGCGATCAGACTTTTCGACGGACTTGGTCCGGCGGACAATGCAACGGACTTTGCAGCTGAGGTCCGCCGGACTTTCAAGCGAACGGACTTGGCCACACACGATCACTCCAAAAGTCAGACGGATTCGAACGTGGTGACGTAGAATATGGAAGTTCATAGCCAGTAGCCAATAGCTGCCCTAGCGTCGGTTTTAGTCCGTCGGACTAGCACACAGACGACCGGATTTTTCGACCGGACTCGAGTCCGTCGGAAAGATTTGAAGCAAGATTTATTTCTAGGTCCGCCCGACTTTTGGGAAGAAAAAGTCCGCTGGAGCCCACACACGATCGAGTTGTCTGATGGATTCAGTCCGCCGGACCAAGTCCGTTGAAAAGTCCGGTCGTGTGTACGCGGCACAACATTTGTTTTTTTTTTTTCTGGATTGTGGCCAGTAGATGGAGTTGACCATCATAATGCACAAGTGATTATTTTATACCATCATCAATCCAGTAATATATAATTTGCCAGCACATGCAGTTTTTCTGGCCAGATAGCTATGTGAAATTTTTCTTTAGTATTTTTTAAATTCTACGCCAAATTGTGACGTGATTGTTTCAATATCTTTTGACTATATGTCAAGGACCCTATAGGGTGCTAGGGTGCATATGGTCCTCCAAAAATATCACTGCAGGACACAGGGGCTGGCAGGGTGCAGGAGAGGACCAGGCACATGGCACATTCATAAATGAAGGTCTTTTACAGCAATATTATTCTTCAAATCGGTGGGGTTTGCCAGCTAGAGCAGGGGGACAGGTTGTTGCATTAAATGTTCTTGTGATATTAGTATACTTTGGTTTACCTTTGTATCTGAACTAAAGAGAATGAGGATTTTTTTGTTTGCAGTGGTTGAATCCAAACATCTGTCAACGCCCTGAATACAAATAAATACATACTCAGTGCCTGATATACTGTATTGAATTAAGATACTTTTTAAATATTTAGCCGATCCATTTACTTTAATCAGGTTAATCCATTTTCACTCTATTCTAATCCCCTGATAAACCTTGTAGGCAAATCTCCTAATCTTTTTTTAATAAAACATTCCCTGACTTTGTGGTAATGGGTATTGTTAATCATGTGGTTGGCGTCCGTCCAGGGGAAGTGTTCCGGGCATGGTGCCATTTACACACTGAGCCAGTTCTCACAAACCTCTTGTATGTACTCTTGTACATCGGTGTGTTCTGGCAGGGGTAGAGTGTTTGATCTCTGGGATGGATTGCTGTGGACATGTTGGTTCCAAGATTCGGACAAGTCTCCGTGATTTATTTTATTGCCGATGATTTGGGTGATGGGTTTTGATTGATGACTTTAAAGGTTGGCTCCAGTCAAAGCAGAACTCCAGACAAAACATTCAATACACAGATAAAATATATATATAAATATAGATGCAGTTTCAGTTCTGGTGCCCAGAAAATCCCAGACACAGTTATTCCCACCAACAGTCAGTCTAAGGCCCACCCAATAACTGGGCAGTCCCGCTCACATTCTTTTTTTTTCTTTCTTCTTCTTCTGTCTTCTTTCTTCTTCCTTCCTCTTTCCTCTTTCTTCTTCTTCTTTCTTCTTCTTTCTTCTTCTTCGTCTTCTTCTTCTTCGTCTTCTTTGTTGTCTTCGTCTTCTTCCTTCTTCCTTCCTCTTTCCTCTTCTTCCTTCTTCTTCCTTCTTCCTTCTTCTTCTTTCTTCTTCTTTCTTCTTTCTTCCTTCTTCCTCCTTCTTCCTCCTTCTTCTTCCTTCTTCTTTCTTCTTTCTTCCTTCTTCCTTCTTCTTCCTTCTTCTTCCTTCTTCTTCCTTCTTCTTCCTCCTTCTTCCTCCTTCTTCCTCCTTCTTCTTCCTTCTTCTTTCTTCCTTCTTCCTTCTTCCTTCTTCCTTCTTTCTTCTTTCTTCTGTCTTCTTTCTTCCTTCTGTCTTCTTTCTTCCTTCTGTCTTCTTTCTTCCTTCTGTCTTCTTTCTTCCTTCTGTCTTCTGTCCTCTTATTTCCTTCTTTGTTATTCCTTCTGTCTTTTTTTCTTTTTTTTTTTAACAATAAGAAAATTTTTATTGATTTTGATAACAATACAAATAGTCTTTCTTCTTCTTTTTTCTTTCTTCGTCCGTCCGTCCTTCCTTCCTTCCTTCCTTCCTTCCTTCCTTCCTTCTTCTTCCTTCCGTCTCACTTTTTCTTGTTTTTCTCTCTTCTCCTTCTTTTGTCTTCTTCTTCTTCCGTCTTCTTCTGTCTTCTCTTTCCTTATACTTTCTTCTGTCTTCTTTTTCCTTATACTTTCTTCTCCTTCCGTCCACTTGTTTCTGTCTTCTTCCATCTACTTTCTTTAGCAATTTGAAGGAGTTGAAAGGAAGGAACCAGGGAAGGAAGAAAATAAACGGATTACATTTCAGCTTTAAAGGCTCCATTTTATCTGGATTATAAATCTATCTCTACTCTCTTCAGTAAACCTGGCTTATCCGAGGACCCTCCAGCAAGTCATGGTGCCACTGATCACCCGGGAGTCATGTGACAAGATGTACCATATCGACTCTGCGTACAATCCCTCCCAGACTGTCATCAAGTATGATCAGATCTGTGCCGGGTACCAGTCTGGACAGCAGGACGCCTGCCTGGTGAGTACAAAAACCTACCCACCAAAAAACGATCACATGGATGGCGTTTTACATCTAAATATCATGGTGTCATCATTTATAAAATTTAAGGAAAAAAAATGGAATGGTTTGATTTTGATGAAGGTTTGTTATATACTTTATAGAGGGAGGAATGGCTAACCAGTCTTTGTGTCCCATTTGGGAAGATTTTTATTTGTTTCCCTTTGTTTGAGATACAACAGAAAGTTGAAGATTTCTTATCTACTGCTGTTCTGGTGACAAATAGAAGGGTTGATCAAACCAGCTTGACACAGGTAGCATTTTAAGACTTGACAGGAGTTCTTACCCTTTTCACATTCCATCCAAAACATAAAGTGTAACTAAAGGCAAAACATTTTGGTTAGAGCAAGGAAGGGTTAAAATCGCTGTGAGTTTTTTTTTTCACCATCTATGTCCCATTGAAGTGATTTCCCTTCACATCCTGTGCCATAGCCACAATGGAAAGTGAGAGGAAATCCCTCGAAAGGGAGAGAATCCCGGGATGTCACCAGAACTAGTGTCTCCATTGGAAGATTTCCCCTCTATTAAGGATAGTTTACACTTGCATCAAAACATAGCTTTGGGCTGGCTTTGTTAAAGCTCTCTGAATGCCAGTCAAAGCCCCTGTCACTAAATGAAATGGTTAGATTACAGTCCCGTTTACACCTTGCTTTTGCTTGGTGCTTCAATGAGGCTTTGGTGGGGCTTCAATGGGGCTTCAATGGGGCTTCAATGGGGCTTTAATGAAGCTTTGGTGGGGCTTCATGGGGCTTCGATGAGGCTTTGGTGGAGCTTTGATGAGCCTTTGGTGGGGCTTTGGTGGGGCTTTGGTGAGGCTTTGGTGAGGCTTCAAGGGAGCTTTGCCATAGACTTCTATGGAGGCTTTGAAGACGCTTTGAAGCACCACTAACGCTACATATATTTTTTTAAGCAAAGCCGAAGCAAAGAAAAAGCAAGCTGTAAACAGGACAGTAAGGTAACAATTTTATTTAGTGACAGGAACTTTGACTAGCGTTCAGAGAGCTTTAACAAAGCGTGGCTGAAGCCTTGTTTTCAAGCAAAGTGTAAAATAGTCCTTAACCACTTCAGCCCCGGACCAATTGGCAGCCAAAGGACCAGGCCCCTTTTTGTGATTCGGCACTGCGTCCCTTTAACTGACAATTGCGCGGTCATGTGACGTGGCTCCCAAACAAAATTGGCGTCCTTTTTTTCCCACAAATAGAGCTTTCTTTTGGTGGTATTTGATCGCCCCTGCGGTTTTTATTTTTTGCGCTATAAATAAAAATATAGCGACAATTTTGAAAAAAATGCAATATTTTTTGCTTTTTGCTATAATAAATATCCCCCAAAAATATATAAAAAAACATTTTTTTTCCTCAGTTAAGGCCGATACGTATTCTTCTACATATTTTTGGTAAAAAAAATCGCAATTAGCGATTTTTGATTGGTTTGCGCAAAAGTTATAGCGTTTACAAAATAGGGGATAGTTTTATAGCATTTTTTATTAATATTTTTTTTTTTTTTACTAGTAATGGCGGTGATCAGCGATTTTTATTGTGACTGCGACATTATGGCGGACACATCGGACATTTTTGACACATTTTTGGGACCATTGTCATTTATACAGCAATCAGTGCTATTTAAATGCATTGATTCCTGTATAAATGACACTGGCAGTGAAAGAGTTAACCACTAGGGGGAGGGGAGGGGTTATGGGCTGTGACGTGTTGTGTTTTTTTACATTAGGGGGCGTGGCTGTACGTCTGATGTCATTGAACGGCTTTCCAGATGACAGGGAACTGCCGATCAATGACAGGCAGAGTAGGAAGCGCAGGGAGAGGTTTGTTTACACAGACCTCTCCCCGTTCTTCAGCTCTATGACCCGATCGCGGGACACCAGCGGCGATCGGGTCCGCTGGTCCCGCGGCCGGGGTCACGGAGCTCCCGCGACCCACGGCCAGGCAATTAAAGGGCTACGTACCTGTATGTGGTTTTGCCTGGCCGTGCCATTCTGCTGACGTATATGTGCAGGAGGCGGTCGGGAAGCGGTTAATGTGTGTTTAGGATTTAGGATTTTCTTTTACTTTCACTTTCAATGATAATGGTAAACAGGATGAATATAAAGGGTGAATCTTCTAATGGGGGCACAGACAGCAATTCAATCATGACAGGTGTTCTAATCTCTCTCCGTTATATCCCAAACTAAAAAACAAAAAAAAGTATATGTATAGACCTACTTTTATATCCCTTTGCAATTACCTGTTGATCCTGTCCAATTCCAGTTATTTGTTATTTCTGGTGGAGGCCCAACAACTCTTCCTAGCTGCCATTGAAATCACTTTTGCTTTGTCAGCCCTGTGCTATGCTGCTGTCCATTATGAATACTTGTCGGTGTTTCCTTCAATGCATACGTTTTGACAGTGTCAAGTAAAGATAATTAAGTGGCCTATAGATCCACAAGAAAATTGTCAGAGAAGGATTAACCAGTATTGCAAAAAATATAGAAAACTTTCATTGAGAATTCCAAAATTGCAAAAAAAATACACCTCCACCATTGCAAGAGTATAAAATTCTGACAACGTTGTCAACACAACACAGGTAGCCACCACAGACTCATGTCCAACCACATACGCACCTAAATATAGGTGGGAGAATTTGCAGCAGGCAATCGCCCATGTACAGTATCTCACAAAAATGAGTACACTCCTCGCATTTTTGTAAATATTTTATTTTGTTTGTACTATTACATACTGAAGCAGAGCTTGATCCCCTCCCTTCGGAGACTGGACCGCAGGGCAGTATTCCAATATGATAACGACCCCAAACACACCTCCAAGATGACCACTGCCTTGCTAAAGAAGCTGAGGGTAAAGGTGATGGACTGGCCAAGCATGTCTCCAGACCTAAACCCTATTGAGCATCTGTGGGACATCCTCAAACGGAAGGTGGAGGAGCGCAAGGTCTCTAACATCCACCAGCTCTGTGATGTCGTCATGGAGATGTAGAAGTGTGGCAACCTGTGAAGCTCTGGTGACCTCCATGCCCAAGAGGGTTAAGTCAGTGCTGGAAAATAATGGTGGCCACACAAAATATTGACACTTTGGGCCCAATTTGGACATTCTCACTTAGGGGTGTACTCACTTTTGTTGCCAGCGGTTTAGACATTAATGGCTGTGTGTTGAGTTATTTTGAGGGGACAGCAAATTTACACTGTTATACAAGCTGTACACTCACTACTTTACATTGTAGACAAGTGTCATTTCTTCAGTGTTGTCACATGAAAAGATAGAATAAAATAGGGGGGTACTCACTTTTGTGAGATACTGTAGATAGGGAGTATTCCCAGATAGTCAGTAGCATAACTGCTCTCAGAATAGGTCAGTCTGGTATCCTAATAATAGGTAAATTGAGCTAGCCACAGCCTATGAACATGTAGATGTGCAGTATAGGAAGATCCTGTTCCATTCTCAAGGTACTTGTTATGCGGCATACACACGAAGGGACAATCCCGCGGGATTATCCGCTGGACTTCAGTCCAGCGGATAATCCCCTCGTGTGTGGGCGCCGGCGGACTTTTTGGCGCCAAAGTTTTAAGTTTTGTTTTAAAATTATCCGCTGGACTTGGCAGTCCGGCGGACAATCCCGCCGTTAGTGGGCAAGTCCGCGGGACTTTTGAAATGAACGGACTTGCCGCTCATCGGCAAGTCCGTTCATTTAGCACGTGACTTCAGGTTACGTAGCTAGCGTGACGGTATATATTGGTTAAGGGATACTGCAATATATGCTTTTTCCCTAGATCCATCCACAAGCCAATGTAAAAATTTTATTTTTCAAATTTATTTTCAGATTTTGGGAGTGGGCTTGAAGTCTAATGGACTGATGCAATTGCATTAGGTCATTTCCTGCCATGACCTCAGTCTCCTAAAGTCCACACCCACCACCTGAGGTGAAGGGATATTGAAATAAGAGCTAGTGGTCCTGTAATTACCAAGACTTTAAAAAAATGTTTTCACATAGTGACTTTGATTTAAGAGGCTGACAAAACAATGATAGAGGCACTATTAGGCCATGTTTCATATGTGTAGCACACTCCTAGATAGGTTGCTAGGAAAACTAGGTAAATTTAGTTACTTTTGGCTCAACTGTAATCAGTTGTCATAAACCATGAATCAGACTGAGACAGAAGTACAGCTAAATCACACTAATAATAATAATAATAAAAAAGGTAAACATAGTCAAAACATAGCCAGAGTTCAGGAACCTGGAACGGATAGTCAGACAAGCCAAAACAACAGGGAACCAGAGATGAGCGTAGTAGAACAGCAAGCAGGATCTGGAGCCAGTAGGAATGTCAGCCAAGCAAGTCTTTAACAGGAACACAGGAGAGCGTCTCTCGAGATCTGACCAAGGCGAAGGCAGAGATCATCTGGACTGGGCGGCTTAAGTAGGCAGGACTGCTGAGCAGGATATCATCAACAGGGGAGTCACTGTGGAGAGATAGGAGCTGGCAATTAGCCAACAGCTGAGTGGCCAGCTTTGAGAAGGAAGGGCTGAGCCCAGCCCTGACATCAGTAGAGCAGTTTGTGATTATTTTGGGCTGTTCCAGGCTTCACTGTCTGCAGGGTCAACTGCTTCCCCCCGCCTTCTGGAGGACTCTAGAATGTAGTGGGCTGAAAGATGCAGATTCACAGCCTGAATATTTGTGATCTCAGTCAGTCCCTGGGGGAGGATGCCCAGTAGGTGACATGGAAGTGTATAAATAGAGATTGGGCAGCCAGGGTTCTTGTCCAAGAGGAAAAGTTCCCAGTCCGAAGGGCTGATGCCCTTCCAGGCAGCCCAGCTGAAATGCCATCTGTGCTCATTAAGGTCCCAGCCATGCTAAAGCTGGGGGCCTGTTTGCTGAGAATCTCTGAAGCTAAGCAAGGATTTCACTGAAGATCCAGTCTGGAGAGTTCACTGGAGAAATGTCTGTATTGGAAGGAGGCATCAAAGTATCCAGGGACATTGTGAATAGAGACCTGAGTGCAAGATCCTGGTGACCATTGCTGCTGCCATCCCTTGTGTGTCAGTACTAGTATTTTGCCTTGCCAGGGACATCTCTGACAGTATCTCTGCAGCCCAGTGCCATTACTAAAGGGGACTGTCCTAAGGAATAGAACCAAAGTGAAGTTTGCTGATCATTGATGTTCAGAGTTAATGGAGTATCCCAAAGCTCCCTGTGCCCTATCCAAGTTTATTCAGCAATGCATTTCAGAAAAAGCAAAAGCAGGTCCTATATGGTTGCCACCTCATCCCTTTAAACCCGAACACATATTAATTACACAGGTTTTGTAGCGGATTAAGTTGGTAATTAAAATCACTTGGTGCCTTATCTGCATTTAATTAGCCTCAGAACCTGTGTAATTCAAAGGTGTTCGGGTTTAAAGGGATGAGGTGGCAACTCTAAGGTCCTACCCTGTGAAGAGTGAAAGTTGCTGTGTGCCTGCCTGCTACTGCAATCATTTGGGAGAGGAACCAGTGGCAAATCAACGGAACTTAAGGGGGTGAGCGATACATGTGAAGCCTTTCAATATACTGTAACACAGAAAGAAATGAGAATGCTTTTCTGTATAGAGTAGGGGAGGACTAAGACCCCTGCTGAATGTTTATTTCTGTCTGTGGACCTGTTGCAGATTTTCCCTCACTTCCTGTCTGGTGAAACCACTGTCAGTAAAACAGGAAGTGAGTGAAAATCTATCTTATGGAGTCCCAGAAAGCAATTTAACCTAATAGGTGTTTTAATGTTTCCCCATGCTGTCTAAAACTAGACAAAACAAATCTTTTTTTTTTCTGGCTTGACATACACTTTAAAGATTTGGTGTGGCTAAATAACAAACTCTCTTTTTCCAGGGAGACTCAGGAGGACCCCTCGTTTGTCAAGCTAATGGGATGTGGTTTCAGGTTGGCATTGTGAGTTGGGGAGATGACTGCGCCCTTCCAAACAGGCCTGGCGTATACACTTCAGTTTCAGCCTATGAGTCGTGGATCAACTCTCACAAGAGCACACCTCCCAGTTCTTCCTCTGGCCTCTCGGCCTCATTGCTTCTCCTAGTGGTCTGTCTAATTATTCATGGCTGACTTGGCCACTGCCTTGTCCTTTGCCAAGATCTCATGTTTTACAAAGTTTTTTTTGTTTTTTTTTTGGTTGCTAATGGCTCCATGGTCTGAGCCTGGAGTTATTAAAGATAATGATGTCTATGGATAAAGACCCCCAAGGTCTGGAACTACCTTAAACTTGATGGATCTTCTGTAAGCAAGACCCTAATCTGTACTCTGTGACTGGTGAATCATAATTATATTGTCAGGCTAAGAATTGTGCATCAAAAGAAAAACATGAAACTTGTCTCAAAAGTTGACAACCAACTCCAAACTCTATGGTGCTTGGACTGAAGACTCATAATTATATTGTCAGGTTCAGAATTGGGCATCAAAAGAAAAACGTGAAACTTGGCTCAAAAGTTGACAACCAACTCCAAACACTATGGTGCTTGGACTGAAGAATCATAATTATATTGTCAGGTTCAGAATAGGGGATTTAAAAGAGAGCCATGAAACGTGGCCTCAAATGTTGACAACCAATGCCAAATATAAAAAGCATTAAAAAAATTTAAAGGATTGAAAAGAGTAAAGGAGGGTTATGATCCCTGCAAGTTTTTTTTTTGTTTTCCATTGGAAAGATTCCTCTTAATTTCCTGTCCCGTAGGCAAACAAGAAGTGAGAGAAAATCCCTGCAAATTAAGGGAATCTCTTGGGTCACCAGATTACCAGAACCTAGTGTCCTCATTGGAAGATTTCCCCTCTTTTATTGTTCTGTGGACAACTCCAAAATTTGGGATTTTCTTTTATTTATACTTTCAATGATAGTGTTAAACAAGACAAGACAAATAGAGGGGACACATCTCCCTAACAGTAGCAGAGGTAGCAATAAATACCTGTTCTTATCCATCTCCACTCTCCCCAAAACAAAAACAAAAATGTTGCGTTTAGTTATTCTTGAAGAATAATATGTAAGTATGCAGTATGTATGCTTTTAAAGGATGGCTGCTAATGACTTATGCCCTGTACACACGACCGGTTTTGCCATCAATATAAACTCTGAAGGTTTTTCCTACGGAATTCGGCTCAAGCTGTCTTGCATACACACGGTCACACCAAAGTCCGACTGTCCAGAACGAGGTGACGTACAACACGTACAACGGGACTACAAAAAGGAAGGTCAATAGCCAGTAGCCAATAGCTTTCGTTTTGTACTTGCTTCAGAGCATGCGTCGTTTTTGGTACGTCGGAAGAGCATACAGACGAGCGGTTTTCCTGATAGGAATTGGTTCCGTCGGAACTCTATCTGAGTCCGTCTGAATTTTCGACGGAAAAAGTCCGATGGGGCATACACACGGTCGGAATATACAATGAAAAGCTCCCACCTGACTTTTTCTGACGGACATTCCGCTCGTGTGTACGCGGCATTAATAGTCTTTACGATCTCTATGAGCATGTAACTGGGGCATTGGTAATTATTAAATCCAATCATGTCTGTGGATGAAGACCTCCAAGGTTTGAGAGTATCTTGAACTTGATGACCCTTTTGTAAACCAGAACCTAGTCTGTAGACTGAAAAATCTGAATGATATTGTCGGCTTCAAAATGGAGCGTTCAAAGAAAGCCATGAAACTGAGCCAAATATTCACAACCAAGCGTATTTCAAAATTAAGAAAAATAAGCAGTATGTAGACTTTTAGATGGTGGCTGCTAATGACTCTATGGCCTCTGACCTTGTAACTGAGTTTTTAATAATCTCTGAAAGCTTATGATGTCTGGAGATGAAGACGTTAGACTTGATGACCCTTCTGTAAACAACAACCTAATCTTAGAATGCCATGGTTCTAGGACTGAAGAATCATAATACCATTTCTAGCTTTAGAATGGAGCATTCAATAGACATGTGCGCCGTCAATAAATTTGTTTTGTTTCGTATTAGCCGGTAATTCGTGTCCGAAATTCAATTTGGATTCGTACAAAATACGAATTTTCGTTAGGTTCGTTAACTTTACGTAACAATTACGAACATTCGTTATGATGAATTTATCATTATGAGGGGCTCCCCCCATCCCTGTGCTGTGCTCATTATGAGGGGCTCCCCCCATCCCTGTGCTCTATATGAGGGGCTCCCACCATCCCTGTGCTGTGCTCATTATGAGGGACTCCCCCCATCCCTGTGCTGTGCTCATTATGAGGGGCTCCCACCATCCCTGTGCTGTGATGACTTCCTGGGTTTTTAACTTCATCGTAACGAATAATCGCAATTAACAAACATTCTTATTTTGTCCGATTCAGTCTCCCACTCCCATATTGTAAAAGGTAATTTTCCCAACCCTCACTCAGCAGCAAAAGAAAGCCTCTGATTGGTGAACAAAACACCAGTCACGTTTCCGTTGTAACGGAATTTGGATCCGAAATTCGAAAACGAAATTTTTATATTTCATACAAAATTCGGAAGCATAGCAATTCGTATTTCAGATCCTACCGAATGTACGAATTTACGGAAAACTAATCGCACATGTCTAGCATTCAAAGGAGCCATAAAACTAAGCCAACATCAACACTAATGCAAAAGTAATGAGTATTTAAAAAAATTAAGAAAGATATGCAATATGTAAACTTTTAGATGATGGCTGCTATTGGTTTTAAATTGGCTTTTGAGCTTGTAACTATTCGTTTTCCGTTCAAATTCGTTATATTCGTTCATTCGTTATCGTACGAATGAACGAATGATTCGCTAAAAATTTGAAAAACAAACGAATATGAAAAACAACGAAAATACGAAATAATTAAATTAGAAACAACGAAACTACGAAAGAATGAAAATCCAAAAAAAAACGAAAACAGAAACAACGAAAATCAAAATGAACGAAAAAATTCGTACATTCGTAACTTTTTTGTTTGTTTGTTAATTCGTAATTTTCCATGTCTCTTACAATGGCGTTGCTTAACGTGCTTCGAATGGATTGAACGAAAAAATTCGTACATTCGTAACTTTTTTGTTTGTCGATTCGTAATTTTCCGTGTCTCTCAATGTCGCTGCTTAACGTGCTTCGAATGGATTGAACGAAAAAATTTGTACATTCGTAACTTTTTTGTTTTTGTTTGTCGATTCGTAATTTTCCGTGTCTCTCAATGGCGCTGCTTAACGTGCTTTGAATGGATTGAACGAATAACACATTACATAAAATTATGAATTATGCCCTGATTACGAATCTACGAAAACAATGTTACGAAAGTACGAATAAATCAATCTTACGAAAGTACGAATGTAACTAAATCTACGAAAATACGAATGCGTCCGAATACAAAATACAACGAAAATACGAAAATACGAATTTCGAATAAACGAAAATTAGACTAACGGAAAAACGAATCAACGAAAAAAATTACTCTACGAAAATACGAACGAGTCCGAATACGAACACCGACGACTTACGGAATTACAAATCGTTACGAATCAAAGGAAACTAACAGAAACAAAACAAAACTAAACTAATTTTTCTATTGTGCTCATGTCTACTTGTAACTGAGGCATTAATAATTTATGAAAGCTTTTGATATCTATTAAGAAAGACCTCCAATGTCTGGGACTACCTTGAACTTCAAGTAAAACACCTGTAAACGTCTGTTAACAAGAACCTAATTTGTATAATGCTACTGTTCTGGGACTGAAGAATGATAATTATATTGTCGGCTTCATAATTGGGCGTTCAACTAATGCTCTAGAACTGAGCCAAATGTTCACAACCAATGCCAAGTGTAAATAGTATTTAACAAATAAGAAAGACTATGCAGTATGTAAACTTTTAAAGAATGGCTGCTTATGATTCAGTGGTCTTTCAAAATCCCTCTGAGCTTTTAACTTCGACATTTTTAATTTTTTAAAACCATAATTTTTTAAAACCATCGTTCTCCATGGATGAAGACCTACAAGATCTGGGTGAGACTACTTTGAACGTGATGACCCTTCTGTAAACCAGAACTTAATCTCTAGAATGCTACAGTTCTGGAACTGAAGAATCAGAATTTATATTGTCAACTTCAGAATGTGACATTCAAAGAAAACCATAAAACAAAGCCAAAATTGAGAAGCACTAACAAATGTAAAAGTATTTAAAAATTAAGAAGACCATGTAAACTGTTAGATGATGTCGAATCTTGAAGGTCTTCTACGTCCTACAAGGCTTTATTAATATGCGACCTCCATAAACTCCATTTAGACTGAACAAATTATATATATATATATTTTTTCACAATGTGCATTTTGTAAATATAGAGTATGTTATGTGTGCAAATGTGGAGCTGAGCTCTGAGAGCAGAAGAGAGAAGTAAAAATTTGAATAATCTTGTTTTTAATGTCCTTTACAACATCCTGTTAATAAACACAACTTTTTGATTTAATTTTGTCCTTTTTTATTTTTTTTTTCCATAAAGATTGTATTCTGTATCTCAAAAATAAGTACAGCAGTGTAACAGGATAACAATGTAACAAAATGGGTGAACGGTTCCATTACAAATTTATTCCAGGCAAAAATTCACATGTTCTGAGTATAGTAATTATCTAGTAAACACCCAAGTTCTAAGTATATTTTTATTTTTTATTTCTTTGCATAATGAGAGAGAATTTGGTTAAGGGTGTATGTGTTCCTCATAGCCTAATAACTCCTTTCAGGATAGTTTATTACTATTTCAACAGTTTTCCGGAACCATCTGTTAGGGCATAGATATATTGGATCGAATTTACCCACCTGTCCTCTTCTATAGTAAGGGACATGGGCCATGGTGTCAGGTAGTAGTACCCTAACCAGGCACCCTGTCCGTCGGTTACTGGGTTCAGATTGTAGCCAGTGAGAGAAACAAGAAGATATAGTAGAGGGAATGGGGGGATACAGAGTGAGGGGGGTATCTGGAGGGGGAGTGGAGTCAAATCTGCTACCCTCTCAGTCTACTGTCCACCTGCTGCATATACTGGATCCTCCGGGGCCCCGGAAGGCCTATCCACAGTGAATTTGTTTAAGGATACTTGGTTATATAGTTTGTTGCAATAAATCCCGATAGGATTGAGACTTCTTGTAAGTGGTCCATGCCTCCCAGATAGCTGAGAAGCTAGTGATTTTGTCTTGTGCAACAAGGATTAGTTCCTCCATTGTTGCTATGCGGTCAACCCGAAGGGCCCATTCCTTTAGCGAAGGTGGTTGTGCGGACCTCCAATGTACCGGTATACAGAGCCTAGCGGCATTTATCAGGTGTATAGCTATTGACTTGAGGTATTTTTTCTGGGGAATTTTGGATAAGTGTAGCAGGTATTGTCCTGGTGAGAACTCCAATGGGAGAGAGGAAATTTCTGTAGTCACTTCATGTATTTTATGCCAGTATGGCTGGATCTGAGGGCAGGACCACCAGACATGCAGGAGGGAGCCCACCTCTGTTCCACATCGCCAACAGTGGTCTGGCACCGTCGGGAAAATTTTATGGAGTGTCCTTTTTTTTATTAAAGCTGAGTATTCAAAATCATGAAGTGGATCTGATTAATTTATTTAAAAAAAAAAAGAAAAAGAAATGACGGCGATGGTTACATATCCTTTTTATTTGTATATATCGCTAGCCCAGCAGAAGCCGCTTGGTAATTTTTTTTTTTTTTTTTTTCTTCAAAATTTTTTATTGAGAATATAGAATAACAAAATCACAATGTCCTCATACAAACATTAAGGAATCGTGGAACAATCTTATTTGCAATAAGTGAGTACAAGTGTGTCATAAAATTGTATGAATCAAAACATTGTATATACATAAACCGTTTTCATATACAGATAGTGTACCAAAGATGTATTTGTTGGAAGGAGGAGTAACACATTGGCTTGGCATATTTAGAGTTGAGTTGTTAGGTGTCAACCTGTGTTTTCCTCATTCCGACTTGCGCTTTGACACCTAAGGGGAGGGGGTTCCGAGTTGTAAAGCAAGATTGTAGGGGTTTGTATGGTATTTTTGCACTTCGGATGTGCAAGGTTGTTGACTGGGAGCTCTGTTATGAGGACCCCGACAACAACCAGTATTGTGGCAGGGTCATATTGGTTGGGTGGGAAGAGCAACAGGAATGAGGGTTAAAATGGAGGGGGTAATGGCGGGGATAATGGAGGGGGTGTGAAAAGGGGGGGAAGAGGGGGGCTGTAGGGAGCGTGGTCAGAGTGACCTGGGGGTGAAAGCTTCCTCCTCAGTCTCCGCCACATGTCAACTGAATGTAGCGTGGTATCTATTTAAGGTGAGCAAGAGTGTGAGGGAGTGGCAATGATATTCATGAAGTTTGGCTGGGGGTATGCAGACATGCGGTCTCCCAACTTCATCCCTTGTTTAGGGTTGGGAGATCCATGTCAGTTGAGATAAGGGTGAGAATAGAAAGGGGAGGGACGTCTGTGAGGAGTAAGTTGTGCGTTCCGTATGTGCTTGTAATGTATGTGTAAGTCACGGTCTAACTATCGCCGCTTGGTAATTTGGGTTCTCTGTTCTGCATCTCAACTTCATGAACATCCTCGGTCCCTCTGATACACCTGGTTGAATGAAACTTACTGCAACCCCTTCCAAGAAGGCAAATATAGATACCTTTAACTTAGTTGTGAATGTGTTCCAGGAAATAGAGACAAGACTGTTTAACGGCAAATTAGCTCATTGTATTGGTATGGGATAGGGTAAATGGTGGGTTGAGAATGCTATGTGAATGAGCATACAGAAGGTAGGTCTGATAGATAATATTTTCACTATAAGTGCCTTAGAATAGAGTTCTGTGTAGGCAAATTTTCCAGGTTGGCTATTTGGGAGCTGCTCATTCAGGACATGGCAATTGTTGAGGGGTGATGCTCTTTGTTCTCCTGGTCACCACTTTTTGTTACCAGGGGTATGTTTTGCTAGTCAATAATTCTTTGACATGTTCCCCCCCTCCTTTTTTTGTTTGTCAATGCTTACTTTTCCCTTCTGTAAGCTCCTTATTTGCCTTATTCCCGGTTGCTTGTTCCATTATTGGGCATCCATTGTGGGCACTATTTGGCATCCATTGTGGGCACTGACTTGCATCCCTGGCTGTCTATGGTGGCATACCTTGTGCTGGGCATCCCTGGTGGTCTGGTGGCATCCCTGGTGGTCTGGTGGCATCCCTGGTGGTCCAGTGTGGGCATCCTCGGGGGGGGGGGGGGGCGCTGATAATCAATGCGCACAGACCCCCCTTGTCAGAGGAGCAGCCGATCGGCTCAGCACTACTCGCATCTGACAGGCGCGAGTGAGTAAAAGCCGATCAACGGCTCTTCCTATTTACACTGTGATCAGCCGTGATTGGACACGGCTGATCACGTGGTAAAGAGTCTCCGTGGGAGACTCTTTACCAAGATTGTAGTTGTGGCGTGTCAGACTGACACACCACAACGATCGCCGCGATGCGGGCCCACGGGGGCGCGTAGCAGCTCAATATCCTGATCACGTCATATGACGTCCGGTCAGGATATTGAAACCACTTTGCCGCCGTCATTCTGCTATATGGCGGGTGGCAAGGGGTTAATAATAGGACACTTACCTGTCCTGGAGTCTAGCAATGTCGGCACCACAGCTGATGTTTCCATCAGCTGTCGGGTGCCGCCGCCATTTCGGGTATTAGCATTATGGTTTCATTCCGGGTCCCTACTGCGCATGCGCAAAGGCTCCACTGCGCTCTCCTACAGGCTCGGCGGCGGGGGAGGGAGGAGGAGGAAGCCGAGCTTTGACGTGATTCGCCGCAGCCCGATCTCCCGAAAGTGGGGGCAGGATACCTGTCAAAGAGGTATCCATCCCCCTGAAAGGTGCCAAATGTGGCACGGAGGGGGGGGGGGGGACAAATGATCAGAAGTTCCACTTTTAGGTGGAACTCCGCTTTAACCACTTCAGCCCCGGAAGATTTGGCTGCTGAATGACTGGGACATTTTTTTACGATTCGGCGCTGCATCGCTTTAACTGACAATTGCGGGTGCAAAGTAGCACTCAAAAA
The DNA here is from genome assembly GCA_028564925.1 of Lithobates sylvaticus. NCBI lineage: Eukaryota > Metazoa > Chordata > Amphibia > Anura > Ranidae > Lithobates > Lithobates sylvaticus. The sequence continues at coordinate 301,282,140 of CM053031.1, read as the reverse complement.
AAATTGACGTCCTTTTTTTCCCACAAATAGAGCTTTCTTTTGGTGGTATTTGATCACCTCTGCATTTTTTAAATTTTTTGCGCTATAAACAAAAAAAAGCGTCAATTTTGAAAAAAACACAATATTTTATACTTTTTGCTATAATAAATATACCCAATTTTTTTTAAATAAAAAAGCTATTTTTTTCCTCCGTTTAGGCCGATACGTATTCTTCTATATATTTTTGGTAAATAAAATCCCAAAAAGCGTATATTGATTGATTTGCGCAAAAGTTATAGCGTCTCCAAAATAGGGGATAGATTTATAGCATTTTTATTATTATTTTTATTTTTTACTAGTAGTAATGACGGCGATCTGCGATTTTTATCAGGACTGTGACATGATGGCGGAAACATCAAACACTTTTGACACATTTTTGGGACCATTGGCATTTACACAGTGATCAGTGCTATAAAAATGCAATGATTACTGTAAAAATGTCACTGGCAGGGAAGGGGTTAACACTAGGGGGCGATCAATGGGTTAACTGTGTTCCCTGTGTGTGTGTGTGTGTTCTAAATGTAGGGGGAGGGGACTGACTAGAGTAAATGACAAATCATGGTTCCTAGCTAAAAGGAACCCACGATCTGTCTCTCTTCACAGAACAGGGATTTGTGTGTTTACACACACACACGTCCCTGTTCTTCTTCTCCTGCCAGTGAACGCTTGTGGCCGGTGGTCATCGTGTCCGTCGTCCACGAGCATCAGCATGACGTCCTCAGGATTTTGAGCTGCTGCGTGCCCCCGTGGGTGCGCATCGCGGCGATCGTTGTTGCGTGGTGTCAGTCTGACACCCCGCAACTACGATCTCGGTAAAGAGTCTCCGACGGAGTCTCTTTACCACGTGATCAGCCGTGTCCAATCATGGCTGATTACAGTGTAAATAGGAAGAGCGGTTGATCGGGTTTTTCCTCACTTTTCCTCACTCGGCTGCTTCTCTGACAGGGGGGGGTCTGCGCTGATCGATTATCAGCACAGGCCCCCCCCCGAGGATGCCCACACTGGACCACCAGGGACTCCACCAGACCACCAGGAAATCCCAGCACCAGGTATGCCACCCTAGACCACCAGGGATGCCAGTCAGTGCCCACAATGGATGCCAATCAGTGCCCACAATGGGCATCACTGATTGGCATGCATTTTTGTTTGGCACTGATTGGCATCCATCAGTACAAAACAATACAATACCATGCCGCCTATCAGTGCCCATCCGTGCCACCTATCAGTGCCCATCCGTGCCACCTATCAGTGCCCATCCATGCCACTCATCCGTGCCACCTATATATGCCCATCTGTGCCACCTATCCATGCCCATACATGCCACCTATCCATGCCAATCCATGCCAGCTATCAGTGCCAATTTGTGCCACCCATCAGTGCCCATCCGTGTTGCCTATCAGTGCCGCCTATCAGTGCCACATATCAGTGCCCATCAATGCCACCTCATCAATGCCACTTCAATGGTGCCACCTCATCAGTGCCCATCAGTGCCGCCTTATCAGTGCCCGTCAGTGCAGCCCCATCAGTGCCCATCAGTGAAGGACAAAACTTACTTATTTACAAAGTTTTGAAACAAACAAAAAAAAACATATTTTTTTTTCAAAATTTTCTGTCTTTTTTTATTTGTTTAGCAAAAAATAAAAACCGTAGAGGTGATCAAATACCACCAAACGAAAGCTCCATTTGTGGGAAAAAATGATAAAAATGTCATTTGGGTACAGTGTAGCATGACAGCGCAATTGTCATTCAAAGTGCAACAGTGCTGAAAGCTCAAAATTGGTTTGCGCAGGAGGGTGTTTAAGTGCCCAGTATTGAAGTGGTTAAGCTTGAGTTCACTCTAGGATATGGTGCCCCTGAGAGGTACTTCTTAGCATAAGCAATAGGTAAAGGTCTCTGTGTAGCAGCTGTAAGGAGACAGTCTTTATTCCTAACTCTTTAGCCGGCTAGCGTCAGGCCCAGTTGTATTGTTGGTGCACATGACAATAGTCCCAGTTAAGCCTGCAGGCAGCAATAAGGCTAATAGATGGCTGTATGGTCGGTTCCTAAAGGGCTCAGTCTCTTTCTCGAGCAGCAGATAGTAAATCCCCACAGCATCAGCTGACCAGTCCTAGCGATATTTCAGCTCACCATCAGGTCACACACAGCGAATAGTCCAATCTCTGCTCTGCACGCAGGCAAATCTGTCTTTTGACACCCCCCCCCCCCCCCCCCAAACTCAGCACTCCAGATCCCACTCAGGCCACCTATATACTGCAGTGATGATCCACACTCGATGGCGATGTGCACTCTCCGGTCTCCCCCGCGTCAAGAAAAAGCGTGTCCTGTAGAGCCAGAGAAAACGCAGCTCTTTCCCCTCCTCTTGACACTCCCCTCTCTGGAGAAGTAGTTCAAAATCTCTTGATTACCCAGCAGTCTCTGCTCAGGACTACAGTTCCCACAGTGCAGTGCTGCCTGACTCAGTCTATTGAACTCTTCCTGCTCAGCAGCTCCCTCTTCTTGCTGAAATAGCTATTAACCAGTTCACCATCGCAGGTCAGCAGCTGCAGTTTCCGCCAGTGTTTCCCTCACTCTCCCTTCTTAACCAAACACATGGCTACATGTATGACCGAAAAACATAAGAACTTGATCATTTGGAAGTGAGTCCACATACTCTTTGGCCATATAGTGTGGAAATGAGATGCTGGAAGTAAACTGGCTGTATATAGCATATTTATTTACACTTACTGTACCTATACATTAGACCCGTGGTCTCTAAACTGTGGCCGGGGGCCGTATGTGGCCCTTTGCTTGCCTTTATCTGGTCCTTGGGGCATTATTTCTCCTGCTGATGCCAATGATAGGGCACTATTCCACCCATTACACCAACAATGGGGCACTATTCCACCCATTACACCAACTATAGGGCACTATTCCACCCATTACACCAACAATGGAGCACTATGCCTCCATTTGATTCCAATGATGGGGCACTATTCCTCCATCTGATTCCAATGATGGGGCACTATTCTCCCAATTAAAACACATGATGGGATATTGCTTTGTCCCATTGAGAACATGGCTTTTTTTACTCCCACCAGCCACAGTCTGCCCCCCCCCCCCCCTAAAGCCTGAAGGCTCTTTAGAGAGTTTTGGAGCCCCCTGCATTGGACCTTTTAAGAAAAAGTATTACCATAGCATGAAAATTGTTTGTTCAATTTATTCTCAGCACTTCGAGACACACACTTCCTTAACAACTACAAACTGTCTGTGTCAATAATAATAATAATAATAATAATAATAATAGTATATAATTATTAGTAGTTACTATTGTAGTATAGTATATACTACACTGGAAACTATAATGGAAATGTTGGTTTCTGAGGGAAGAGTGTGACACCTAGTGGCTGTTTTCATTATTGCACAAGTGTAACAAGACCCAATGGTATATAGAAAATTGGGAAATGGGACTTTAAATGAAACATGTCATTGTGAATAAGGAAAATATATGTAAATAAATAAATAGAATTAATTTTGATTTAATTTAATGTCATTAACCCCAAGTGATTGGATTTGATAATGCCTCACTTGGTATGTAAATATCAAATAGGGGCGGGTACCATCATCCTAGCAAGATTTGAGAAAAGGGACGGGTTAACTAGAGCTACTCCAAAAATTGTAACACTAGAGGTGATGGGAGGATGGTCTCGGTACCCAGTGATTAGAAATACATACATTTATATTGAAAAATATACATTTATTAGAAAAAATTGATAAAAAGTATGGTCACAACAAAACATATAGCAGGATTGTTGTAGAAGATGACAAATTAACAAATATATGCTCTAAAACCCAACTAGTGGGTAGAAACAAAGTGATGCGGATAGAGATGGTTCCTCAACACGTTTCGCAACGATTGTCGCTTCTTCAGGAGCTATTACCCAGAGCATCTAAAATAAACAGATACAATCTCATAGTTACATAGAAAATAAACAAAGTTAAACAACTTGATTGTACATCAGATACAGCTGAATTAATGGAGAGTGATAGGCAACAGTGTGATTCACCAATGAAGACCCAATGAGGACAAAAGACGGCTATTGAGACACCCAAGGCGGGTATCCCAACCCCGTGGCGGACACGGGAGGCAATGAGCGTGGAACCAGCTGTTATAGGTAAAAAAATAACTAAATATATATAACAACATGGTAGGGACCATACTATTATGCAGAACCGGGAATTAGAACCAGGGAATGGAGAGTATGAAGAAGGGAAAGTGAGGGGGACAAGAGAAGGAGGGGGAAGGGAATGGGGGGGGGACGAGAAAGGTATGAACAGAAATAAAAGGGGAAAGGAAAGGGGGGAAGAGAGGGGAAGGAAAGGGATAGAGGGGTCGAAAGTAGCTGGGAAGGAGAGTTAGAAAGATAGGGAAGGGGGGGAGAAAAAAAGGGGGAAAGGGGAGGGAGGGGGTAAGGGGGGAAAAAAAGGGCGGGGGGAGGGAACCCTTCCCTTTTCTCAAATCTACCCCTAGTGGTGGTCCATGATTTTTAAAGTATAAAAATTTTTTATGAATTGTAATGCTGATATAATCAAAAAGATGAATATACTTCTAATAATCAAAGAATTAAAAAAATGATTAAATGCAAACAAATCAATGGACATACATTAATGCAGTTCTTACAAAGAAATACAGGGAATTAAAAGTTTACCATTCAAAATTATTAAATCACATGATATGACTACAGACTCGGAAAAACAGTATTGATTAAATTCATGATTAAAATAGGCTTAATTTGGCACCCTTAGTTTAAAGCCTGACGCGTTTCTTGGCTTCCTGCCAGTCATCAAGGTAAGGATGCACGTATTTACTGAAAAGTCAATAGAATAGGATGAATATTAATATATGTAAAACTTTAGGAATAGAGAAAAAATATCAGAATTAATTGCTTATTTGAAAATTACTAACAAATTAGCCCATAAATTGGGCGAAACTCCAGCAACGGGATTTGTTGTGGTTCGGAACAGTCTCACCCGGGGTGGAGGCCGGGTAACAACCACCCCCGAAGAAGATCGGAGAGAGGGCCAGGGCAAACGACAGCCGTGGACCGACCCGGACACCCTCAACACCTGTTCAATGGGTATTATGTATGTATATATTGCCCAAAAAGTGTTGAAAAATTTAAAACGTGAAGAAAAAAAGTGTCAAAAAAAATAATAAATGAATAAAACTGACTAAAAAAGAGTGTGTATTAAACACATAGGATTTGTGTTTAATACATTTGTGCTTGATGAAATGTCTGGGGAGTATGTGAAGACTATATGTATGTTTATCATATAAAAAAAAAAAAAAACGAAAAAAAAAAAAAAAACTGGAAACTATAATGGAAATGTTGGTTTCTGCGGGAAGAGTGTGACATCTAGTGGCTATTTTCATTATTGCACAAGTCTAACAAGACCCAATTGGTAGATAAGGTCTAACTTTCTGGTGGGTGATTAGTAAAACTGTTTATGTAGCACCATACAAAACTTTTTTTTTTGCTTATTGACATGGACAATTTGTAGTTGTTTAGTGAGTCTCTAAGTGCTGGGAATATATTGTACACGTTTGGAGACCTCTTTGGGATAATCGCTGCTGGAGTGTTTTGATCTTTTGAGGAAGTTTCCCAAACGCTGATTTTAAAATCATTTAGTCTTGAAAATTTGTTGTTGAATCATCAGCGGGTAAAGTCAGTGGTGTACCATGGGCAGCGTGACAGGAGGTCCGAATACGCCTGAGCTAATCTCCACCCAGGAGGATGTCTCGGGCAACCCGCCCTATGCCCACTGTACTAGGAGGCCATGCCAGGCTCATGGACAATTCATGGGTGTTCATGGACTAGTCCCCTCTCATCCTTCTCATGGAGCCATGCAGCTGGCCTAAGGCTCACCACACATGTTGCAATCTGATTGTACGATCGCTTTTAGATCTACCAACAAGTATGTAGTGAAAGGTCTTCTTGAGAATGTCTGCTATGATGAAGCGCGGGCAGCAGAGTCTGTGCTTGACTGGGCAGCAGCTGCGTTTGTTTGCTGCCCCTTGCATAGGAAACGCGTTGGACGCTCTGTTGGTCGACATCTTTTGGGCTTCCCTTTCAGCTGTTTTTTTTCATATTCCCCCAACACATTTGTTTTTATCATCTTGAATGTTTTGTCATTTATGTAATTTGTCTTATATATATATATATATCAATAAATTTGTAATTTTTTACGATTACTGTTTGTGGTCCATTTAAAATCCCAACTTGAGGAACCTTTTTTCACTATATGTACCCGGGATGTGGTCCACAAACGGCATAGTCAGCTAGCTGTGGCAAACTCTTTCTCTACTGACGGGCACTGATAAGGCAGCACCAATGAGGTGGCACTGATGGGCAGTGATGATGGGCACTGATAGGTGGCACTGATATGCAGCACTGATGGGCACTCATAGGTGGCACTGGTGGGCACTGATAGGCGACACTGATGGGCACTGAAAGGCTGCATTGATGGGTACTTATGGGTGGCACTGATAGGTGGCACTGCTGGGCACTGATAGACAGCACTGATGGGCACTGATAGGCGACACTGATGGGCACTGAAAGGCTGCATTGATGGGTACTTATGGGTGGCACTGATAGGTGGCACTGCTGGGCACTGATAGACAGCACTGCTGGGCACTGATAGATGGCACTGATGGGTGGCACTGATAGATTGCACTAATAGGCATCACTGATGGCACTGGCAGGCATTGCTGATGGGCATTGATTGGCATCTGCCTGGGCACTGATTGGCATATCCCTGGTGGTCCAGGGTGGCATACCTGGTGGGCGTCCTTTATGGGTATCCCTGGTGGTCCTGGGCCGGATTTCGTGGGGGGGGCTGCACTGATAAACAATTAGCGCAGACCCCCCCGTCAGAAGAGCCGCCGATCGGCTCTCCTCTATTCGTGTCTGTCAGACCTGAGTGACGAAAAGCGGCTAAACGGCTCTTCCTGTTTACACTGTGATCCGCTGTGATTGGACGGCTGATCACATGCTAAAGAGCCTCCGTCAGAGGCTCTTTACCAAGATCAGTGATGCGGTGTGTGGCTTATCCGTGGCTTATCCTGTTGGACGTCATATGACACCCAGTCAGGATAACTCAACCACTTCCCAGCCAGCCTAAAGAAAAAATGATGGCCGGGCGGGAAGTGGTTAATTTAGGGAATGCATTAAGGTAAAAATGTGTTCCCTTTAAAACCACTTGAACAAAATCCCTGGTGATCCTTCAATAAAAGTCCTTGTTCAGGACTATTCCTGTTCTATGGTGGTAATGCTCTGCCATTTGTGCTCCTGCTTTGTCACCCTGTCCCATGAGCCCCCTTGGTGAAGACTACTAGAAGATGATCCAACATACATTGTACAGACATGGTCCACCATTACCAGTCCCAAGCCATGACGGGCAGCTGACGTTGAAGTGGGTGCCTGTAGATGTGGAGTAGATAAAGAAGCTGAAGGAGATAAGAATAAGGATAAAAAAACATGAATACATTTTATAACAAAAAATAAAAATAAAGGCCGTTGCTTTACCACACTAAAGGCCACCCAGTTAGAGTTCAGATTATTTTAACTGCTTGCCGCCCGTCAAATGACGGTGGGGCGGTGTGGCTCTCGTTCTGGGACGAAGTCATATGATGGGGGTGCGCAGCACGGCAATCGTGGCCGATCTATTTAAAGAGCCGCGTACGTGTCTCTTTAACCATGTGATCGGCTGTGTCCAATCACAGCCGATCACATGTAAACAAGGAAGTACCGGTAATCAGCGCTCCTCGCCTCACACTGACAGAGTGTGTGGCGAGGAGATCCGATCAGCGGCATCTCCTCACAGGGGGACATTTAGGAATGTAATCAGGGCACTGATCATACAATATTGAAATATGGTGTCACAAATCAGTGCCCACCATTGCCCACCAATGCCAGCTATCAGTGCCCACCAGTGGCAGCAATCAGTGCCCACAAGTGCCACCAAACAGTGCCCATTAGCAATGTCAGTCAGTGCTGGCAATCAGTGCCGCCTATTAGTGCTGCCCATCAATGCCCATCACTGCTGTCAATCAATGCCCATCAGTGTCGCCCATCAGTACCACCCATCAGTGCCCATCAGTACCACCTATCCGTGTCGCCTATCAGTGTTCACCAGTGCCGCCTATTAGTGCCCATCAGTGCTGCCTATGAGTACTCATTAGTGCCACATATGAGTGCCACCTATCAGTTCTGCCCATCACTGCTGTCAATCAATGCCCATCAGTGTCGCCCATCAGTGCCACCCATCAGTGCTCATCAGTGCCCATCAGTACCGCCTATCTGTGCTGCCTATTAGTGTCCACCAGTGCCGCCTATCAGTGTCTACCAGTGCCGCCTATTAGTGCCCATCAGTGCCACCTAACAGTGCCCATCAGTGCCGCCTATCAGTACTCATCAGTGCCACATATCAGTGCCCATAAGTGCGGCAAATTAGTGCCACCTCATCAGTGCCCAAAAGTGCCACCTCATCAATGCCCACCAGTTCAGCCTTTCAGTGCCCATCAGTGCCACCTCATCAGCACACATCAGTGAAAGTGAAAGATTACTTAGTTACAAAATTTACTGACAGAAAAAAGGTAAAAAACAATTTTTTTTTTTCTAAATATTTGGTCTTTTTTTTTTGTAAAAAATAGAAAAACCCAGCAGTGATTAAATACCACCAAAAGGAAGCTCTATTTGTGTGAAGAAAATTATAAAACATTTGTTTGGGTACAGTGTAGCACGACCGCGCAATTGTCATTCAAAGTGCGACGGCGCTGAAAGCTGAAAAATGGCCTGGGCAGGAAGGGGGTGTAAGTGTCCGGTATACAAGTGGTTAAACAGGAAAAAAGCGAGACGGTGAAATCTTGAAATGAGCTCTGCCCCTGGCGGTGAATTCTTTGGAACCCAGCCCAGCTATAGGCAGGCAATTGACCATAAAATGACTTTTCACAGTTGAACGTCACTATCGCTCTCCTGTTGTATCAGTTGCTCAGCAGGTAATTCCACTTGTTATTATAACCTGTTATGTGAGGAACAACGTCTGTCCTGCAGTTCTCTATGGAGTTGTCCTTCTCTGTGCGGTAATGTTATGGTTACTACGCACATTACGGACTGTCCCTGGACAAGTCTGGCAGGTTTCAGCCAGGTGTAGGTCTTAGCTTGCTTAGTCCACCAGATCTTCTTGATCTGTCAACTTTTCAGAAGGCTGCATCTCCACCGACCTCGCCATGTCACCTGGATAAAATGTGAAGCTTAGAGCCAAAGGTTGGGTTTATGGTCAGACTCGGACAACACCAAGCCACCTGAGACGTCATGACTGCTGGGCAAGCTCTGCTGGTGTTGGTCGGTAAGTTGTCTTTTTTTACTTGGAGACCCTCAACTATAACTGGAACTTCAAGTTACCATTAGAGGCTGATTCCAACAAACACTTCCAGGTAGACATGAGGACAACAAAAAAATTTGTTTATTTTCGTTTCGTTTTTTTCGTTTCCGTTGATTCGTAACGATTCGTAAATTCGTAAGTCGTCGGTGTTCGTATTCGTAACGATTCGTATTTTCATAAGAGTTATTTTTTCGTTGATTCGTTTTTCCGTTTAATTTTCTTTTATTCGTTTATTCGAAATTCGGATGCATTCGTATTATTCGTACATTCGTAGATTCGTAATCGGAGCATAATTCATAATTTTATGTAATGTGTATGCTATTATTACATTTGAAAAGACACGGAAAATTACGAATCGAAAAAAAAAGTTACGAATGTACGATTTTTTTTGTTTAATCCATTCGAAGCACGTTAAGCAGCGCCATTGTAAGGGACACGGAAAATTAAGAATCGAAAAAAAAAAAAAAAGTTCCAGGTAGACATGTGCACAACAAAAAAATGTGTTTATTTTCGTTTCGTTTTTTTTGTTTCCGTTGATTTGTAACAATTCGTAATTTCGTAAGTCGTCGGTGTTCGTATTTGTAACGATTCGTATTTCCGTAAGAGTTATTTTTTCGTTGATTCGTATTTCCGTTAGTTTAATTTTCGTTTATTCGAAATTCGGACTCATTCGTATTTATTCGTACATTCGTAACATTCGTAGATTCGTAATCGTTTCCGTTGATTCGTAACGATTCGTAAATTCTTCGTCGGTGTTCGTATTCGTAACGATTCGTATTTCCGTAAGAGTTATTTTTTCGTTGATTCGTATTTTCCGTCTAATTTTCGTTTATTCGAAATTCGGACGCATTCGTATTTGTTCGTACATTCGTAACATTCGTAGATTCGTAATCGGAGCATAATTCATAATTTTATGTAATGTGTTTGCTATTATTACATTTTAAGAGACACGGAAAATTACGAATCGAAAAAAAAAAGTTAGGAATGTACGAATTTTTTCGTTTAATCCATTCGAAGCACGTTAAGCAGCGCCATTGTAAGGGACACGGAAAATTACGAATCGAAAAAAAAAAAAAAAGTTCCAGGTAGACATGTGCACAACAAAAAAAATTTGTTTATTTTCGTTTCGTTTTTTTCGTTTCCGTTGATTTGTAACGATTCGTAAAGTCGTCGGTGTTCGTATTCGTAACGATTCGTATTTTCGTAAGAGTTATTTTTTCGTTGATTCGTATTTCCGTTTTGATTTTCGTTTATTCGTTTATTCGAAATTCGGACGCATTCGTATTTATTCGTACATTCGTAACATTCGTAGATTCGTAATCGGAGCATAATTCATAATTTTATGTAATGTGTATGCTATTATTACATTTTAAGAGACACGGAAAATTACGAATCGAAAAAAAAAGTTAGGAATGTACGAATTTTTTCGTTTAATCCATTCGAAGCACGTTAAGCAGCGCCATTGTAAGGGACACGGAAAATTACAAATCGAAAAAAAAAGTTACGAATGTACGAATTTTTCCGTTCAATCCATCCGATGCACATTAAGCAGCGCCATTGTAAGAGACACAGAAAATTCCGAATCGAAAAAGAAAAAAAGTTACGAATTTACGTATTTTTTTGTTTAATCCAATAGAAGCACGTTAAGCAGCGCCATTGTAAGAGACACGGAAAATTACAAATCGAAAAAAAAAAAAGTTACGAATTTACAAATTTTTTCGTTCAATCCATCCGAAGCACGTTAAGCAGCGCCATTGTAAGAGACACGGATAATTACGAATCGAAAAAATAAAAAAAAAGTTACGAATTTACGTATTTTTGCGTTCAATCCATTAGAAGCACGTTAAGCAGCGCCATTGTAAGGGACACGGAAAATTACCAATTCAACAAAAAAAAAAAGTTACAAATGTACGAATTTTTTTGTTCATTTTGATTTTCGATGTTCCTGTTTTCGGATTTTCTTCTTTCGTACATTCGTTGTTTCTAATTAGTTTTTTTCGGATTTTCGTTGTTTTCGGATTCGTTCGATTCAAACGATTCGTTAAAAATTTTAGAGAATCGTTCGTTTATTCGTACGAAAACGAATGAACGAAAATAACGAATAAAAAAACGTAAGGGACACGGAAAATTACGAATCTAAAAAAAAAAAGTTCCGAATGTACGAATTTTATCGTTCAATCCATTCGAAGCACGTTAAGCAGCACCATTGTAAGGGACAAGGAAAATTACCAATTCAACAAAAAAAAAAGATACGAATGTACAAATTTTTTTTGTTCATTTTGATTTTCGTTGTTCCTTTTTTCGGATTTTCTTCTTTCGTACATTCGTTGTTTCTAATTAGTTTTTTTTTCGGGTTTTCGTTGTTTTCGGATTCGTTCGATTTGAACGATTCGTTAAAAATTTTAGCGAATCGTTCGTCCATTCGTACGAAAGCTAATGAACGAAAATAACGAAAAAAAAAAGAAAAACGGAAAAAAAACGAAACGAATGGCACATGTCTACTTCCAGGATCCGATGGGTTAAATCGAAGTAAACCCTCAGTGGAACATCGCTCTTTATGTTAAGCATCATGTAACTACCCTGTTTCCCCGAAAATAAGACCTAGCGTGATTGTCGGTGATGGCTGCAATATAAGCCCTACCCCCCAAATAAGCCCTACCCGGTTTCCCCGAAAATAAGCCCTACACTGAAAATAATAACTACAAGGACTTTAACTAGGGCTTATTTTGGGGGGTAGGGCTTATATTGCAGCCATCACTGACAATTACGCTAGGTCTTATTTTCGGGGCAAACAGGGTAGTAATAAATATAAAGTTATTTCCTTTATTTCGGCCCAAAGTATTATTTGTTTTATCATTTTGAAGTTCCCTTTGCGGTGTTTGTCTCTGTAGTTCATTCCCAAACTTCCAGTCCTGGACTGCGCACTGTGTGGCTTCATGAGTCGGGACTTCGTGCCCCATTAAGAGAATTCAGATGCAGCCATATAACATAATGTGTTAAAAAAAGACTGTTTTGGATATTATTTTGTGATAGTATAATTTGCTAAAGTTTTTTTTTTATATAGAATGCACAATGCATATACCTGTGAAAACCAGGCTTCCTCATCAGTGCCGCCTATCAGTGCCACTTATCAGTGCCCATCAGTGACGCCCTATCAGTGCTGCTTATCAGTGCCACCCATTAGTGCCCCCCATCAATGCCACCCATCAGTGCCATTTATCAGGGCCCATCAGTGCTGCCTATCAGTGCCACCTATTAGTGCCCATCATTTCCACCTATCAGTGCTGCCCATCAGTGCCACTTATCAGTGCCCATCAGTGCTGCCTATCAGTGCCCATCAGGGATGCCAATCAGTGCCCATCGGGGATGCCAATCAGTGCCTATCAGCAATGTCTGTCATGGGTTCCTCATCAGTGCTGCCTATCAGTGCCGCTCATTGGTGCCACCTATCAGTTCCACTCATCAGTGCTGCCCATCAATGCCGCCCATCAGTGCCACTTACCGGTGCCCATCAGTGCCGTCCATTTGTGCCGCCTATCACTGCTGCCCATCAGGGCCCATCAGTGATGCCTATGAGTGGCACCTATTAGTGCCCATCATTGCCAGCTATCAGTGCCACTTTTCAGTGCCCATCAGTGCCGCCCATTAGTGCCGCCCATCAGTGTCACTTATCAGTGCCCATCAGTGCTGCCTATCAGTGCCCATCAGTGCTGACCATCAGTGCCATTTATCAGGGCCCATCAGTGCCACCCATCATTGCCACCCATTAGTGCCCATCATTGCCACCTATCAGTCTCCATCAGTGCCCATCAGCCTCATTAGTGCCACCAGTGAAGGAGAAAAATTACTTATTTACAAAATTTTATAATGGAAACAAAGAATTTTTTTTATTTTTTTTCAAAATTGTCTGTCTTTTTTTCATTTGTTTAGCAAAAAAATAAAATACCACCAAATATCACCAAAAGAAAGTTCTATTTGTGGGGAAAAAAATATAGAAAATGTCATCTGGGTACAGTGTTGCATTAATGAGTAATTGTCATTCAAAGTGTGACAGCGCTGAAAGATGGAAATTGGCCCGGGCAGGAAGGGGGTGTAAGTGCCCCCCCCCGGTACTGAAGTGGTTAGGCTAAATTAGAGAAAGTTGATATAAAATGTATCATTTATAAATCATCATTTATTATTATAAACGATAATTGCATAATGTATTATGTATATACAAAGTATAATGATATCATTTATTAATATAAATTATATTTATATAATTATTACATTCAATTATAATTATACAATTATAATTGATCATTTCCATAGCTATCGTCTCATTTTAATTCTGAATTACAGAAAGTTAATTAGCGATAAAATGTTATGAAATAATCTCCAAATTATTTGTAAAAATTAAATTTTTGTATCAGCGTGGCGCAAAATGACCACATCCGTTATGATTTCCTCCGCAGTTTTGCAGCAGTTCTGCGGCTCAGCCGGGCAGTCCTTGACCTGCGGATCTCCATCGGTGTCGGCGCGAATTGTCGGTGGCACAGCGGCGGCGGAAGGGGCGTGGCCGTGGCAGGTCAGCCTGCGGTATCTGGACAGCCATGTCTGTGGGGGGTCCCTGATCAGCAGCAAGTCAGTTCTCACTGCCGCTCACTGCCTTCAGTAGTAAGTTCCCGTATGACCCCGTAGATACAGCGGGAGGGATCAATACGCGTTCTGGGATTTACGGGGATTTCATGAGATGTACAATAAGTTACTGTGAACATAATAAAGAGACGATGAGTAGAGGGGGGCGAATTGGAACTTCTGCCAGTTTTTTATTGTTAGAGAATGTGGGACGAGAAAGCCAAGGACAGAAGGTCACAAGAAATACCCAACACGTTTTGGGGCTCACCCGCCCCCTTCATCAGGGCTTGTGTTGTAGGCTGAGCCGGAATAAATAAATGATATCTGGACTAACGTATCATCATATCCAGTTTTTTTTTTGGGACCAGCATGCTAAGCCGATTCACTGAAGCACTATTCCAGATTAAGGTTAGAGATGTTAGGACACAGGAACAGGAAGTGAGGAAAGTTAAAGTTTTACTAAACCCAGGACATGGAAATGCAATTATTTTAGGGAATATAAACTGCTAAATACCTTTTCAGCAGTATAAAGCAGTCTTATGACTTATATCTTGTCTGGGTAAAGCTTGTGGGAGGAGTTTTCATTCTCCTCTGACTGTCCTATGAGGCTGCATGACCCCTGACCCTCTTTCCAGACAGCACTGGTTGGAATTGTGATCAGGGCTGCAATCAAGGGGGATACACTGCCCTACTGACACCAACCTCTGCCCTACTGACACCATCCACTGCCCTACTGACACCATCCACTGCCCTACGGACACCAACCTCTGCCCTACTGACACCATCCACTGCCCTACTGACACTGTTCACTGCTTTACTGACACCAACCTCTGCCCTACTGACACCATCCACTGCCCTACTGACACCATCCACTGCCCTACTGACACCAACCTCTGCCCTACTGACACCTCCCACTGCCCTACTGACACCGCCCACTGCCCTACTGACACGTCCAATGCACTACTGACACCAACCTCTGCCCTACTGACACCGTCCACTGCCCTACTGACACCAACCTCTGCCCTACTGACACCGTCCATTGCTCTACTGACACCAACCTCTGCCCTACTGACACCGGCCACTGCCCTACTAACACTGTCCACTGCTCTACTGACACAAACCTCTGCCCTACTGACACCATCCACTGCCCTACTGACACTATCCACTGCCCTACTGACACCGTCCACTGCCCTACTGACACCATCCACTGCCCTACTGACACCATCCACTGACACAAACCAGAAAAAAAGCCTGAAAATAGAAAAAAAAAATGCAGCCACCACATCTAAGGAGGGGTAAGCTGCAAATATGTTTCATTTTAGTTCCTGGGTTTAGATACACTAAATCCACCCTTCTGTAGCTGTTACAAGAAAATCAGTTATCCACTTCTGTGTATTATCATCATTTTCTTTTTCAGCTCAAAGTCTCCCGCCGACTACCAAGTGTCTCTCGGCACCTATAAACTGTCACAGTATAACCCAAATGCGGTGGTCTCCAAGGTGCAAAGGATCCTTATTAATTCCACATACCAGTCTTCTGTTTCCGGGGGCGACATCGCTCTCCTGAGACTCTCCAACTCCATCACCTTCACCAACTTCATCCAACCCATCTGTCTGCCCTCAGCCTCAATCACCTTCTACCCCAACATGCCATGCTGGGTAACCGGATGGGGCAATGTTGCCTCTGGAGGTGAGTCTGAGAGCCCTGGGGTCGCAAATACAGATGTAAAGGATTGTTGGCCAATCCTCTGTTCTTCCACTCTGGTAGAAGAGTCGCTCCTTTGTTTTTTGTGCGATAAATGCCGAAAAGAAGTCTCCACCGCATGTCTGCTAAGGGGCAGCACATATCTCTGCATATTGGGTAAGCACACGATTTTGTGCGCATTCCCAACAGGGGCAGACTGGGCCCCCACTCTAATGCCCTGTAAAAAGGCTGCATCACATCCGCCACAGTCATTCCATTTGTCCTTTTATGAAAAGGACGGAGGTTAAGTCACCGACTGGAGTTGTCTTTTTATTGAGGTGGAGCATTTTTATAAAAATGATACTGTTACTGTATATTGAAACATGACAGGTTACTAAGAGGTCCACTTTAAGTCTCAACGGAGAACTACTGGCATATAATTCATAAAACTGGAGTCTCTTTTTCAACCCATTGGTTCCCAGCTAGATGAAAATGTACCGGTTTTGGCCCTCATGGCCTCCAAATTATGTAGATTGTTTATCAAGCTATAAATGGTTTCCAGAATTGCTCATTGCCACGCTGAGTTGGTTCTGAGAACTAGACATGGGCACACTGAAATATTTTGTTTCGGAATTTAGTTTTTGTCCGACAAATACATTTATTTAGTTACTCCAGAAATTCGTTTTTATTTATTTCGTTTTTCACTAAAAATTGCATTCGTCAGAAAATCCAAATGAATTAAGGTCGAATCTGTCATTGAAGGCTTATGGTGTCTGTCGAATGTTCAAAGAAGATTCGACGGAGCAGCTAAACTGTACGACTCTGTATAGTTTAGCTGCTCCGTCGAATCTTCTTAGAACTTTCGACAGACACCATAAGCCAAAGATTCAACGTTTGTATGTTTTTCGATGCTTTGTGGAATCTGTTGTTCATGTTGAATGTATTTAGTTCAAATAGAAAATGGACTGGTGATAGTGATCACTGATCAGACAGGTAACAAGATAGGGTATATAGAATCTATATAGAACAGTGATGGCGAACCTTTTTGGGCCCGAGTGCCCAAACTACAACACGAAACCAACTTATTTTTTTCAAAGTGCTGATGAAAAAGGTATACACCGGTCAGTGAAGGGATATGCACGAACCAAAGCTGTGGCATACAATGTTTCCCAATGACACTAATAATGAGGCCCAATGACACCAATGATGGGGCACAATGTTTACCAATGACACTAATAATGAGGCCCAATGACACCAATGATGGGGCACAATGTTTACCAATGACACTAATAATGAGGCCCAATGACACCAATGATGGGGCACAATGTTTCCCAATGATACCAATAACGAGGCCCAATGACACCAATGATGAGGCACAATTCCCAGAACTGCTGTTTAAAATTTACATCTTTTTTTTTTTTTTTTAGAAAAACTATGAATTGAATCCAATTTTTGGGGGTTAATCTGGATCCTGACCTAGAGACAGGGCCAGGATGAAAGAGGTGAAACCGGACAGGAAGGAGTTGAAAGGGGAAGGTACCCACCAGCAGGTGAGCAGCTTGAGTCTCTGCCTCAAAGAAGCGGGACACCACAGACTGATAAGATACTCAAGAAAGGTAGCTGGACTGCCGCACACCGAATTAACAGCTTTATTGTGCAAAACCCAAAACAGTCAATCCATGGACAGAAGAGGTACAAAAAGAACAGCTAGCTAGCTGTTCTTTTTGTACCTCTTCTGTCTATGGATTGACTGTTTTGGATTTTGCTCAATTTTGCACGTTTGCAGAGCTAGCACCTGATAGCGAGTGGGGCAGGCGATCCATGGGATAACATTTGTGGACAATGACCCAGTTTGTGGTAGACTGTGGATACATTAGCATAGATTAACCAAAAGCACTCCTTAATTCAGAGCTGCTGACACAGACCAAGCTGTATGATCAAAGGTTGCTCAGTAAAATAGTCTGTGGGTTCTGGTAGTAGCCACAGAACATTGCTGAAAACACTAAGCAGCTATTAGTAGACATGTGCACAACAAAAAAATGTGTTTATTTTCGTTTCGTTTTTTTCGTTTCCGTTGATTCGTAACGATTCGTAAATTCGTAAGTCGTCGGTGTTTGTATTCGTAACTATTCGTATTTTCGTAAAAGTTATTTTTTCGTTGATTCGTACTTCCGTTAGTTTAATTTTCGTTTATTAGTTTATTCGAAATTCGGACGCATTCGTACTTATTCGTACATTCGTAACATTCGTAGATTCGTAATCGGAGCATAATTCATAATGTTATGTAATGTATATGCTATTATTACATTTTAAGAGACACGAACATTTTTTTCGTTCAATCCATTCGAAGCACGTTAAGCAGCGCCATTGTAAGGGACACGGAAAATTACCAATTCAACAAAAAAAAAAAAGTTACGAATGTACGAAACATTTTCATTTTCGTTTTTCGGATTTTCTTCATTCGTACCTTCGTTGTTTCTAATTTGTTTTTTTCGGATTTTCGTTATTTTCGGATTCGTTCGATTCGAACGATTCGTTATTCGTTAAAAATTTTTGTGAATCGTTTGTTCATTCGTACGAAAACGAATGAACGAAAATAACGAAAAACAAAACGAAAAACGAAAAAAAACAAAACGATTTGCACATGTCTAGCTATTAGGATACTAGTCCGCCCAGTCCTTGCTACACGTTCCTCCCCACCGCCGCTCTGGGTTATGTCACTACACGATCATACAGTTTGGTCTCCACATTTAAATTTAACATGTCACCTGTCTCCAGTGTCTCTGGCAGCTTATTCCCGCCCGCAAGTCTCCTCAGTCTCCTCTGATCCCAGCTGGTGTTCTCTCAGTCACGCCCAGCACGAGACCGCTGACCCCAGTGATTTGTGGATTTCCGCCCGCACATCACCACCACTTCTTCTTAGTCACGCCCACCTCGTACACGTCCCTGCTGGTCCTAGAGGCCTGTGGGAGATGTAGTTTTCACCGGGCGGTGCGGCGTGAACGATTGGATGTCAGTGTGTGCTTTTCTTAATTTTTCCTGGCGTGCCCACACAGAGGGCTCAAGGGGGCACGCGTGCCAAGGGTTCGCCATCACTGATATAGAATCTCAATCTATAATATAGAATCTATAATAATAAATCCCCCCCCCCCCCCCCCCACAACACGGGCAGCCTCTGAGGCTATCACAACACTAGTATCACTATCAAGTTCACAACACTAACACAATAGCAGCAGATTATTATGAAAAAGTTAGGTTGAACTGTAGCTTGCTTCACTATTGTTCTGCTGCTGGGCTTATGCTTAATTGCTAAATAATTCAGGTTCTCTGACAAACGGACCAGCTAAGATTGACTGTCTTCTGAAATGATTCAGTGTGCGTGTCTCTCTCTGCTAGCAATCGTAAGTGAAAGTAAGTTGGCTGTACGTGTGTACTTAGTTCTGGCTATTTTACTTCTCCTCCTCTTTGGTTGCAACTAGCCAATAACATTCATCATCATCATTATTTTTATTTTACTTTCCCCACCCAATTCCAACAGTGATCTTTTCTCTCTACGTCAAATCTTTTCTCTCTATGTCGAATCTTTTCTCTCTATGTCGAATCTTTTCTCTCTACATCAAATCTTTTCTCTCTACGTCAAATCTTTTCTTTCTACGTCAAATCTTTTCTCTCTATGTCGAATCTTTTCTCTCTACGTCAAATCTTTTCTCTCTACGTCAAATCTTTTCTCTCTATGTCGAATCTTTTCTCTCTACGTCAAATCTTTTCTCTCTATGTCGAATCTTTTCTCTCTACATCAAATCTTTTCTCTCTACGTCAAATCTTTTCTCTCTATGTCGAATCTTTTCTCTCTGCGTCAAATCTTTTCTTTCTACGTCAAATCTTTTCTCTCTACGTCAAATCTTTTCTCTCTACGTCAAATCTTTTCTCTCTACGTCAAATCTTTTCTCCCTACGTCAAATCTTTTCTCTCTACGTCAAATCTTTTCTCTCTACGTCAAATCTTTTCTCTCTACGTCAAATCTTTTCTCTCTACGTCAAATCTTTTTTCTCTATATCGAATCTTCTCTCTCTACGTCAAATCTTTTCTCTCTACGTCGAATCTTTTCTCTCTATGTCGAATCTTTTCTCTCTACGTCAAATCTTTTCTCTCTATATCAAATCTTCTCTCTCTACGTCAAATCTTTTCTCTCTACGTCGAATCTTTTCTCTCTATGTCAAATCTTTTCTCTCTATATCAAATCTTCTCTCTCTACATCAAATCTTTTCTCTCTACGTCAAATCTTTTCTCTCTATGTCAAATCTTTTCTCTCTATATCAAATCTTCTCTCTCCACATCAAATCTTTTCTCTCTACGTCAAATCTTTTCTCTCTACGTCAAATCTTTTCTCTCTATGTCAAATCTTTTCTCTCTATATCAAATCATTTCTCTCTACGTCAAATCTTTTCTCTCTATGTAGAATAATCTTGGACTAATAGAGCTAAGGTTAGGCACATTCGACCACAGGTTTACAGTTTTTCTCTATTGGTTTGGCTCATTTCTTGAAACAGAAATTACATTCTCAAAACTCTAAGATCATTTGGCTAAACAGTCTTACAGTTCAGCACAACACTATAACTCACGTGCAAAAGCTCATATCTCTCCCAAAACTGTTCACTCATGCTTCAAAACCATATTCCTTTCCCATATAAAGAGTCAGTGCACCCAAAATGGCAAAGATTCTTCTCAATTGCTTTGGCTCATTTCTTGAAACAGACCAGACATTCTCAACTCTCTTGGTGCTTTTGCCAAAATAACCTGGATGGTTCGGCACAACACCATGGTTCACCTTCAAAAGCTCATATCTTTCCCAAAACAGTTCACTCATGTGTCAAAAATAAATTTCTTTCTCATTCAAATAGTCAGTGCCCCCAAAATGCTTCATCCCTTTGGCATTGTGTAAGCACTGCAAGTCAAAATGTTTAGATGTTTTGTCTCTATGGCAGAGGACCATTGAAATATCCCTCATGTCCACCTTTCAGTCTTAGCCCAGTCCTTCATTGACAATGGTTACTGTACAGTTTTGGTCTAGCTAACTGAATACAATTGTGTATAAAACTGAAAAAAAAGAAAAGATTTTAGGGTAAGAGTAGCCTTCAAGTTTTGACATCACACATTGCACTCATACTGCCAAGGAAAAATTACTTTACTTCCATACATCAGAGTAAAAAGAAAATGTATACAGCATAATATACAGAAATATAAACACACAAACAAAAAACAAGGAAAATTAAATTTAGCCTACAATGCTGTAAATAAAGCTTGAGTTTCCCAACTACTGTAACATATTTTCACTGGCCACCGGTCTCACCCTCCTGCCCATCCACACGCTGCTGTCTGTCTGGCCACAGATTCTCGTCAACATCGCAGCGTATATCCTCTCTTACGATGCAACGAGGTAAGAAACGGCGTGCATGTCGCAACCATCCCCTACACTGATCTCCTGTAATATCCTCAAAGGCAGCGTCCATTGCATGGAGCAGGGACCTCTGGTCTTGAGCCCGATGCTCATACACTCTCCACCTCCAAGCGGAGAAAAACTCCTCAATAGGATTGAGGAAAGGAGAGTAAGGTGGTAGGAACACCATATCCATCCTTGGGTGAGCAGTGAACCAGGCCCTGATAAGCGGGCCACGATGGAAATTCACATTGTCCCATACAATTATATATTGTGGTAGGTGACGCCCTATGAGACCTCTCTCATTTTCAGGGATCAAATCCAAATGAAGGCGGTCCAAGAAGATGAGGAGCTCCTGTGTATTGTATGGGCCAAGACTGGGGATGTGAGTGGCCACACCATTCTCAGAAATGGCAGCACACATAGTTATATTGCCCCCTCGCTGACCTGGGACATCCACCGTGGCCAATAAAATTACGGCCACGTCTTCGGCCCTTGGCCAGGTTAAAGCCAGCCTCATCCACATACACGAGTATGTGAGAGGTCTCGTTTCCTTCCAATGCCATTATTCTCTACAATAGAGTAAAACAAGAAAACATCAAATTAGTCATACAGAAGAGTCATACACTGCAGTTTGTAACGCCGAGCGCTCCGGGCATCCCCTCCACCCCGGAGCGCTCACGGCGGTCTCTGCCCTGCAGCGCCTCGGTCAGCTCCCCTGACCGCAGGCGCTGCTTTGTTTCTGGGATGCGATCCTCGGTCCGCCCGGGGATCGCATCCCGCTCCTCTCACCTGTCCCCTGTAGGCTGTCTTCGGCTCCCCAGGCGCGCGCGCACGCGACTCCACCCCCAGTTAAAGGGCCAGTGCACTATCAATTAGTGCCTGGTCCAATTACAGTTTTCCCAATCCCATTAAAAACCCACTTCCCCTTCCTGTTCTCGCCGGATCTTGTGTTGCCTTAGTGCCCAGTGAAAGCGTTTGTGTGTTTTGCTCCTTCTGTGTATCCAGACCTTTGCTGTTGCCCCCGACTACGAACCTTTGCCACCTGCCTTGACCCTTTGCTATGTTTGACCTTGCCTCTGCCTAATCCTTGTGTACCGCGCCTGTCTCAGCTGTCAGTGGGGTCGAGTTGCTATTGGAAGACACAACCTGGTTGCCACCGCCGCTACAAGTCCATCCCGCCTTGCGGCGGGCTCTGGTGAAAACCAGTAGCAACATTAGAACCGGTCCTCCAATACAACCCCTGCTATCGCCCCATTGGCATAGGGGATCCACCTCCTGTTCCCCGCCGTACCCGGTACGTGACACAGTTACAGACAGTTACATAGGAATGTTCTATGTTCTACACAAGTTCAATATACTACTGGCCAGTATTCCAGTGGTTCCAAACCTGGGGTACATGTACCCTATGCAGAGGTACTACAGGGGGTATTTGACAGAAAGGGGAGGGGGA
Source organism: Lithobates sylvaticus (assembly GCA_028564925.1). NCBI lineage: Eukaryota > Metazoa > Chordata > Amphibia > Anura > Ranidae > Lithobates > Lithobates sylvaticus. The sequence goes on along the minus strand of CM053031.1, from coordinate 301,259,491 downwards.
AAATTATCAACGAGTAGACTTACTGAAATGTTATGCCCTGAATCTTATTCCGATGGAAAAAGTCCAATCGGATTATGTTGTCGGAAAATCCGATCGTGTGTAATTTTCGCCGGAAAAAATTTGAGAGCAGGATCTCTAATTTTCCGACAACAAAATCCGATCAGACTTTTTCCGACCGTGTGTAGGTAATTCCGACGGACAAAGTGCCACGCATGCTCAGATCAAATTACCAAACCAAAGCTATTGGCTACTAGTCTCTACGTAGTTTTGTTGTACGCAACGAACGTCACCACGTTCAGAATGATCGTATTTTCCAACAACTTCGTCGGACCGTGTGTATGCAACACCAGCGTCGGACAAAATCCGTCTGAAAAAATCTGACGGATTTTGTGGTCGGGATTTCCGACCGTGTGTACGGGGCATTACTCCTCCTCCTCTTCCTCGAGCAGGCAGTTGCCCTTGTTCATTTACTTGGTTAGGTGCCTCCATGTTCAGAAATTGTACTGGTCCTGCATGGTCAAGCTATATATATACATGTTTGGCAGCATTCACAATCATGGACAGCACCTGTCAGGTAACTAAACATACTGTTTGATCGGTCATCTGAGACCAACTCCAACTCCTCCTTCGTTAGTCAAGTTGTAGTTGCACCTGACTGTCAATTGCTGTAATCATTTTATCAAATGTTCCAAGAGATTCATATATGGTATTCATGGTATTATGTTCCTGAATAATTTCGACAATTAAACAGACTATTGTGCATGTGATGACTTAAACAATGAAATTACGCTGACATGTTTTGGAGTGAACGACCATTAGACTGAGAATTGATAATCAGTTTAGATCAACAAGATATATTTACTTGGAAATTGTGCTAAATGTAGGCTACTTGTACTTAATCATTTGAAAGATGTACTGAGACATTGAGACATGTACTGAGACATTTGCAATTTGAAGAAATGAATGAGAAATTCAATTCAGTTGTGAACAATTGCCAAGTGGTTTGGAGATTTGTCCATGTTGTTTTGAGAATGTCATTTCTGTTTCAAGAAATGAGCCAAAACAATGGAGAAAAACTGTAATGGACACAGATTGTTATTCTCAGCTTCGAATCTCCTATCTATATCGAACTGTCGAACTATAAGCATTTGTTTATGTTGGATCTTTCATTTTTCGGATTCTGCACTTTCGTTATCGTTTGTTAAAACGATAACGAAAATACCTGAAATTCGGACGAAAATGCTTTTGGACGAAAACAAATGCACATGTCTACTGAGAACTAGCAACCACAATAATGTCTTACTTATCTGTTCCACAGTTGTCCTACCAGCCCCAAAGACCCTCCAGCAAGTAATGACCCCCTTTATTAGCAGAGACACCTGTGACCAATGGTACCATGAATATTCGGGAATCAGCTCCAGCAAGTCCATTATTGCACCTGATCAGATCTGTGCTGGGTATATCGATGGGCAAAAAGACTCATGCCAGGTGGGTGAAAAGTCATAAGTCCTAAGAGAATGATCTGTACACTCTTTCATACACAATTGTCTTTTTTTACTAAAGACGAAGTCCAGTTTTAATCTATATTTCATGTTATACACATAACTAAGCATGGTTACATATGTTACAGATGTTTTATGGATGTGTTATAGCTACATAGTGTAGCGCTACCCTTGGAGGGGCCACTGTAGATTATTAGGTTCTTTCCCAAAGCAGTGCAGAGGCAGCCAGGCACACAACTACAGGCCACTCACGTCGGCTCATTGTTCAGTCTAGGGATTGTCTTTTTTAAAGTTTATTTGCTGGCAGAAATTTGTAAGGGGATTAAGGGTGATGTGGGATACCCCAAAACATCAACTGGAACAGTCTATGGGTTCAAGGCTGAGGACCATGAATCAGAGGTGTAACTAGAACCTTCAGGGCTCCAGTGCAAGAAACCATGAGGGGCCCCTCTGGCCCATGGCCAGGGCCATTCCTATTGATCCTGGGGCCCTTTACCCCCATCGTGGGACCATTTATTATGGTCCCACAGCAGGATCCCTTCCTGCCATCTTGGGGTCCTCCCGCAGTGGTGGAACATCAGTGCGTGGTTGCAAGTGCGACCTTTGCAAACCCAGTTTTTCCACAACAGCCCCGATGCCAGTAATTCCTCGTTCTCTGTGGACAGATATAGGGAGGCGGCGTGGGGGTGGCATGTAGAACAACAGATACCTTCCATTTCCCTCCTGCAGCTGCTGAATGTCTTCAGAAGGGAGAGGAGAAGCAGGCATTCAGTGGCTGCATGGGGGGATCAGTTCCTCTACATGCCGCCATCCCTCCTATCTAGCTTTACAGAGGGGCAGCGTGGGCCCCCTAGAGCATGGGGCTGGGTCGAAGTTATGACCTCTGCGACCCCTGTACATACACCCCTGCCATAAAGTAGCTTTAGCACAGGTATAGATAGACTGGAATAGTCTATAGGTTCATGGATTGGTAGCATGGAGCAGTCCACAGGTTTGTGGCTGGGGATCATAAAGTATCTTTGGCACACATATAGCTAGACTGGAAAAGTCTATAGGGTCATGGCTGGGGACCATGAAGTATCTTTAGCACAGGTAAAGGCAGACGGAACAGGAAGTAGATTTGAAGTTCAGCACAGGAAGAAGGCGCTACTCTCTTCAGGGCTCCAGACTATTTAACAGGATTCCAGTCACCATCTGGGCACACCTCCCAAGGGATTGGTTAGGCCATGCTCAATAATCAGGCTGGTCGTTTGAATTCTCTCTAAGCTTCTGAAAAGTCTTCTAGAGGCAGGGGTAAGCAATCAAACTCCCAGCCTGTGAAGCCCTGAACAGACCAGACCAAGCAAACACTGCTCCCCTGATTACAGAAAGAGCCAAAAACGAAATTTAAACCCTACAGCTTGGTGCAAAAAGGACGATGATGCACTTATAGAGTATATCCTGGACACAAGGATAATAACTACTTAAAAAATTAGCAAAACCTGATATACTGTATATAAAAAAAAAACAGTAGTAAATCATGCTATAACTCACAATAAAATACTTTATACACAATATACAGTACATTAAAATACAAGGTGATGTGTCCATCACAGAACATATAGTTGAGACTTGTGGATAATAAAAGAGTAAGCTTCTAAAAATATATATTCAAGTGAAATCTTGAAAATAGGTGAAAATCCACGTGCAATAATCCCAAACCACCTTTAAATAGAGTGTGCCAGTTGCCTTACCAAATGATAATGATCTCCAAAGTATAAAAGATCAACAGTGCGGAAACCAGGGATTTTATCCTCTGAAGACATTTGTTGTACAGACGAAACGCGCGTAGGGTGAGGCCAGTGGCACATGATGTTACACATCTGCTGAGCCGATGTTCTCTGATATGATGTTTGTTTGCCTATGAGATGCTTTTATATTTGAGTGATCTCCAGGAGTGATAACCAGTGGGGGACCCGGGAGATTCTGGAGTCTGCAGTATTTTGTTTGGTGGCCCTTGATTGACTGTTAATCAAGACTGTTAGTCAATCAAAGACTGTTAAAAAACAAAATTTATCAAGCAACCTAACCGGGAGGGTGCTACGATATATTTTACGGACTTATGTTACTACATTGTTTACATGAAATAGTTACAGAATGGTTTAATTTTTATTGTTTGTTTAAAAAAAAAAAAAACCTGAAGAAGGGGGAGGCTTTTTTTTTTTTTAAAAAAGGCAATGGTTTTATTTGATGCTCTTAACCATTAAATATTTTTAAAAATTCTTTACGTGAAATTAACTTTTTTACTAGTCTCTTCTCTGACACATTCAAAAATTTGCCATCTGGCAAACGCTTAATTTTTCACTATCAGAGGGGTCGCTTGCCTAGGATGAGAACAAGGTCAACCCATACTATATTTCTATATCTGCTTACGGTATATAAACCAGAACCAACATTTACATCTATCGGCCCACACATCGGTAATTTTCATACCTGACAGCAGTGGCGTCGCTAGGGGGTGGCTTTTGGGGCTAAAGCCCCGAATCTGGGGCCCATAGCCCCGAGTCCCAGGGGCCCCCAACCACAGGGCCACAGCCTACTACTGGGCCATGTCCTTTCTGCAGCACAGGAGAGTCAGAGAGCTGGCAGGCAGCACGGGAGAGCCAAGCGTGCAAGAGAGCAGAGAGATGACATCATCTCTCACCGCCCACCCTACATCACCGCTGTTCCACCCTTACTGTGCAGCCACGGGCAGCAAAGAGATTACATCATCTCTCACTGCCTGCCCTCTCTCTGGGGACCCTGATGTAAGAAGGGGCTCTCTGGGGACCCTGATGTAAGGGGAGGCTCTCTGGGAACCCTGATGTAAGGGGAGGCTCTCTAGGGACCCTGATGTAAGTGGGGCAGCTCTCTGGGGACCCTGATGTAATGGGGAGGCTCTCTGGGGACCCTGATGTAAGGGAAGGCTCTCTGGGGACCCTGATGTAAGTGGGGGCAGCTCTCTGGGGACCCTGATGTAAGGGGGCTCTCTGGGGACTCTACCATAAGGGCAGGCTCTCTGGAGACCCTTATGAAAGGGGGAGGCTCTCTGGGGACCCTGATGTAAGAGGGGCTCTCTAGGGACTCTGATGTAAGGGGAGGCTTTCTGGGGACCCTGATGTAAGGGGGAGGCTCTCTGGGGATCCTGATGTAAGAGGGTCTCTCTAGGGACTCTGATGTAAGGGGAGGCTCTCTGGGGACCATGATATAAGGGGGAGGCTCTCTGGGGACGCTGATGTATGGGGGGCTCTCTGGAGACCCTGATGTAATGATAATATATATAATATATAATGTAATATACTGTATAAATATCTATCTATCCACACACACACACATGTATATTATATACACGTGTATGCCTGCCCAAGGGTATGACTTTCTTTACTTTGCTGCAATGGGCTCTAGCCCAAGATCTTTTGTAGACCTAGCAACGCCCCTGCCTGACAGTCAATACTACTTGGATTAATTGCATATTAATTTGTATCTTGCAGGGTGACTCTGGAGGACCTCTGGTGTGTAAAGTTTCTGGGACCTGGTACCAGGCGGGAATTGTCAGCTGGGGCAGCGGATGTGCAGCGCCATACCGACCAGGCGTCTACACGTATGTGCCTCTCTATAGGGCCTGGATTGAGGAGAATGGAGTGCAAGCTCTTCTGCCCAGCATATACTCATTTATCCTCACTTTGATAATACTGCTACGTTAATTCCACAATGACAACTGTGACCTGGAAGAAATTCATTAAAAAACAAATAAGGCAAAACTTTTTGAATAAAGTATGGTTGGGTTATAACCTTCATGTCCTGTCCCATAGCCAAAATAGGAAGTGAGAGGAAATCCCTGCAAAGTGATAAAATCCCTGGTTTTCAACAGAAGAGAACTATCCCCCTCTATACCTGTTTTGGTGACAACCCAACATTTTCTAGACATGTGCAATTCGTTTCGTTCCAAATTCGTTTTTTAACGAATTTCGACAAATTCGTTAATTCGGAAATATTTGCATTAACGAAAACCCTATTTAACAAATTTTTCTGAATATTCGTGAATTCGAATATTCAAAAATGTGTAAATTCGTACATTCGTAAATTCCTAAATTCATAAATTTGTACATTTGTAAATCCGTAAATTTGTAAATTCGTAAATTTGGAAATCTGAAATAATAATTAACTAATAATAACTTAATTACTCATTACTAACTATTAAATTATAGGTATTGTAATGTCCTTTCAAATTTGTTTGTTAGTGAACGTAACAAATACAAATGTATCCGAAGTTACGAATTATGCGAAATAAGGAATATTATTATTTATTATTAGTTTGTTCCGTTCCATTTGTTTAAATGCGGTGTTCGTTATTTTGGATAATTTGTGTTTGTTAAGTTCACTAACAGACAAATTTGAAAGGAAATTACAATATCTATACTTTAATAGTTAGTTACTATTTCAGATTTAAAAAATTTCGGGTTTTCGGTTTTTCACATTTTCGAATTTCCAAATTTAGGAATTTTCTAATTTTACGAAAGTACGAATTTAGGAATTTACAAATTTAGGAATTTACAAATGTACGAATTTAGGAATATACTAATTTTCTAAGTTACGAAAATACGAATTTATGAATGTACGAATTTATGAATTTACAAATTTAGGAATTTACAAATGTACGAATTTAGGAATATACAAATTTTCTAATTTACGAAAATACGAATTTATGAATTTACGAATTTCGATCATAACGAATGACCCAAAAAATAAAAAAATAAATAAAAAAAACAAATGAAACGAAAACTAACAATTTTTTATGTCTAACATTTTCTTTCCTTTTTACTTTCAGTGTTAATGGTCAAAAGAACAAATAGGCTGAATATCCCTAACAGAGGCACAGGCGGCAGTAAAAACCTGACAGGGGATCTATTCCCTTTCCACTCTATACAAAATGAAAAAAAAATAAAAGTTTTGTCCCTTTCACACTTTCACACTTGTGCGACTTCAAAGTCGCGCGATTTTGCAGCGATTCGCGGCCCGCGACTTTGCAGCGATTTCTAGGAATGCCTGTGTAAGTGGCGTCAAAATCGGACCAAAGTAGTGCAGGGACTACTTTGAAGTCGTACTAATATGAATGGCTGTCATTGGAAATCATGGGGAACGACTGGTCATGCTACTTTGCAGTCCCAAATCGTGGGACAAGTCGTATAAGTGTGAAAGGGGACTTAGTTATATTTTAATGAAGAATTGTAGGTAGGGCAATCTATACATAGTCCAGCCTGGACCAATCTAACTATGTATATACTATACCTGTGGGATCCCTTTAGAATAGGGGTATCCAAACTTTCTAAACAAAGGGCCAGTTTACTGTTCTTCAGACTGAAGGGGGCCAATATAGGTAAAAAATAACTGACATTGGTGGCAGTAAACAATGCCTCATCATCAGTAGTATTAGTGGCAGGAATAGTGTCCCATCATTGGTGTCAGTGGGAGGAATAGTGCCCCATCATTGGTGTCAGTGGGAGGAATAGTGTCCCATCATTGGTGTCAGTGGGAGGAATAGTGCCCCATCATTGGTGTCAGTGGGAGGAATAGTGTCCCATCATTGGTGTCAGTGGGAAGAATAGTGCCCCATCATTGGTGTCAGTGGGAGGAATAGTGCCTCATTGTTGGTATCAGTGGGAGGAATAGTGCCCCATCATTGGTATCAGTGGGAGGAATAGAGCCCCATCATTGGTGTCAGTGGGAGGAATAGTGCCCTATCATTGGTGTCAGTGGGAGGAATAGTGTCCCATCATTGGTGTCAGTGGGAGGAATAGTGTCCCATCATTGGTGTCAGAGGGAGGAATAGTGTCCCATTGTTTGTGTCAGTGGGAGGAATAGTGTCCCATTGTTTGTGTCAGTGGGAGGAATAGTGTCCCATTGTTGGCATCAGTGAAAAGGAATTACGCACCACTGTTGGTGTCGGTAGGAGGAATAGGGCCTCATATCAGTAGGAGGATTAGTACCTCAAGGGTCAGTACCTCAGGGGCCAGATGCAGCCCAAGCAAAGGGCCGCATCTGACCCCTGGGCCACAGCTTGGAGACCACTGCTTTAGAATATGGAAATCACTGTGATAGGCACCACTACTACATCGCTACTACCACAATCCACCCTTGCTTCTGGGTCCCTTTCCAAAAAACTGCCCCGCTGCTTTCTGAAAAGAGGAGGTTGGCCACTCAGCAAGGGTGTCATTCAGAGACCAGTTTGCATTTTCCCAATGAATGTAAATCGTTCTCTGACTGAACAAGGGTAATGACGCTGGGTCTTGGTAATCGGAGAAGTTTACATTCATTAAGAAAATCCAAAGCATTCTTTGAATGACGTCCATGCCGAGTGGCCGACCTCCTGTGTTCACAATACAACAGGGCAGCCCTTCTGCAAGGGAACCCTGAAGCAAGTGGAGATCCGTGTAGTAGTGGTGTAGTAGCAGCAGTGTCTAGAGCAGTGATGGTGAACCTTGGCACTCCAGATGTTTTGGAACTACGTTTACCATGATGCTCAACTACACCATAGAGAGCCAGAGCATCATGGGAAATGTAGTTCCAAACCATCTGGGGTGCCAAGGTTCGCCAATCAGTGGTCTAGACAGTGATTTCCAGATTCTAGAGTAGGATTTCTCAATTAGGGTTCCATGGAGTTTTAGGGTTCCTCCAGTGGTTTCCAGGTTTTTTTTTAAGCAATGCCTTTCAGATAAGTTCCCATTGACACCATTGATCTTTGTAGGGTGCATTCTTCCCGCAGACCATCCCACTAATGTATCATGCATTGTAGATATAGTCATTTTTTTAGACGGGGGTTCCCTGGGACCAGAAAGTTACTTCAAGGGTTCCTTTTGTGTTGGTTCTATGTATAAAAATATCTATACCTGAAATTCTTTAAACTCACTAACTGTTCGAAAAATAATAACTATTAATTTGAGAATTTCAGAGAACCTGCCAGCTTTTTTTTTTTTTAAATATTATTTTTTTATGAACTTAATAAAATAATTTTTTTTTATTTTAAAATAAAAACGTGTTGGTTCAAGTAAATACTTGGTGAATGTTTCCCAAGGAATTGGAATGAGACACATAAACTGTGAAAGTTTTTGTTTTTTAATATTTTTATTATATTTTTATTTGCATTTTCATCAATATAAAGGTAAACAAGTACATTTATATAATTATGAAACACAAATTACATAAAAATCATAATATCTTAAATATCTCTATTATATATCAAATGGCTCTGCGATGTCAGCCAACAGCAGGCTTCAGTCCGCTGTCTGCTGAAAACAGATCACGGGACTTCAGAATGAACTGCACTTGTGATCCACAGGAGAAGTACAACCAGACAAGATTTGGCCCCACTTCTTCTTTAGCTCATTACAGGAGGGATGTGAGCCCTATTAGTAGGAGCACTGAACTCATTACAGGAAAAATGTGAGCCCTGCTAGTTGCTGCACTGAACTCATTGCAGGAGGGATGTAAGCCCTGTTAGTGGTAGCATTGAACCCATTACAGGAAGGATGTGAGCCCTCTTAATGGTAGTATTGAATTCATTGCAGGAAGGATGTGAGCCCTGTTAGTGGGAGCGCTGAAATCATTGCAGGAAGGATGTGAGCCCTGTTAGTGGGAGCACTGAACTCTTTGCATGAAGGGTGTGAGCCCTGTTAGTGGGAGCACTGAACTCATTGCAGGAAGGAGGTGAGCCCTGTTAGTGGGAACACTGAACTCATTACAAGAAGGATGTGAGCCCTGTTATTGGGAGCAGTGAACTCATTGCAGGAAGGAGGTGAGCCCTGTTAGTGGGAACACTGAACTCTTTGCATGAAGGGTGTGAGCCCTGTTATTGGGAGCAGTGAACTCATTGCAGGAAGGAGGTGAGCCCTGTTAGTGGGAGCACTGAACTCATTACAAGAAGGATGTGAGCCCTGTTAGTGGGAGCACTGAACTCATTGCAGGAAGGATGTGAGCCCTTTTAGGCGGAGCACTGAACTCTTTCCAGGAAGGATGTGAGCCCTGTTAGTGGAAGCACTGAACTCATTCCAGGAAGGATGTGAGCCCTTTTAAGCGGAGCACGGAACTCTTTCCAGGAAGGATATGAGCCCTGTTAGTGGGAGCACTGAACTCTTTGCATGAAGGGTGTGAGCCCTGTTAGTGGGAGCACTGAACTCCTTACAAGAAGGATATGAGCCCTGATAGTGGGAGCACTGAACTTATTGCAGGAAGGATGTGTGCCCTTTTAGTGGGAGCACTGAACTCTTTCCAGGACAGATGTGAGCCCTTTTAGTGGGAGCACTGAACTCTTTCCAGGATGGATGTGAGCCCTGTTAGTGGAAGCACTGAACTCATTACAGGAAGGATGTGAGCCCTGTTAGTGGGAGCACTGAACTCTTTCCAGGACGGATGTGAGCCCTGTTAGTGGGAGCACTGAACTCTTTCCAGGACGGATGTGAGCACTGTTAGTGGGAGCACTGAACTCTTTCCAGGAAGGATGTGAGCCCTGTTAGTGGAAGCACTGAACTCATTACAGGAAGGATGTGAGCCCTGTTAGTGGGATCACTGAACTCTTTGCAGTAAGGATGTGAGCCCTGTTAGTGGGATCACTGAACTCTTTGCAGTAAGGATGTGAGCCCTGTTAGTGGGAGCACTGAACTCTTTCCAGGACGGATGTGAGCCCTGTTAGTGGGAGCACTGAAATCATTGCAGGAAGGGTGTAAGCCCTGTTAGTGGGAGCACTGAACTCTTTGCAGGAAGGATGTGAGCCCTGTTAGTGGGGGCACTGAACTCTTTGCAGGAAGGATGTGAGCCCTGTTAGTGGGAGCACTGAAATCATTACAAGAAGGATGTGAACCCGGTTAGATGGAGCACTAAGCTAAGTTCAGGAAGGATGTGAGCTCTGTTGTAGAAGAAATAGTGGACATCGCAGTTAAAACATTAGGCCATACTGGAGAAAGCATAAAATTTATTTGGGAGAGGATGTGCACTCTGCGGGAGGACACATAGTGGACATGGCAGAAAGGAAGTGAGCCCTGTTAGTGGGAGCACTGAACTCATTATAATAAGAATGTGAGACCTGTTAGTGGGAGCACTGAACTCTTTGCAGGAAGGTTGTGAGCCCTGTTAGTGGGAGCACTGAACTCTTTGCAGGAAGGATGTGAGCAATGTTAGTGGGAGCACTGAACTCTTTGCAGGAAGGATGTGAGCCATGTTAGTGGGAGCACTGAATTAATTACAAGAAGGATGTGAACCCTGTTAGATGGAGCACTAAGCTAAGTTCAGGAAGGATGTGAGCTCTGTTGTAGGAGAAATAGTGGACATCGCAGTTAAAACGTTAGGCCATACTGGAGAAAGCATAGAATTTATTTGGGAGAGGATGTGCACTCTGCGGGAGGACACACAGTGGACATGGCAGGAAGGAAGTGAGCCCTACTAACGGAAGCAGGCGACTCATTGAAGAACCCCTTTGAAGAAGACAGAAAGTGAAGGCTAAACTATATTTGTCGAGGCAAAAACAGAAAAGAGGGGAACAGTCAGGTTGTGGACCCAATAAGTGGATCGAGGTAAAAAAATCTTGCACTATATCTAATGGAAATGTTGTGAAACATCAATTGAGGATGGCAGCCCCTCTGATGGAGATGCTGGGCTAAGGATTAAAACATTACCAGGCACAAGAGGACAAACATAACATTTCCTATAGACCAGACATAAGTTCTGGAGGCACCAGAATTAAAAGCCGCGTTCGTCGGTTGTTCCATTGAAGTTATCGTCAAGTCTCCACTACTCCGAAGGTGTCTTCTTTTGTTAAAGATCCTATCTGGATGTGATTGAGCTCCTCCTTTATTGAACCTAATGGTCGGGATGTATTTCTGGATCCAGGACTTGTAATACTGAACCCTTGTGTAGACACCCGGATTATTCGGTTCTGCACAGCCGAAACCCCAACTGACAATACCGAATTGCAGCCTCGTCCCGTTCACACTGCACACCAGTGGGCCGCCCGAGTCTCCCTAGAAAAATGTAATAAAAAAGGAGAAATTTTACTATTATTTACTATACTATTTTACCCTCCCCTGAATGAGTTTCCACCCTAGACATGCTTTCTAATTGGTCTTGGCTAACTTCTGACCTCACGCAGCCACCTGATCATGGTCAGTTACAGTATGTGCAAAACTATAGTCTCTATTTATAGCTTCCTTTCATATTGAAAATATTTCAACACACAATAAAAACAATACACCCCCTGAGTGGCAGTCACCAAGGAAGAATCAGAGAATATTGAACCACAGAGACCTCTAGTGGCCGAATATAAACTCTTTAATTGCCAATCCGCTGGTTTAAAGTGAGAAAAAAGTTAGGGGGCTGCCACTGGTGAAGTCTCCTTTTTGTTATCATGCTGATGTTTCTGCTTCATTGCTTTTTTGAGTCTCGGACCCGAAACAAGTAAAGAAATAGGGAATTCCAATCGTTTCTGATGCTCTCATACCATATATACTCGAGTATAAACCGACCAGAATATAAGCCGGGGCACCTAATTTTACCACAAAAAACTGGGAAAACTTATTGACTCGAGTATAAGCCTAGGGGGAGAAATGCGCAGCTACTGTAAGTGGAAAAGAGGGTCAACAATGCCCATTTGCAGCCTCACTGTGCCCATTTGCAGCCTCACTGTGCCCATTTGCAGCCATAGGTTCAAACTTTGTAGTTAAGGGTTCCTAAATGCCCCCCTAGCTGCAGCCAAAAATAAATTGGGGTCTCTGGACCCAAAGGGTCCCGAAATGACATGCAGGTGGACACATTTGACTGATTTTGGGGCCCCGTATCTCTAGGAACCCCAAATTTGGTATGCGAACCCAGGCAATGCAACTATCGTATGCAACTATCACTACAACATATCCAAATTTGGTCTTCCTATCACTAAGTGTCCCCCGAGATATGGGGCCCCAAATTCAGGTCAGAAAATGTCATTCTCTGTGCTTGACTCCAGTATAAGCCGAGGGGGGGGGGGGGGGCATTTTCAGCACAAAAAAATGTGCTGAAAAACTTGGCTTATACTCGAGTATATACGGTACTTGTTCCATGTGACTCAAAAGTGCTGAGGCCAGATATGGTCACCAAATAGCCTTTTCAAAAGAAGGCCAGCCATGGCAGCCCCCCCATATACATCTACTTTTTGAGGCGCTGACCCAAATTTTTTATTATAAATACTTGAATACTGGTTGGCACATACCTGGCACGAGTCTTTATTGCCCTGTTTGAAGCCAGCGCACATCATGTCATCCTTGATCACTTTGGTTCCGGGGGGCAGCTCAATGCTGTACATGGCTTCACAGTGTTGGTTGTCAAGCAGAGGTAGCTGAACCTCTTGTAGGGTCTTTGGGTTGGGCAGGGGTTCTATGGATGATAGTGAGAATACGATTTTTTTTTTTTTAACCAAAGATTTTTATTGAGTTTTACAATTTACATGTGATAAAAAGAACATTGTAAACATGCAGTTACAAGATAAGTTGTAGATACAGGAAAATCAAACCTTCTGTTAAACATCAACAAGCTGCCTTACATTCCTAGCTAATGGCCTCCAATTGGGCACAGCCTGTCACCCCTTGCGGGTACTATTGTGAGCAGGCTGATGGTGACTATGTTCCTAGGGCAGCCACCCATAGACCTTACTGAGGGTCTTGGGAGATAGCGAAGCCGCACAAGGTATTGCGTAACTAAAAGAGAGCTTACAGTCATGTAAACAAATACTACTAACTTAGAAAACATTGATAAGTATGCAGAGTGTATTAGTACACGGGTAATCCTACAGTAACAGTGGTAGTTTATACACTCTTAAAGGATGCTACTATCATTGTCATTATTACTGTAGGGGATTTGCACGACCTCCACTAGGTGGACTCTATCAAGACTTTATATCAGTAGAAATAGGTGGGTTGGTGGTGTTCACAAATGTGAGGAGGCATATTTGGACATTTTCCATGTTTCCCAGTATTTGTGGAAGGTAGGGGCTCTACCTTCTTTATATGCTAATAGTTTTTCCATACAGAATACGATTTTTGATAGACATGTGCAATTCGTTTCGTTTTTTTTTTTTCGTTTTTCGTTTTTTTTTTTCGTTATATTCGTTCATTCGTTATCGTACGAATGAACGAACGATTCACAAAAAATTTTAACGAATAACGAATCGTTCGAATCGAACGAATACGAAAAACAACGAAAATCCGAAATAACCAAATTAGAAACAACAAAACTACGAAAGAAGAAAATCCGAAAAACGAAAACAGGAACAACGAAAATCAAAATGAACGAAAAAATGTGTACATTCGTAACTTTTTTTTTTTTGTTGAATTGGTAATTTTCCGTGTGTCTTACAATGGCGCTGCTTGACGTGCTTCGAATGGATTGAACGAAAAATTCGTACATTCGTAACTTTTTTTTTTTTTTTTTCGATTCGTAATTTTCCGTGTCTCTTACAATGGCGCTGCTTAATGTGCTTCGAATGGATTGAACGAAAAAATTCGTACATTCGTAACTTTTTTTTTCGATTCGTAATTTTCCGTGTCCCTTACAATGGCGCTGCTTAACGTGCTTCGAATGGATTGAACGAAAAAATTCGTACATTTGTAACTTTTTTTTTTCTTTCCGTAATTTTCCGTGTCCCTTACAATGGCGCTGCTTAACGTGCTTCGAATGGATTGAACGAAAAAATTCGTACATTCATAACTTTTTTTTTTTTTTGCGATTCGTAATTTTCCGTGTCTCTTACAATGGCGCTGCTTAATGTGCTTCGAATGGATTGAACGAAAAAATTTCTTACATTCGTAACTTTTTTTTTTTGATTCGGAATTTTCCGTGTCTCTTAAAATGTAATAATAGCATACAATTATAAATTATGCTCCGATTACGAATCTACGAAAACAATGTTACAAAAGTACGAATAAATCAATCTAACGAAAGTACGAATGTAACTAAATCTACGAAAATACGAATGCGTCCGAATTTCGAATAAACAAAAATTAAACTAACGGAAAAAACGAATACGAAAAACAACGAAAATCCGAAATAACCAAATTAGAGACAACGAAATTTACGAAAGAAGAAAATCCGAAAAACGAAAACAGGAATAACGAAAATCAAAATGAACGAAAAAAATCGTACATTCGTAACTTTTTTTATTTTTTTTTTGCGATTCGTAATTTTCCGTGTCTCTTACAATGGCGCTGCTTAACGTGCTTCGAATGGATTGAACGAAAAAATTCGTACATTCGTAACTTTTTTTTTTTTTTTTTTAATTTTCCGTGTCTCTTACAATGGCGCTGCGTAACGTGCTTCGAATGGATTGAATGAAAAAATTTGTACATTCGTAACTTTTTTTTTTTTTTGCGATTCGTAATTTTCCGTGTCTCTTACAATGGCGCTGCTTAATGTGCTTCGAATGGATTGAACGAAAAAATTTCGTACATTCGTAACTTTTTTTTTTTTTTTGATTCGTAATTTTCCGTGTCTCTTACAATGGCGCTGCTTAACGTGCTTCGAATGGATTGAACGAAAAAATTCGTACATTCGTAACTTTTTTTTTCGATTCGTAATTTTCTGTGTCTCTTACAATGTAATAATAGCATACACATTACATAAAATTATGAATTATGCTCCGATTACGAATCTACGAAAACAATGTTACGAAAGTACGAATAAATCAATCTAATGAAAGTACGAATGTAACTAAATGTACGAAAATACGAATGCGTCCGAATTTTGAATAAACGAAAATTAAACTAACGGAAAAACGAATCAACGAAAAAACAACTCTTGCGAAAATACGAATCGTTACGAATACGAACACCGACGACTTACGAAATTGCGAATCGTTACAAATCAACGGAAACGAAAGAAACGAAACGAAAATAAACAAATTTTTCTGTTGTGCACATGTCTAATTTTTGATTTATTCAAATGATGATATAATGATATTGATGTTCTATTCATAGAAAAGGTTTCATTTTCCACCTAGGTGGCCCTCACCTCTTTCAGAAATGTGACCCCAGCCTGTTGCCCAGCAGAGGGCTCCCTCTGGCAGGTTGATGTTTCTTGATGGGAGGGACACAGGAAGGATGAACGCGGTAAAGTTGACGGGTTGCTCCAGTTCCATCAGTGTGATGTCTCCGCCGGATCCCAGCGGAGTGTATTTGGGGTGCACAATGATTTGTTTTACTCTTCTGGACACTATGTTGGGGTCCTGGAGGTCCGTGAGCTTGTGAGCTCCAAGGTAGATGGTAAAATCTGAGGGGTTCACAGGCCTGAGGGGATGAGCAACAGTCAGAAATTGTTATGGCAGTCGTAAAAAGAAATATGGCACATAGTATGTGGAAGGGCGAAGAGACAAAACTTTTTCGGGATGAAGATTAATTAAACATACCGTATATACTTGAGTATAAGCCGAGTTTTTCAGCACATTTTTTTTTGTGCTGAAAGTCCCCCCCCCCCCCCCACGGCTTATACTTGAGTCAAGCCTAGGAACCCCTGCTAGGAAATTTGGTGTGCAAACCCAGTGGGACTAGCACTACAACATACCCAAATTTGGTGTGCAAACCCAGTGGGACTAGCACTACAACATACCCAAATTTGGTGTGCAAACCCAGTGGGACTAGCACTACAACATACCCAAATTTGGTGTGCAAACCCAGTGGGACTAGCACTACAACATACCCAAATTTGGTGTGCAAACCCAGTGGGACTAGCACTACAACATACCCAAATTTGGTGTGCAAACCCAGTGGGACTAGCACTACAACATACCCAAATTTGGTGTGCAAACCCAGTGGGACTAGCACTACAACATACCCAAATTTGGTGTGCAAACCCAGTGGGACTAGCACTACAACATACCCAAATTTGGTGTGCAAAACCAGTGGGACTAGCACTACAACATACCCAAATTTGGTGTTCCTAGCACCAAGAGATACGGGGCCCCAAAGTCGGTTCGGAAAATGTCTCTGCTGCAGAAAAGTGCTTGACATTTTCCGACCCGAATTTGGGGCCCCGTATCTTGGGGGCCACTTGGTGCTAGGAACTCCATAGGTGGTGTGCAAACCCTGTGGAACTTGCACTACAACATACCCAAATTTGGTGTTCCTAGCACCAAGTGGCCCCGAGATACGGGGCCCCAAATTCGGGTCGGAAAATGTCATTCTCTGCTGCAAAAAAGTGCTTGACATTTTCCAACTCGAATTTGGGGCCCCGTATCTGGGGGCCACTTGGTGCTAGGAACCCCATATGTGGTGTGCAAACCCTGTGGAACTTGCACTATAACATACCCAAATTTGGAGTTCCTAGCACCAAGTGGCCCCGAGATACGGGGCCCCAAAATCAGTTCGGAAAATGTAATTCTCTGCTGCAGAAAAGTGCTTGACATTTTCCGACCCGAATTTGGGGCCCCGTATCTGGGGGCCACTTGATGCTAGGAACCCCATATGTGGTGTGCAAACCCTGTGGAACTTGCACTACAACATACCCAAATTTAGTGTTCCTAGCACCAAGTGGCCCCGAGATACGGGGCCCCAAAATCAGTTCGGAAAATGTAATTCTCTGCTGCAGAAAAGTGCTTGACATTTTCCAACCCGAATTTGGGGCCCCGTATCTCGGGGTCACTTGGTGCTAGGAACCCCATATGTGGTGTGTAAACCCTGTGGAACTTGCACTACAACATACCCAAATTTGGTGTTCCTAGCACCAAGTGGCCCCGAGATACGGGGCCCCAAAGTCGGTTCGGAAAATGTCATTCTCTGCTGCAGAAAAGTGCTTGACATTTTCCGACCCGAATTTGGGGCCCCGTATCTCGGGACACTTGGTGCTAGGAACCCCATATGTGGTGTGCAAACCCAGTGGAACTAACACTACAACATATCCAATTTGGTGTTCCTAGCACTAAGTGGCCCCGAGATATGGGGCCCCAAAATCGGTCAACTGTGTCCATCTGCAGCAATGTCATTGCGGGACCCTTTGGGTCCAGAGACCCCAAATTTTGGCTGCAGTTAGGGGGCACCTAGGAACCTTTAACTACCAAGTTTAAAGTTCGGGGAACCTATGGTTGCAAATGGCCACAGTGAGGCTGCAAATGGGCATTGTTGACCCTCTTTTGCACTTACAGTAGCTGCGCATTTCTCACCCTAGGCTTATACTCGAGTCAATACGTTTTCCCAGTTTTTTGTGTGTAAAATTAGGTGCCTCGGCTTATATTCGGGTCGGCTTATACTCGAGTATATACGGTAAGTCTAATAAAAGTAATGTTCCTACAGATGTGTTTTTTTTCCTGTTGCCTAAAAATGTAAGTAATGGTTCCTGTTCATTATCCTTTAATGTGGCCTTTCTCAACCAAAGTTCCATTGAACCCTAAGGTTCCTTTAGACGTTTCTAGGGTTTCCTTGAGCAATGGGCAATTCCTGCCTCTTAGTTGCCACTGAAACAACTGCTTTAGCTATCTCAAGAGATTATTCCCACTGACCACAAATGCAAGGAGCATTCTTCTACTTGACCATCACATTAACGTTCAATGAGATGTAGATAAAGTCGTTTTTAGAAGGGGTTCTCCTGAGAACAGAATACTATTTCAAGGGTTCCTCCACCTTAAAAGGGTTGGGAAAGGATGTTTTAATAGACCAACTAATTAATTGATTCTTCATTAAAGTGGAAGTAAACTCTCCTATCGTTTTCAGCCAAGGAAGCCGCCATCTTGGCCTGTTTAACCATTTAAGCCCCGGACCAATTGGCAGCCAAAGGACCAGGCCCCTTTTTGCGATTCGGCACTGTGTCGCTTTAACTGACAATTGCGCGGTCGTGCGACGTGGCTCCCAAACAAAATTGGCGTCCTTTTTTTCCCACAAATAGAACTTTCTTTTGGTGGTATTTGATCGCCCCTGCGGTTTTTATTTTTTGCGCTATAAACAAAAATATAAATAAAAAATATATAAAAAAACATTTTTTTTCCTCAGTTTAGGCCGATACGTATTCTTCTACATAATTTTGGTAAAAAAATCGCAATTAGCGATTATTGATTGGTTTGCGCAAAAGTTATAGCGTTTACAAAATAGGGGATAGTTTTATAGCATTTTTATTAATATTTTTTTTTTTTTACTAGTAATGGCGGCGATCAGTGATTTTTATTGTGACTGCGACATTATGGCGGACACATCGGACATTTTTGACACATTTTTGGGACATTTGTCATTTATACAGCAATCAATGCTATTTAAATGCACTGATTCCTGTGTAAATGACAGTTGTAGCGAAAGAGTTAACCACTAGGGGGAGGGGAGGGGTTATGGGCTGTGACGTGTGTGTTTTTTTTACATTAGGGGGCGGGGCTGACGTCTGACGTCATTGATCGGCTTTCCTGATGACCGGGAACAGCCGATCAATAACAGGCAGTGTAGGAAGCGCGGGGAGAGGTTTGTTTACACAGACCTCTCCCCGTTCTTTAGCTCTGTGACCCGATCGCGGGACACCAGCGCGATCGGGTCCGCTGGTCCCACGGCTGGGGTCACGGAGCTCCCGACCGGGTCCCGAGCGCGCCGCTGGTGGCGCGCGCGCGACCCACAGGCAGGCAATTGCAAAATCACATTTATATACAGGATTTTGCCTGCCCGTGCCATTCTGCCGCAGTATATCTGCGTGAGGCGGTCGGGAAGCGGTTAATCTTCAACTGCCATGGTGCTGCACATGTGATCAGCTATGACACCAGCCATTGGCTGGTTTGACAGTTTGGTTGAGAGCACAACCAATGTGACAGTTAGCATTTTCGGCATGTCGGGAATGTAACTGTTTTTTTAAACTATTAAATCGATGGGTTTTACTTCCGCTTTAAAGGAAAGAAAATAATAATACTAATGCCGCGTACACACAAGCGGAATTTCCGTCTGAAAAATCTTGGATGTTTTTTCCGACGGAATTCCGCTCAAGCTTGTCTTGCATACACACGGTCACACAAAAGTTCTCTGAACTTTCGACCGTCAAGAACGCGGTGCCGTACAACACTACGACGAGCCGAGAAAATTAAGTTCAATGCTTCCGAGCATGCATCGAATTGTTTCCGAGCATGCGTGATTTTTTGCGCTTCCGAATTGCATACAGACGATCGCATTTTTGGATAGGAACTTTTCCCGGCCGGAAAAAAGAGAACCTGCTCTCAATCTTTTGCTGGCTGGAATTCCGCCAGCAAAAGACCGATGGAGCATACACACGGTCGCATTTTTCAACAAAAAGCTCTCATCGCCATTTTTGCTTGCGGCATTTCCGATCGTGTGTATAAGACTATAGATTAAAAAAAAATTTCTACTGTATTTCTGAAGTCCTCATTTAATAAAGCTTTTCAGTATTGAACTGATAGATTTGTATAACGGATGTATTATGGAATCGCTAGAAACCCTTCCTAAATTTTTCACTTGTTCTAGAGGCTAATCAGCTACTAGACATTGCCAGGAAGCGGGAACATAGAGGTTTAAAGTTTACCGTATATACTCGAGTATAAGCCGACCCGAAAATAAGCCGAGGCACTAGACATGTGCAATTTCGTTTTTCTTTTTTTTCGTTATTTTCGTTCGTTCGTTTTCGTACGAATGAACGAATCATTCGAATCGTACGAATCCGAATAACGAATCGTAACGAATCGTTCGAATTGTACGAATCCGATTAACGAATCATTCGGATCGAACGAATCCGAAAAACAACGAAAATCCGAAAAAAACTAATTAGAAACAACGAATGTACTAATGAAGAAAATCCGAAAAACGAAAACGAACGAAAAAATTTGTACATGTAACTTTTTTTTTTGTTGAATTGGTAATTTTCCATGTCCCTTACAATGGCGCTGCTAAACGTGCTTCGAATGGATTGAACAAAAAAATTCGTACATTCGTAACTTTTTTTTTTTTCGATTCGTAACTTATTTTTTTCGATTCGTAACTTTTTTTTTTTCGATTTGTAATTTTCCGTGTCTCTATTGAACCAAAAAATTTGTACATTTGTAACTTTTTTTCGATTCGTAACTTTTTTTTCAATTCGTAACTTTTTTAGTTTTTTTCGATTTGTAATTTTCCGTGTCTCTATTGAACCAAACAATTCGTAACTTTTTTTTCGATTCGTAACTTTTTTTTTTCGATTCGTAACTTTTTTTTCAATTCGTAACCTTTTATTTTTTATTTTTCGATTTGTAACTTTTTTTTTCAATTCGTAACTCTTTTTTTTCGATTCGTAACTTTTTTTTTTCGATTCGTAACTTTTTTTTCAATTCGTAAATTATTAAAATGTAATAATAGCATACACATTACATAAAATTATGAATTATGCCCGATTACGAATCTACGAATGTTACGAATGTACGAATAAATACGAATGCGTCCGAAAATTAAACTAACGAAAAAACGAATCAACGAAAAAATAACTCTTACGAATGTACGAATCGTTACGAATACGAACACCGACGACTTACGAATGTACGAATCGTTACGAATCGACGGAAACAAAAAAAACGAAACGAAAAAAAAAGATTTTTTTTCGGACACGAAAAAAACGAAACGAAAATAAACACATTTTTTTTGTTGTGCACATGTCTACGAGGCACCTAATTTTACCACAAAAAAAATGGGAAAACTTATTGACTCGAGTATAAGCCTAGGGTGAGAAATGTGCAGCTACTGTAAGTGGAAAAGAGGGTCAACAATGCCCATTTGCAGCCTCACTGTGCCCATTTGTAGCCTCACTGTGCCCATTTGCAGCCTCACTGTGCCCATTTGCCACTATAGGTCCCCCAAACTTCAAACTCGGTAGTTAAGGGTTCCTAGATGCCCCCTATCTGCAGCCAAAATTTGGGGTTTCTGGACCCAAAGGGTCCCAAAATGACATTGCTGCAGATGGACACAATTGACCAAATTTGGGGCCCCGTATCTCAGGGCCACTTAGTGCTAAGAACCCCAAATTTGGTGTGCAAACCCAGTGGAACCAACACTACAACATATCCAACGATGGGGTTCCTAGTACTAAGATACGGGGCCACAAATTCGGTTCAGAAAATGTCAAGCACTTTTCTGCAGCAGAGAATGAAATTTTCCGAACCGACTTTGGGGCCCCGTATCTCAGGGCCACTTGGCGCTAGGAACCCCATCTTTGGATATGTTGTAGTGCTAGTTCCACTGGGTTTGCACACCAAATTTAGGGGGTTCCTAGCACCAAGTGGCCCCAAGATACTGGGCCCCAAAGTTGGTTCGGAAAATGTAATTTTCTGCAGCAGAAAAATGCTTGACACATATAAGCCGAGGGGGGCATTTTCAGCACAAAAAAATGTCCTAAAAAATTTGGCTTATACTCGAGTATATACGGTAACTAAATTCAAAAATGTTTTTGTTGGTTTCCAATAGAGTGGAGAGGGATTAGAACTCCTGTCAGGTTTTTATGGCTGTCTGTGCCCCCATTATGGAGATTCACTCTCTTTATTTGTTCTGTTCACAGTTATAGTATCACTGAGAATGAAAGTGAAAGAAAAATTTGGGTTATCCCCAAAATAGAGGGGGATCTTCCAAAGGAGACAATACTTCTGGTGGCCCACGTGATACCTTTGGATTTTCTCACTTTGGAGAGATTTCCTCTTACTTTCTGTTTTGGCTATGGGACAGAAAGCTAAGGGAAATACAGTGGAACCTTGGAATAAGCATAATCCATTCCAGGAGAATGCTTGTAATCCAAAGCACTTGCATATCAAAGCGAGTTTTCCCATAGAAGTCAATGGAAACGAAGATAATTCATTCTGGATTGACTTCTATTAAATGCAATACCTCATGTAGCCAGAGGTGGGGGGGGGGCGCCAGAGAGCCTCGAAAATACCCGGAGACCGCTCAGAAAGCCTTGGAATGCCTCGGAGACACTAGGGAAAGGAGTATTTCCGAGTGTTTCCGAGTATTTACGAGTCTTTCTGAGTATTTCCGAACGGCTCCGAACCGTTCCGAGTGTCCCCGACACCCCCCGCACCTATGGCCAAATGCGGTACTGCACCGCCCATTAGCTTGAATTCTGCTTGTTTTGCGAGACAACACTCCAAACCGAGTCAAGATTTAAAAAAAAAAGTGGCTCGTCTTTCAAAACGCTCGTTAACGGCGTCACTCGTTAACCAAGGTTCCACTGGGGAGCTGTCCCCAAGTATTTCTTAGGCTCTCCAGCGCCTCCCCCCACATCTGGCCACATGCGGTATTGCATGCAATAGAAGTCAATGCAGAACGAATTATCTTAGTTTCCATTGACTTCTATGGGGAAACTTGCTTTGATATGCTAGTTCTTTGGATTACAAGCATTCTCCTGGAACGGATTATGCTCGTTATCCAAGGTTCCACTGTGCCTCTTCTTTTACAAGAATCTGGCATTAGGAATTTAATAAAGACCTGACAGGGTCCCTTTAAATAGGGTGAGATTTGCATATAGCTGCTTATTAGCCGTCCTTAGCTGTCTTTGAAATTGAACTTACTTGTCAAAGCAGTGAGCCGCAGTCAGCACCCAAGAGTCGGCAATCAGGGACCCCCCGCATAATGGAGATCCGTCCTTCTGTAGGATGACCTGCCAGGGCCACTCCCCCTTCCCAGCATCCTCACCTCCGACAATGCGCATTATTTGCCCGCAGCCTGTAAGGTTATGGAAAACAGGTAGAATGTATTGGTTGTATGCATACTGAATTCTTCCTATTTATTCAATTATGTGTAAACTAGAAGTATTATACGAGTTTCATATATATATATATATATATATATATATATATATATATATATATATATATATATATATGTATATACAACATGGAAACATTTTAATAATTACTGCATACACAACCCAAAGACCATAAATACATAAACAACCACTAATCCGTATCCATAAAGGGCCAGCAAACAACACTAGACATGTGCAATTTGTTTCGTTTTTTTTTTTTTCGTTTTCCGTTAAAATTCATTATATTCGTTCATTCGTTATCGTACGAATGAACGAATGATTCGCAAAAAATTTTAACGAATAACAAATTATCGAATCGAACGAATATGAAAAACAACAAAAATCTGAAATAACCAAATTAGAAACAACGAAACTACGAAAGAAGAAAATCCGAAAAACGAAAACAGGAACAACGAAAATCAAAATGAACTAAAAAAATCATACATTCGTAACTTATTTTTTTTGTTGAATTGGTCATTTTCGGTGTCCCTTACAATGGCGCTGCTTAACGTGCTTCGAATGGATTGAACGAAAAAATTCGTACATTCGTAACTTTTTTTTTAGGAGTCGTAATTTTCCGTGTCTCTTACAATGTAATAATAGCATACACATTACATAACATTATGAATTATGCTCCGATTACGAATCTATGAAAACAATGTTACGAAAGTACGAATGTAACTAAATCTACGAAAATACGAATGCGTCCGAATTTCGAATAAACGAAAATTACGGAAAAACGAATCAATGAAAAAATAACTCTTACGAATTTACGAATCGTTACGAATCAACGGAAACGAACAGAAACTAAACTAATTTTTCTATTGTGCACATGTCTACTCACAGCGCCGGAGCTGCGATACCCGGAAGTAACCCCCGGGCGTGATGCCGGAGCGGTGAACGACGACCTCTGCGGAGGCTTCGATCTCAGGTAAGTAATTCATAATGAGCTAGTATGCTATGCATACTAGCTCATTATGCCTTTATCTTGCAGGTTGTTTTTTTTTTTTGGGGGGGGGTGTTTACGGTTTACAACCACTTTAAGTGCACTTTAATTTGCCTTCCTCTGGATCAACTGTGGGTATAGAATGGGGTATATGGGATTGTATGATATTATTTTATTTTTTTTATATGTGGTTGAACTGGATGGACTTGTGTCTTTTTTCAACCTGACTTTGTAACTATGTAAAGCCAAAACCTTTTCTTTTAGTCTTGGCTGGAGGGGAAAGGGGTTGGAGCCTCGGTCATTTTGTTATTGGCCATCTCTGGTGACCATTGTCACAGACATAGAAAGAAATGGGGAATCCAAAAAGTTGCCCTCTAATGAGAGCGACATCGGTCTAGTCACCCAAAGTCTTAATATTGGTAATAAAGCCTATCTTCAGGAATACTATGACCTTAACTAGTTTACATGGATCAAAGCTGGCCCAACCATCTCTTTCCTTTACCAACCGATGTGCCCACCTGTAGCGCTGTATAAACTGTATGTAGTAGACATGTGCACAATAGAAAAATTTGTTTAGTTTTGTTTCTTTCGTTTCCGTTGATTCGTAACGATTCGTAAATTCGTAAGTCGTCGGTGTTCGTATTCGTAGCGATTCGTATTTTCGTAAGAGTTATTTTTTCGTTGATTCGTTTTTCCGTTAGTTTAATTTTTGTTTATTCGAAATTCGGACGCATTCGTATTTTTGTAGATTTGGTTACATTCGTACTTTCGTTAGATTGATTTATTCGTACTTTCGTAACATTGTTTTCGTAGATTCGTAATCGGAGCATAATTCATAATTTTATGTAATGTGTATGCTATTATTACATTGTAAGAGACACGGAAAATTACGAATCGAAAAAAAAAGTTTACGAATGTACGAATTTTTTCGTTCAATCCATTCGAAGCAGGTTAAGCAGCGCCATTGTAAGAGACACGGAAAATTATGAATCGCAAAAAAAAAAAAGTTACGAATGTACGAATTTTTTCGTTCAATCCATTCGAAGCACGTTAAGCAGCACCATTGTAAGAGACACGGAAAATTATGAATCGCAAAAAAAAAAGTTACGAATGTACGATTTTTTTCATTCAATCCATTTGAAGCACGTTAAGCAGCGCCATTGTAAGAGACACGGAAAATTACGAATCGCAAAAAAAAAAAAAGTTACGAATGTACGATTTTTTTCGTTCAATCCATTCGAGGCACGTTAAGCAGCGCCATCGTAAGAGACACGGAAAATTACCAATTCAACAAAAAAAAAGTTACGAATGTACGAACTTTTCCGTTCATTTTGATTTTCGTTGTTCCTGTTTTCGTTTTTCGGATTTTCTTCTTTCGTAGTTTCGTTGTTTCTAATTTTGGTTATTTCGGATTTTCATTGTTTTTCATATTCGTTAGATTCGATAATTCGTTATTCGTTAAAATTTTTAGCGAATCATTCATTCATTCGTACGACAACGAATATAATGAATTTTAACGGAAAACGACAAAAAAAAACAAAACGAATTGCACATGTCTAGTATGTAGCATTAGCTAGTATATAGTACTGTGCTCTGGTGGCTGTACGGAGACTTTTCAGATCAAAATGGAGTCAGGCTGAGCGGTGCTCAAACATTTACAGCCGTGGTCCCCAAACTGCGGCCCGGGAGCTTTTGCTTCCTTTTATCTGGGCCTTGTGGCACTACTTCCTCCACTGATGCCAACAATTGGGCGTAAGCCCCCTCACTGAAACCAATGAAGGAGCACTATTCCTTCCAATGACACCAACGATGGGGCTCATGTCCTCCCAATGACACCAAAAATGGGGCACAATTCCTCCCGATGACACCAATGATGGGGTTCAATATCTCCCAATGACACCAACAATGGGATCAAATGACACCAATGATAGAACACAATTCCTCCCACTCGCACTGATGATGGGGCACAATACCTCCCACTGACACCAACACTGAGGCCCAATGACACCAATGATATGGCACAATTTCTCCCAATGACACCAACAATGAGGCCCAATGACATTAATGATGGGGCACAATTTCTCCCAATGACACCAACATTGAGGCCCACATGACACCAACAATGGGACACAATTCCTCCCCATGACACTAATGATGGGGCACAATATCTTCCAATGACACCAATAATAGGACACAATCCCTCCCACTCGCACCAATGATGGGGCACAATACCTCCCACTGACACCAACAATGGGGCACAATTCCTCCAACTGACACCAAAGATGGGTCATTGTTTTTTTTCACTGCCGTCGGTAACCTTTTTACCAGTAGCCAGAATCCGGCCCCCCTTAAGTCTGACAAACAGTAAACTGGCCCTTTGTTTAGAAAGTTTGGAGACCCCTGAATTACAGGAAGCCTTCTATTTTTATCAATAAATACAAGGCTTCCGCTGATTGGCTGAGATGGATCGGTAGGTGGATGACATTCTCCACCTCAGCCAATCAGAGGATGTCTTGTGTTGATTTGTAAAAAAACAATATGAATGTCTGAGCAGTGCTCAGTCTGACTCCATTTTGTTCCAGGAATGGGACGGGAAGACCCATTCCCGCTGCTGGAACACAGGCGCTGTGTGCTACATGCAGTTTATACAGCACTGACAGCTTAGTAAAGGAAATTGTTTGGGTCAGCTTGGTCCAAATGAACTATTTAAAGTCATAGTGTTCCTAGAGTTAGGCTTTAATTCATAGCAGAAAAATGTGAAACACCCAATGCGTTTCAAGGGGTCCAAGATCTCTCCCCCCTTCTTCAGGGCTAATAAAAATAGATTGAAATGGTTTGGGGAAACAAATGATTTCCATAATAATTTATTTCACATTAAAGTGTATCAATTCACATATAAATACTGTAGATACAAACATTGTAAAAGAATGCATTGTAGATAAAATACAAAATATATAAAAATAACATGGGCAGGTCTCTAAGTATGTTATTGTTATATATTTTTTTTATTTTATTTACAATGCATTCTTTTTCAAAATTTGTATCTATTTATATGTGAATTGATACATTTTAATATGAAATAAATTATTATGGAAATCATTTGCTTCCCAAACCATTTCAGTCTATTTTTTTAGCCTCTAAGTATGTTATTTTTATTTTATTTTTTTTTATTTTTTTACAATGCATTCTTTTACAATTTGAATTGTGAATTGATACACTTTAATATGAAATAGATTATTATGGAAATCATTTGTTTCCCAAACCATTTCAATTTATTTTTTTAGCCTCTAAGTATGTTATTTTTATTTTATTTTTTTTTATTTTTTTACAATGCATTCTTTTACAATTTGAATTGTGAATTGATACACTTTAATATGAAATAGATTATTATGGAAATCATTTGTTTCCCAAACCATTTCAATTTATTTTTTTAGCCTCTAAGTATGTTATTTTTATATATTTTTTTTTATTTTATTTACAATGCATTCCTTTTCAAAATTTGTATATATTTATATGTGAATTGATACATTTTAATATGAAATAAATTATTATGGAAATCATTTGTTTCCCAAACCATTTCAATCTATTTTTTTTAGCCTCTAAGTATGTTATTTTTATATTTTTATTTTTATTTTTTTACAATGCATTCTTTTACAATTTGAATTGTGAATTGATACACTTTAATATGAAATAAATTATTAAGGAAATCATTTGTTTCCCAAACCAGTTGGGCAGATCTCAATCTTCAAATAAATAAAAATTATATAAAAATGTAAAAGTTTGAAAAATAAAAAGCATTGGGGATATATAAAAATCCAAAAATGGGTTGAAAATGCAGACTAGATCCATATTAATATTAAAGTGGACCTTCAGTCATTTTTTCATCTTTCCATCTATTAAATCTTCTGCCCTCGTTATTGTTTTAACTTTGGATAGTAAAACATTTATTTTTTCTGCCAGCAAATGTATTCTATCTATCTATCTATCTATCTCTATATTTATATATATATATATATATATATATATATATATATAGATCGATAGATAGATAGATAGATAGATAGATAGATAGATAGATAGATTTTTATATGGATGTTTATACATGAAATTGGCTTTAGTTATATTCCTACACATAAAATACAGTATATACTGTATATATATTAATATATATATACACACACACACACAGTATATACTGTATTTAATGTGTAGGAATATAACTAAAGCCAATTTCATGTATATACATCCATATAAATATGGAGGCTGATTTTTGGCTGTTTATGTAGGCATATTATACATGACGAGAAGTTAAAAAAATTTGCAAGGCTTGTACATTTTTTATATATTATCAAATATGGATCAAGAGAGCACAGGCAAAAAAAAAATAGCAACCGGTTCTCTTTTTTAAAATGCAAAGAAAAACAAATAAGTATATGTGTGTATATTTGGGGTGACATTGCAATACATTTTTTTAAAAAGGAAAAGTGTTTTAAAGCAAACCTGTTGTTGGTTGTCTGGTACTTACTTAAGTGAAACATCATCATAAGCAATACAATCTTCTGCATGATGCTTCTTTGGTTGTTCTGGTCCTCTGTCTTCCGCCCTCCTTGTTCTGCCTCTGTCCTCCTCCTTGTCCTCTGTCCTCCTCCTTGTCCTCTGTCCTCCTCCTTGTCCTCTGTCCTCCTCCTTGTCTTCTGTCCTCCTCCTTGTCTTCTGTCCTCCTCCTTGTCCTCTGTCCTCCTCCTTGTCCTCTGTTCTCCTCCTTGTCCTCTGTCCTCCTCCTTGTCCTCTGTCCTCCTCCTTGTCCTCTGTCCTCCTCCTTGTCTTCTGTCCTCCTCCTTGTCTTCTGTCCTCCTCTTTGTTTTCTGTCTTCCTTCTGTCCTCTGTCCTCCTCCTTGTCCTCTGTCCTCCTCCTTGTCCTCTGTCCTCCTCCTTGTCTTCTTTCCTCCTCCTTGTCTTCTGTCCCCCTCCTTGTCTTCTTTCCTCCTCCTTGACCTCTGTCCTCCTCCTTGTCCTCTGTCCTCCTCCTTGTCTTCTTTCCTCCTCCTTGTCCTCTGTCCTCCTCCTTGTCTTCTGTCCTCCTCCTTGTCTTCTTTCCTCCTCCTTGTCCTCTGTCCTCCTCCTTGTCTTCTGTCCTCCTCCTTGTCTTCTGTCCTCCTCCTTGTCTTCTCTCCTCCTCCTTGTCTTCTGTCCTCCTCCTTGTCTTCTGTCCTCCTCTTTGTGTTCTGTCTTCCTTCTGTCCTCCTCCTTGTCCTCCTTCTGTCCTCCTCCTTTTCCTCCTTCTGTCCTCCTCCTTGTCCTCCTTCTGTCCTCCTCCTTGTCTTCTGTCCTCCTCCTTGTCCTCCTTCTGTCCTCCTCCTTGTCTTCTGTCCTCCTCCTTGTCTTCTGTCCTCCTCCTTGTCCTCCCTCTGTCCTCCTCCTTGTCTTCTGTCCTCCTCCTTGTCTTCTGTCCTCCTCCTTGTCCTCCCTCTGTCCTCCTCCTTGTCCTCCTCCTTGTCCTCCGTCCTCCTCTGTCTCCCTGTCCCGGTGTGACACAGGACATTAGGTCTCCTTATATACTATTCCAAAAGCCGTCCAACTGGTTTTTGGTTTTTGCCATTTAATGAAAGCATTGCTACGTCTGCAGGGACACGGCTGTTCCACGGTTCCCCCTTTTTCCTAAAAAAAAATTGGAAATTAACATTTAATCATTATGACAAATTGTGAAAATTTCACGGAAACATCTTTAATTATTGACTAATTAATTAAAGCCTAATTGGCAGTAACTACCGTATTTATCGGCGTATAACACGCACCGGCGTATAACACGCACCCCAAGTTTAGGAGGGAATTTTAAGGAAAAAAAGTTTTAGGAGAGAAGTTTAGGGAAAAAAAAAAACTTACATTTAAGCGTCATTTGCAGCTTGCCCAGCGTAATTTGCAGCTTGCCCAGCGTCATTTGTAGCTTGCCCAGCGTCATTTGTAGCTTGCCCAGTGTAATTTGCAGCTTGCTAGTGTCATTTGCAGTTTGCCCGCGTTTAAATTTCCCGCCGCGTGACAAACCGCGCATGCGCGGCCGAAAAAGACCGAACCGCGGCCGAAAAAGGCTGAAGTGCGGCCGAAAAAGACCGAGCCGACTGTTCGGCTCCGCTCGGAGTCCCGCCTCCCTGCTGTTTCGGGAGCGAGCGCAGGGAGGCGGGACTACGAGCGGAGCTGAACAGCCGGCTTCGGTCTTTTTCAGCCGCGCTTCAGCTTTTTCCGGCCTTTTTTGGCCGCGGTTTCGGCCTTTTTCGGCCGCGGTCGCCATTTTTCGGCGCCGCAACCGATTTTTGTCATTTTTTTTTGGGGTATTGGCGTATAACACGCACCCACGACTTTCCCCCGATTTTAAGGGGGAAAAAGTGCGTGTTATACGCCGATAAATACGGTAAATATTTGCAGTTGTCTCCTCTTCCTCATCCCCGCTGCATCTAGCACTCCATGGGTAGGGGACACCAACATTTAGCTTACCTAGTGCTCTCACAACAGCCAACGGCCCTCAGCTCTCTAACGCTGGAATGTTGGCGGCACTCCTGCCACCATGATGATGTGACTGCTCATCATGCGCTGTACATTATGATGTTGGGGAGAAGGATAGTGGGAAGAAACAAACCATAAAGAAGAATGGCTGCTTGGGTCATCAGACTCAGAGTCGGTGGGGAGTTATTTTTGCCCCCCGATCAACCTTCTCAGCAATGGTGGTGCCTGTAATGTAAACCTGTATAGATTTTCGGCAGCATCTTTGGACACAATCAGGTCTTTGAGGATTATCTATACATGTGTGACCATCGCAGAAAGGATTTCAGGCTGCAACTCCCCAAATCAACTTTAGGTTGGGGGGGGGGGGTAAAAAGGATGAATGCAACTAAGGGAAAATAGGTATAAATTGCAATGATAGCACTGATCATTGTGAATAAAAACATATATTCAGTATATAATATGTATATACTGTGTGTATATATATATATATATATATATATATATATATATATATATATATATATATATACTGTATATATACAGTGCTGTCAAAGTCCAGACTTAAATCCGATTAAGATGCTGTGGCATGACCTTAAACAGGCCACTCGTGCTGGAAAACCCTCCAATGTGGCTGAAATAAAACAATTCTGCAAAAAAAGAGTGGGCCAAAATTCAATGCTTGATTGTAGCTGTTGCTGCCAAGGTTGGCACAACCAGTTATTAGCTTTGGGGGGCAATTACTTTTTTCACATAGGGACAGGCACGTTTGGACAGCTTGAAATCATCATTTACAAACTGCATTTTGTAATATTAAAGAGGGAGTCTGGCGATTTTTTTTTTTTTTTTTTAAAGTCAGCAGCTACACATACTGCAGCTTCTGACTTTTGCGGGCACCCTTGCGGCTTCACTTCCCGGTTCCATGCATGCGCGAGTCGCGCAGGGCAATAGGAATGCTCCGCGCTGTCTCTGGGACCCGTGTGTGTCCCAGCAGACAGGGCAGCGGGACAGGATGAGGCATAGACTCCCACGGGAGTCTATGAACGGAAGTGGGTGCAAATACCTGCCTGCACAGGTATCTGCACCCCACTTTCCCCCTGAAAGGTGCCAAATGTGACACTGGAGGGGGGGAGGGTTTCCGATGAGCGGAAGTTCCACTTTAGGGTGGAATCCCGCTTTAACATTTATTTGATGATCTGAATCATTTAAGTGTGGCAAATATGCAAAAAATAATGATAATTAATATAATAATTAATTATAATAATAATTAATAAAAATAAGGAAGAGGCAAATATATTTTCAAAGCAGTGTACAGTGGTGTGAAAAAGTGTTTGCCCCCTTCCTCATTTCCTGTTCCTTTGCATGTTTGTCACACTTAAGTGTTTCGGAACATCAAACCAATTTAAACAATAGTCAAGGACAACACAAGTGAACACAAAATGCAATTTGTAAATGAAGGTGTTTATTATTAAAGGTGAAAAAAAATCCAAACCATCATGGCCCTGTGTGAAAAAGTGATTGCCCCCTAAACCTAATAACTGGTTGGGCCACCCTTAGCAGCAACAACTGCAACCAAGCGTTTGCGATAACGTGCAATGAGGCTTTTACAGCGTCCTGGAGGAATTTTGGCCCAGTCATCTTTGCAGAATTGTCCTAATTCAGTTACATTAGAGGGTTTTCGAGCATGAACGGCCTTTTTAAGGTCATACCACAACATCTCAATAGGATTCAGGTCAGGACTTTGGCTAGGCCACTCCAAAGTCTTCATTTTGTTTTTCTTCAGCCATTCGGTGGTGGACTTGCTGGTGTGTTTAGGATCATTGTCCTGCTGCAGAACTCAAGTTCGTTTCAGCTTGAGTACACGAACAGATGGTCGGACATTCTCCTTCAGGATCTCTTGGTAGACAGCAGAATTCATAGTTCCTTTTATCACGGCAAGTCTTCCAGGTCCTGAAGCAGCAAAACAGCCCCAGACCATCACACTACCACCACCATATTTTACTGTTGGTATAATGTTCTTTTTCTGAAATGCAGTGTTCCTTCTACGCCAGATATACTTGGACACACACCTTCCAAAGAGTTCCACTTTTGTCTCATCGGTCCACAGAATGTTGTCCCAAAAGTCTTGGGGATCATCAAGATGTGTTGTGGAGAAATTGAGACGAGCTTTGATGTTCTTTTTGCTCAGCAGTGGTTTTCTCCTTGGAACTCTGCCATGCAGGCCATTTTTGCCCAGTCTTTTCCTGATGGTGGAGGCATGAACGCTGACCTTAACTGAGGCAAGTGAGGCCTGCAGTTCCTTGGACGTTGTTGTGGGGTCTTTTGTGACCTCTTGGATGAGTCGTCGCTGCGCTCTTGGGGTAATTTTGGGCGGCCGGCCACTCCTGGGAAGGTTCACCACTGTTCCATGTCTTCGCCATTTGTGGATAATGGCTCTCACTGTGGTTCGCTGGATTCCCAAAGCTTTGGAAATGGCTTTATAACCCTTTCCAGACTGATAGATCTCAATTACTTTCTTTCTCAATTGTTCCTGAATTTCTTTGGGTCTCGGCATGATGTGTAGCTTTTAAGGATCTTCTGGTGGACCTTACTGTGTCAAGCAGCTCCTATTTAAGTGATGCCTTGATTGTGAACAGGTGTGGCAATAATCAGGCCTGGGTGTGGCTAGAGAAATTGAACTCAGGTGTGGACAACCACAGTTATAGTATGTTTTAACAAGGGGGGCAATCACTTTTTCACACAGGGCCATGATGGTTTGGATTTTTTTTCACCTTTAATAATAAACACCTTCATTTACAAATTGCATTTTGTGTTTACTTGTGTTGTCCTTGACTATTGTTTAAATTGGTTTGATGTTCCGAAACACTTAAGTGTGACAAACATGCAAAGGAACAGGAAATGAGGAAGGGGGCAAACACTTTTTCACACCACTGTATATGTATAAGCATCTATCTATCTATCTATCTATCTATCTATCTATCTATCTATCTATCTATCTATCTATCTATCTATCTATCTATCTATCTATCTATCTATCTATCCCACCCAGTATCTATCTATCTATCTATCTATCTATCTATCCCACCCAGTATCTATCTATCTATCTATCTATCTATCTATCTATCTATCTATCTATCTATCTATCTATCTATCTATCTATCTATCTATCTATCTATCTATCTATCTATCTATCTATCTATCCCACCCAGTATCTATCTATCTATCTATCTATCTATCTATCTATCTATCTATCTATCTATCTATCTATCTATCTATCTATCTATCTATCTATCTATCTATCCCACCCAGTATCTATCTATCTATCTATCTATCTATCTATCTATCTATCTATCTATCTATCTATCTATCTATCTATCTATCTATCTATCTATCTATCTATCTATCTATCTATCTATCTATCTGTCTTTCTATCTATCTATTTATCTATTTATCTATCTATCCCACCCAGTATCTATCTATCTATTTATCTATCTGTCTATCTATCTATCTGTCTATCTATCTATCTATCTGTCTTTCTATCTATCTATTTATCTATCTATCTATATATCTATCTATTTATCTACCCCACCCAGTATCTATCTATCTATCTATCTATCTATCTATCTATCTATCTATCTATCTATCTATCTATCTATCTATCTATTTATTTTTTTTTATTTCAGTTCTTCTTTAAGCAGGAAATGAACAATCCTTTCAATTTTAATTCATTACAATGTAACTTTTCTGCCCCGTAAACACAAGCAGATTTTCCGTCAGAAAAATCTTGGATGTTTTTTTAGACGGAATTCCGCCCAAGCTTGGCTTGCATACACACGGTCACACAAAAGTTCTCTGAACTTTCGACCGTCAAGAACGCTGTGACGTACAACACCACGACGAGCCGAGAAAATGAAGTTCAATGCTTCCGAATTGTTTCCGAGCATGCGCAGGAATTTTGCGCGTCGGAATTGGTACAGACGATCGGAAACTTTTTCCGTCTGAAAAATTGAGAACATGCTCTCAATCTTTTGCTGGCGGAAATTCGGCCAGCAAAAGTCCGATGGAGCCCACACACGGTCACATTTTCCGACGAAAAGCTCTCATCGGTCTTTTACAGGCCGAAATTCCGATCGTGTGTACGGGGCAATCATGTATGACCATGCACATTCTGTGATTGCTGTAATAAGATAATGGGCCGTGTATTTGCAGGGAGAAGATTATCACATGGCCAAAAAAAGGGGGTAAACTGGACCGACCAGTTATTTCTAGAGCATAATTCTATGTTTCTAATTTTGTAATTATTGTCTCTGGGTTGATCCGCTTGTTACGTCAATTTCATGTCAGAGAACAGAGAAAAAAAAATATATATTGTGTGTGTGGGGCCACAAATTACTGAAAATACTGTATTGTCCGTGCAAACACAACACTGCCAATAAACATCCAATAATATAAAGACGTCATCACGTTCCGCATTGAGAGCGGGTGTTCTGCTAGCCGTCCGGCTGCGTTTTTTTGTGTACATTCTGCGAGTACTTATTTGTTCTTATGTAAGTAGAACTTTTAACTTGATTTAATACATTTTAATATGGTTTCACACTATGGGAGCATCCCTTATTTTTATATATTTTCATGCTGTGACTGTATGGTTCCCCGGTTTCATATCCCTGGAGAAATTCAATCTCAAGGCTATCCTATAAAGGGAATTACTGCCCATATCCGAGATTCTGGTCAGACCTATCAGTGGAGATTTGGATTCGGAGGCGATGTCTAATGGTCCGGTCATATCTTGATGATATTTGAGTTACTGGCTTATCCAAGCTTGCCCTCTGGTAAGCACATTATTAGAGCGGTGGTGGATCACGGTTTCCTGGTGGATTTTCTTCAGTCACCTTTTTGGATATCACATTGTCATATCATTTTTTTGTCACTTATTACTTTTAGTTTCACATGGACTTTAAGATCAATCAATATTTTTTAATAAGTATTTGATTCCTCACATGGACTGTTTGATTATTATTATTTGAGTTTTTCACTCTTTGGTCAATTAGATTTATATTTAATATTTAGCGCGGCTTTTTCCATTGTATATTTCTGTTATATGTGTATATCCCACATTTATCAGCTGCTGCTTTATTCACTGGTTATCACGTCCAATTTTGGTATATTGCTTTTTATATATATTTTTTTTATCAATATTCTGTTTAGTTTAGTGATTAGCGCGGTGTTAGCTCCACACTCTTTCCAATAATATAAAGACGCAACACCAGATCAGTTATGGTTTCTCTTGTAATACTTTAGTCTCTGTTCTCAATTTGCGCAGTCAATTTGTTTCCACGCACATTCACTTGAATGGGCAGCTTTGTGCACGTTTGTGGCGGCAAAGAAGCTCAGGAACCAAAACACACAGATCCTGGTTCTGTCAGGGGAGAGGAGAGAGATTGTGTGTTCCTACCAAGTAGGAACAACGATCTCTCTCCTCCTCTAGTCAGCCACATTCCCCCCACAGTTAGAACTCACATAAGGAACACATTTAACCCCTTGATCGCCCCCTAGTGTTAACCCCTTCCCTGCCAGTGACATTTATACGGCCGACGCCGGCCGGCGTTTTACAAATATACTTCCAGGATTCGTTTTTGCTTGTTTCCTTCATTGTAAATGTGAGTATAATCTCATCTTAATAAAAGTTTTAAGTTTTACTATACAGTATCACACGATGGTCTGTTCTCAATTTTTTTTTGCTACCATCCGGATGCACCGCCGAGTGCTGTGATCTTTCATGCATATATCCCGTTGTGCCTCTTCTGGAGTGTAAGGTCTCGAGTGGCTAAATCCTTGGATATTACCCCTTGAGGTGTGTCCCTCTCAGGTGTCAGGATCTCTGCCCAGTGCTCATTCTGAGTGTCGTTTTCCATCTACCATCTGGTAAGCAGCCTATATACCGGTGGTGGCACCTCGTTTAATGTGGAGCACAGTGGTGTGGTGCGAAAGTGTTATCGATATAAGAATCTATTCCACTTAAATGAGGACTATCTTCTAAGCAACTCTAATTTGTGGATATTTTTGTGAAAATCTTGATTTGTATCACTTATTATCCTCCAGAGTTTTTTTTGCATATATCTTTTTCTCAATGACAATGCAAATTGAACATCCACTGTCATCATTGGACTATAATGTCAAACCTCCTAGATATATTTATTGTTAATGTAAATTGGGTATCCACTCACTATTGGATTCCAGTAGTAGTTTCCTTATAACTTGGCGCAGTTTTCTACCTTTGCATTATAGCACTAATCGCTGTATAAATGTCAATGTTCCCAAAAAAAATTCAAATGTGTCCGATTTTTCCGCCACAATGTCGCAGTCCCAATAAAAATCGCAGCTTGCCCCCATTACTAGTAAAAAATAATAATAATAATAAAAATGCCATAAATCTATTTTGCAGACGCTATAACTTTTCCGCAATGGAGACACTAGTTCTGATGACAACCAGGGATTCCCTCACTTTGGAAATCTTCCAATGGGGAAACTGGTTCTAATGACAACCAGGGATTCCCTCAATTTGTATATCCTCCAATGGGGACACTAGTTCTGATGACAACCAGGGATTCCCTCAATTTGGATATCCTCCAATGGGGACACTATTTCTTATGACAACTAGGGATTCCCTCAATTTGGATATCCTCCAATGGGGACACTAGTTCTGATGACAACCAGGGATTCCCTCAATTTGGATATCCTCCAATGGGGACACTAGTTCTGATGACAACCAGGGATTCCCTCAATTTGGATATTCTCCAATGGGGACACTATTTCTTATGACAACCAGGGATTCCCTCAATTTGGATATCCTCCAATGGGGACACTAGTTCTGATGACAACCAGGGATTCCCTCAATTTGGATATCCTCCAATGGGGACACTAGTTCTGTTGACAACCAGGGATTCCCTCAATTTGGATATCCTCCAATGGGGACACTATTTCTTATGACAACTAGGGATTCCCTCAATTTGGATATCCTCCAATGGGGACACTAGTTCTGATGACAACCAGGGATTCCCTCAATTTGGATATTCTCCAATGGGGACACTATTTCTTATGACAACCAGGGATTCCCTCAATTTGGATATCCTCCAATGGGGACACAATTTCTTATGACAACCAGGGATTCCCTCAATTTGGATATCCTCCAATGGGGACACTATTTCTTATGACAACCAGGGATTCCCTCAATTTGGATATCCTCCAATGGGGACACTAGTTCTGATAACAACCAGGGATTCCCTCAATTTGGATATCCTCCAATGGGGATACTAGTTCTGATGACAACCAGGGATTTCCTCAATTTGGATATCCTCCAATGGGGACACTATTTCTTATGACAACACGGGATTCCCTCAATTTGGATATCCTCCATTGGGGACACTAGTTCTGATGACAACCAGGGATTCCCTCACTTTGGAAATCTTCCAATGGGGACACTAGTTCTGATGACAACCAGGGATTCCCTCACTTTGGAAATCTTCCAATGGGGACACTAGTTCTTATGACAACCAGGGATTTCCTCAATTTAGATATCCTCCAATGGGGACACTAGTTCTGATGACAACCAGGGATTCCCTCACTTTGGAAATCTTCCAATGGGGACACTAGTTCTGATGACAACCAGTGATTCCCTCACTTTGGATATCCTCCAATGGGGATACTAGTTCTGATTAAAACCAGGAATTCCCTCACTTTGGAAATCTTCCAATGGGGACACTAGTTCTGATGACAACCAGGGATTTCCTCACTTTGGAAATCTTCCAATGGGGACACTAGTTCTTATGACAACCAGGGATTTCCTCAATTTAGATATCCTCCAATGGGGACACTAGTTCTGATGACAACCAGGGATTCCCTCACTTTGGAAATCTTCCAATGGGGACACTAGTTCTGATGACAACCAGTGATTCCCTCACTTTGGATATCCTACAATGGGGATACTAGTTCTGATGACATCCAGTGATTCCCTCACTTTGGATATCCTCCAATGGGGATACTAGTTCTGATGACAACCAGGGATTTCCTCAATTTGGATATCCTCCAATGGGGACACTATCTCTTATGACAACCAGGGATTTCCTCAATTTGGATATCCTCCAATGGGGACACTATTTCTTATGACAACAAGGGATTCCCTCAATTTGGATATCCTCCAATGGGGACACTAGTTCTGATGACAACCAGGGATTTCCTCACTTTGGAAATCTTCCAATGGGGACACTAGTTCTGATGACAACCACAGATTCCCTCACTTTGGAAATCTTCCAATGGGGACACTAGTTCTTATGACAACCAGGGATTCTCTCAATTTGGATATCCTCGAATAGGGACACTAGTTCTGATGACAACCAGGGATCTCCTCACTTTGGATATCCTCCAATGGGGACACTAGTTCTGATGCCAACCAGGGATTCCCTCAATTTTGATATCCTCCAATGAGTACACTATTTCTTATAAAAAACAAAAAATGCAGCGCTGCATTTTTTATCTTTTATTTTTGTTCACATTTGTTTCAGTGTTAATGCTGGCTGCTACAATTTTTTCTATTTGTTTTTTGTCTAATTGGTAGCACAATTATATTTTTTATTATTTTTCACCCTATTTCTTATGACAACCGGGGATTCCGTCAATTTGGATATCCTCCAATGGGGACACTAGTTCTGATGACAACCAGGGATTCTCTCACTTTGGAAATCTTCCAATGGGGACACTAGTTCTGATGACAACCAGGGATTCCCTCAATTTGGATATCCTCCAATGGGCACTCTAGTTCTGATGACAACCAGGGATTCCCTCACTTTGGAAATCTTCCAATGTGGACACTAGTTCTGAGGACAACCAGGGATTCCCTCAATTTGGATATCCTCCAATGGGGACACTAGTTCTGATGACAACCAGGGATTCCCTCACTTTGGAAATCTTCCAATGGGGACACTAGTTCTGGTGACTCTCTAGTGACACACTGGGATTCCCACAATTTGGAGGAATTTCTTCTCACTTCCTGGTTTAGCTATGGGAAAGGAAGTGAGGGGAAATCTCCCTAATGGGCCACAAATGACAAAAAAAACCTTCCCTTACACTATTCAAAATGAAAAAAAAAAAAGTTTTATTTCTACTTTGAGTGCAGGAAAAAAAATGTGTATAAAATTTAATTTTGGTGAAATTAGATATCATAAGTATCATGTACATTTGTGTTCAGTCCTGAACATTTTTCTGAGGACGATTCCCTATAGGATTGCTGTAATGGGGAAATACAATGTAAGAAGACAAATATAGAAAAAGAGTGGAGGTTGATGCTCTGCAGACGTGGCTGACATTACGCAGGTTCCACCCAATTTGATGTGCCTACAACCATGAAATCTTTTAAAGAACCATGAAGACAAATCTGCTCAACAGATGCTATTCAGCTTCTTGGATGGTCATTTAGAATTTGTTTCGTATAATTGTATTACCTTCATGGTAACCTGTTAGATTCTGACTGTCCTACAGCAACACAAAAACCGATTCAGGTTTGGAAGGGTTCACTTGATTTGATGTTCTCTTGCTCCAGCCATATTTTTCCTTCGTATAAACTTGGTACCATCCAAATTGTTTGTACAGTGAGCACAGTGTTGGTGAAAGATGAGACAACTTTCCTCTTCTGCTCTGCTCTGTATCCCTATCACATACCTGGAACATTGTAGAGGCCTCTAATGCATCTCCTGCCCAACACCCCTGAAGGGGGAGACAGAAAGTGTAAGGGCAAGGAGTGGCACGAGTGCCATAGTAGGTGGCTGGTCACATCCACTCCGTAGATGAGTAGGGCTGGTAGCTGCAGTCCCTGTAACAGGAAGCAGGAGTAGCTTGGCACCATAGCAGGAGACGGAAGCAGGACTGGGACACAGACAGCAGTCAGCAACAACCGGGCAGCGAGGGACGAATCAGTAGGCAAGGCAGGTCCAGAAGGCAGGCCACGGTCAGTAACAGCTGGGAAAAGAGAATCAAAAGGCGCAAATCGGCACATGGCCAGCAGAGGCACAGAGTCATATCGCTGCACGGCGGGGCGACCTGATGCGCGTGGCCAGCAGGTGCGATCACCGCCGGCCACCCACGATCGCGGGCACGAGAGCCAGAATGGGGAACACACAAATCCCTGTTCTAACAGGGGAGGAGAGACAGATAGTATGTTCCTACTAAGTAGGAACAGCTATCTGGCTTCTCCTCTAGTCAGTCACAGCCCCCTAAAGTTAGAACACGCTGAGGGAACACACTTAACCCCTCAATCGCCCCCTAGTCAGTGGCGGCTGGTGCTCAAAATTTTTGGAGGGGCGCAAACAAACTGAGAAATAAAAAAAAACTGAAAAAAAAAACATCAATTGCAGCCTCACTGTGCCATCAATTGCAGCCACTGTGCCCATAATATGCAGGTATGTGCCCATCATATGCAGCCTCTTTGCCCATCATATGCAGCATCTGTGCCCATCATATGTAGCCTCTGTGCACATCATATGCAGCCATTGTGCCCATCATATGCAACCTCTGTGCCCACCATATGCAGCTTCTGTGTCCATCATTTGCAGCCTTTGTGCCCATCATATGCAGCCATTGTGTCTATCATATGCAGCCTCTGTGTCTATCATATGCTGCCTCTGTGTCCACCATATGCAGCTTCTGATGCCCATCATATGCAGCCATTGTGTCCATCATATGCAGCTTCTGTGCCCACCATATGCAGCTTCTGTGCCCATCATATGCAGTCTGTGCCCATAATATACAGGCACTGTGACCCCCCTTGCTCGCCCACGGTCAGACCAGCACTTACCCCATCCGGGTGATGGTGGCGAGCTGTGGGACAGGCAGGCAACGGCTCCTGCATCCTTCATGGTTCCTGTGCATCTCCTCCTCAATTCCGCTAGGCGTCCAATAGGGATGTCTGTGCCTTCAGCCAATCAGGTGACTGGTATTATACCCTTGCTCCTTGATTGACGGATAGGCGGTTCAGTGTTAGCAAAGCAAATATTAATTTGCTTTGCTAACACACCTGGGTGGACTGCGAGCGCAATGCTCTGTGCCACAAGTCCACCTTTTTTAAAGCCGTCCAAAAAGGGTCCTGGCATCTGAAAAGGGTCCGAAAGCCTGAATAGGGGGTGGCTACAGCAGCCATGTATAGATTCATACCGTATATGCGCTTATTGCGATTTTTGTTACCAAAAATATGGAGAAGAATACATATCGGCCTAAAATGATGAAGAAATTTGTTTTTTTTTTACTTTTTTGGGGGATAGTTATTATAGCAAAACGTTAAACAAATATGCTTTTCTTTTCCAAAATTGTTGCTCTTTTTTTGTTTATAGCGCAAAAAATAAAAACCGAAGAGATGATCAAATACCACCAAAAGAAAGCTCTATTTGTGTGAAAATTAGGACGTCAATTTTGTTTGGGTACAGTGTTGCATGACTGCGCAATTGTCAGTTAAAACAATGCAAAAAATGGCCTGGGCATTCAGGGGGAAAATCTTCCAGGGCTGAAGTGGTTAAACTGGTGGGGATCTATTTTTGCAGGGAGGTCTATTGTTGCTGGTGGGGGATTGTTGGTTGCTGGGGGTGGGTCTTATGTTGCTGGGGGTCAGTTGTTGCTAGGAGGGATCTTTTGTTGAGGGAGGGGGTCTATTAATGCTGGCTGCTGGAGGGTCTATTGATGCTGGCTGCTGGAAGGTCTATTAATGCTGCCTGCTGGAGGGTCTATTGATGCTGGCTGATGGAGGCTCTATTGATGCTGGCTGATGGAGGGTCTATTGATGCTGGCTGCTGGGAGGTCTATTGATGCTGGCTGCTGGAGGGTCTAATGATGCTGCCTGCTGGAGGGTCTATTGATGCTGCCTGCTGGAGGGTCTATTGATGCTGGCTGATGGAGGGTCTATTGATGCTGGCTGATGGATGGTCTATTGATGTTGGCTGCTGGATGGTGTATTGATGCTGGCTGCTGGAGGGTCTATTGATGCTGGCTGCTGGAGGGTCTATTGATGCTGGGTGCTGGAGGGTCTATTGATGCTGCCTGCTGGAGGGTCTATTGATGCTGGCTGCTGGATGGTCTATTGATGCTGGCTGCTGGAGGGTCTATTGATGCTGGGTGCTGAAGGGTCCATTAATGCTGTCTGCTGGAGGGTCAATTGATGCTGGCTGCTGGATGGTCTATTGATGCTGGCTGCTGGATGGTCTTTTGATGCTGGCTGCTGGAGGGTCTATTGATGCTGGCTGCTGGAGGGTCTATTGATGCTGGCTGCTGGACAGTCTATTAATGTTGGCTGCTGGAGGGTCTATTGATGCTGGCTGCTGAAGGGTTCATTAATGCTGGCTGCTGGAGGGTCTATTGATGTTGGCTGATAGAGGGTCTATTGATGCTGGCTGCTGAAGGGTTCATTAATTCTGGCTGCTGGAGGGTCTATTGATGTTGGCTGATAGAGGGTCTATTGATGCTGGCTGCTGAAGGGTCTATTGATGCTGGCTGCTGGATAGTCTATTAATGCTGGCTGCTGGAGGGTCTATTGATGCTGGCTGCTGGAGGGTCCATTGATGATGGCTGCTGGAGGGTCTATTGATGCTGGCTGCTGGAGGGTCTATTGATGTTGGCTGATAGAGAGTATATTGATGCTGGCTGCTGAAGGGTTCATTAATGCTGGCTGCTGGAGGGTCTATTGATGCTGGCTGCTGGAGGGTCTATTGATGCTGGCTGCTGGATGGTCTATTGATGCTGGCTGCTTGAGGGTCTATTGATGCTGGCTGCTGGAGGGTCCATTGATGATGGCTGCTGGAGCGTCTATTGATGCTGGCTGCTGGAGGGTCTATTGATGCTGGCTGCTGGAGGGTCTATTGATGCTGGCTGCTTGAGGGTCAATTGATGCTGGCTGCTGGATGGTCTATTGATGCTGGCTGCTGGAGGGTCTATTGATGCTGGCTGCTGGATGGTCTATTGATGCTGGCTGCTGGATGTTCTTTTGATGCTGGCTGCTGAATGGTCTATTGATGCTGGCTGCTGGAGGGTCTATTGATGCTGGCTGCTGGAGGGTCTATTGATGCAGGCCGCTGGACGGTCTATTAATGTTGGCTGCTGGAGGGTGTATTGATGCTGGCTGCTGGAGCGTCAGTTGATTCTGGCTGCTGAAGGGTCCATGAATGCTGGCTGCTGGAGGGTCTATTGATGCTGGCTGCTGGAGGGTCTATTGATGCTGTCTGCTGGAGTGTCTATTGATGCTGCCTGCTGGAGGATCTATTGATGCTGGCTGCTGGAGGGTCTATTGATGCTGGCTGCTGGAGGGTCTATTGATGCTGCCTGCTGGAGGGTCTATTGATGCTGCCTTCTGGAGGTTCTATTGATGCTGCCTGCTGGAGGGTCTATTGATGCTGGCTGCTGGAGGGTCTATTGATGCTGGCTGCTGGAGGGTCTATTGATGCTGGCTGCTGGAGGGTCTGTTGCTGCTGGCTGCTGGAGGGTCTATTGATGCTGGCTGCTGGATGGTCTATAGATGCTGGCTGCTGGATGGTCTATAGATGCTGGCTGCTGGATGGTCTATTGATGCTGGCTGCTGGATGGTCTATTGATGCTGCCTTCTGGAGGGTCTATTGATGCTGCCTTCTGGAGGTTCTATTGATGCTGGCTGCTGGAGGGTCTATTGATGCTGGAGGTTCTATTGATGCTGGCTGCTGGAGGGTCTATTGATGCTGCCTACTGGAGGGTCTATTGATGCTGGCCGCTGGAGGGTCTATTGATGCTGGCTGCTGGATGGTCTATTGTTGCTGGCTGCTGGAGGGTCTATTGATGCTGGCTGCTGGATGGTCTATGGATGCTGGCTGCTGGAGGGTCTATTGATGCTGGCTGCTGGAGGGTCTATTGATGCTGGCTGCTGGAGGGTCTATTGATGCTGGCTGCTGGATGGTCTATTGATGCTGGCTGCTGGAGGGTCTATTGATGCTGGCTGCTGAA
This sequence comes from Lithobates sylvaticus, assembly GCA_028564925.1. Lineage (NCBI taxonomy): Eukaryota > Metazoa > Chordata > Amphibia > Anura > Ranidae > Lithobates > Lithobates sylvaticus. The sequence continues at coordinate 301,214,788 of CM053031.1, read as the reverse complement.
TGGTCTATTAATGCTGGCTGCTGGAGGGTCTATTGATGCTGGCTGCTGGAGGGTCTATTGATGCTGGCTGCTGGATGGTCTATTTATTGATGCTGGCTGCTGGAGGGTCGATTGATGCTGGCTGCTGGAGGGTCTATTGATGCTGCCTGCTGGAGGGTCTATTGATGCTGCATTCTGGAGGTGCTATTGATGCTGCCTGCTGGAGGGTCTATTGATGCTGGCTGCTGGAGGGTCTATTGATGCTGGCTGCTGGAGGGTCTATTGATGCTGCCTGCTGGAGGGTCTTTTGATGCTGCCTGCTGGAGGGTCTGTCGATGCTGCCTGCTGGAGGGTCTATCGATGCTGGCTGCTGGAGGGTCTATTGATGCTGGCTGCTGGAGGGTCTATTGATGCTGGCTGCTGGATGGTCTGTCGATGCTGGCTGCTGGATGGTCTATTGGTGCTGGCTGCTGGATGGTCTTTTGAAGCTGGCTGCTGAATGGTCTATTGATGCTGGCTGCTGGAGGGTCTGCTGCTGGATGGTCTTTTGAAGCTGGCTGCTGAATGGTCTATTGATGCTGGCTGCTGGAGGGTCTATTGATGCTGGCTGCTGGAGGGTCTATTGATGCTGGCTGATGGAGTGTCTATTGATGCTGCCTGCTGGAGGATCTATTGATGCTGGCTGCTGGAGGGTCTATTGATGCTGGCTGCTGGAGGGTCTATTGATGCTGATGCTGATGCTGGCTGCTGGAGGGTCTATTGATGCTGCCTGCTGGAGGGTCTATTGATGCTGGCTGCTGGAGGGTCTATTGATGCTGGCTGATGGAGTGTCTATTGATGCTGCCTGCTGGAGGATCTATTGATGCTGGCTGCTGGAGGGTCTATTGATGCTGGCTGCTGGAGGTTCTATTGATGCTGCCTGCTGGAGGGTCTATTGATGCTGGCTTCTGGAGGGTCTATTGATGCTGGCTGCTGGAGGGTCTATTGATGCTGGCTGCTGGAGGTTCTATTGATGCTGGCTGCTGGAGGGTCTATTGATGCTGGCTGCTGGATGGTCTTTTGATGCTGCCTGCTGGAGGGTCTGTCGATGCTGCCTGATGGAGGGTCTATCGATGCTGGCTGCTGGAGGGTCTATTGATGCTGGCTGCTGGAGGGTCTATTGATGCTGGCTGCTGGAGGGTCTATTGATGCTGGCTGCTGGATGGTCTATTGATGCTGGCTGCTGGAGGGTCTATTGATGCTGGCTGCTGGATGGTCTATTGATGCTGGCTGCTGGAGGGTCTATTGATGCTGGCTGCTGGATGGTCTTTTGATGCTGGCTGCTGGAGGGTCTATTGATGATGGCTGCTGGATGGTCTATTGATGCTGGAGGGTCTATTGATGCTGGATGCTGGAGGGTCTATTGATGCTGGCTGCTGGAGGGTCTATTGATGCTGGCTGCTGGAGGGTCTATTGATGCTGGCTGCTGGAGGTCTATTGATGCTGGCTGCTGGAGGGTCTATTGATGCTGGCTGCTGGAGGGTCTATTGATGCTGCTGCTGGAGGATCTATTGATGCTGGCTGCTGGAGGGTCTATTGATGCTGGATGCTGGATGGTCTATTGATGCTGCCTGCTGGAGGGTCTATTGATGCTGGCTGCTGGAGGGTCTATTGATGCTGGCTGCTGGAGGGTCTATTGATGCTGCCTGCTGGAGGGTCTATTGATGCTGGCTGCTGGAGGGTCTATTGATGCTGGCTGCTGGAGGGTCTATTGATGCTGGCTGCTGGAGGGTCTATTGATGCTGGCTGCTGGAGGGTCTATTGATGCTGGCTGCTGGAGGGTCTATTGATGCTGGCTGCTGGATGGTCTATTGATGCTGGCTGCTGGAGGGTCTATTGATGCTGGCTGCTGGAGGGTCTATTGATGCTGGCTGCTGGAGGGTCTATTGATGCTGGCTGCTGGAGGGTCTATTGATGCTGGCTGCTGGAGGGTCTATTGATGCTGGCTGCTGGAGGGTCTATTGATGCTGGCTGCTGGAGGGTCTATTGATGCTGGCTGCTGGAGGGTCTATTGATGCTGGCTGCTGGAGGGTCTATTGATGCTGGCTGCTGGAGGGTCTATTGATGCTGGCTGCTGGAGGGTCTATTGATGCTGGCTGCTGGAGGGTCTATTGATGCTGGCTGCTGGAGGGTCTATTGATGCTGGCTGCTGGAGGGTCTATTGATGCTGGCTGCTGGAGGGTCTATTGATGCTGGCTGCTGGAGGGTCTATTGATGCTGGCTGCTGGAGGGTCTATTGATGCTGGCTGCTGGAGGGTCTATTGATGCTGGCTGCTGGAGGGTCTATTGATGCTGGCTGCTGGAGGGTCTATTGATGCTGGCTGCTGGAGGGTCTATTGATGCTGGCTGCTGGAGGGTCTATTGATGCTGGCTGCTGGAGGGTCTATTGATGCTGGCTGCTGGAGGGTCTATTGATGCTGGCTGCTGGAGGGTCTATTGATGCTGGCTGCTGGAGGGTCTATTGATGCTGGCTGCTGGAGGGTCTATTGATGCTGGCTGCTGGAGGGTCTATTGATGCTGGCTGCTGGAGGGTCTATTGATGCTGGCTGCTGGAGGGTCTATTGATGCTGGCTGCTGGAGGTCTATTGATGCTGGCTGCTGGAGGGTCTATTGATGCTGGCTGCTGGAGGGTCTATTGATGCTGGATGCTGGATGGTCTATTGATGCTGGCTGGAGGTCTATTGATGCTGGCTGCTGGAGGGTCTATTGATGCTGGCTGCTGGATGGTCTATTGATGCTGGCTGCTGGAGGGTCTATTGATGCTGGCTGCTGGAGGGTCTATTGATGCTGGCTGCTGGAGGGTCTATTGATGCTGCCTTCTGGAGGTTCTATTGATGCTGGCTGCTGGAGGGTCTATTGATGCTGCCTGCTGGAGGTTCTATTGATGCTGCCTGCTGGAGGGTCTTTTTATGCTGGCTGCTGGAGGGTCTTTTGATGCTGCCTGCTGGAGGGTCTATCGATGCTGCCTGCTGGAGGGTCTATTGATGCTGAATGCTGGAGGGTCTATTGATGCTGGCTGCTGGAGGGTCTATTGCTGCTGGATGCTGGAGGGTCTATTGATGCTGGCTGCTGGAGGGTCTATTGATGCTGGCTGCTGGAGGGTCTATTGATGCTGGCTGCTGGAGGGTCTATTGATGCTGCCTGCTGGAGGGTCTATTGATGCTGGCTGCTGGAGGGTCTATTGATGCTGGCTGCTGGAGGGTCTATTGATGCTGGCTGCTGGAGGGTCTATTGATGCTGGCTGCTGGAGGGTCTATTGATGCTGGCTGCTGGAGGGTCTATTGATGCTGGCTGCTGGAGGGTCTATTGATGCTGGCTGCTGGAGGGTCTATTGATGCTGGCTGCTGGATGGTCTATTGATGCTGGCTGCTGGAGGGTCTATTGATGCTGGCTGCTGGAGGTCTATTGATGCTGGCTGCTGGAGGGTCTATTGATGCTGGCTGCTGGAGGGTCTATTTATTGATGCTGCCTGCTGGAGGGTCTATTGATGCTGGCTGCTGGAGGTCTATTGATGCTGGCTGCTGGGGGTCTATTGATGCTGGCTGCTGGAGGGGTCTATTGATGCTGGCTGCTGGAGGGTCTATTGATGCTGGCTGCTGGAGGGTCTATGGATGCTGGCTGCTGGAGGGTCTATTGATGCTGGCTGCTGGAGGGTCTATTGATGCTGGCTGCTGGAGGGTCTATTGATGCTGCTGCTGGATGGTCTATTGATGCTGGCTGCTGGAGGGTCTATTGATGCTGGCTGCTGGAGGGTCTAGTGATGCTGGCTGCTGGAGGGTCTATTGATGCTGGCTGCTGGAGGGTCTAGTGATGCTGGCTGCTGGGGGTCTATTGATGCTGGCTGCTGGAGGATCTATTGATGCTGGCTGCTGGAGGGTCTATTGATGCTGGCAGCTGGAGGGTCTATTGATGCTGGCTGCTGGAGGGTCTATTGATGCTGGCTGCTGGAGGGTCTATTGATGCTGGCTGCTGGAGGGTCTATTGATGCTGGCTGCTGGAGGGTCTATTGATGCTGCCTGCTGGAGGGTCTATTGATGCTGCCTGCTGGAGGTTCTATTGATGCTGGCTGCTGGAGGGTCTATTGATGCTGCATTCTGGAGGTTCTATTGATGCTGGCTGCTGGAGGGTCTATTGATGCTGGCTGCTGGAGGGTCTATTGATGCTGGATTCTGGAGGGTCTATTGATGCTGCCTGCTGGAGGGTCTATTGATGCTGGCTGCGGGAGGGTCTATTGATGCTGGCTGCTGGAGGGTCTATTGATGCTGGCTGCTGGAGGTTCTATTGATGCTGCCTGCTGGAGGGTCTTTTGATGCTGCCTGCTGGAGGGTCTGTTGATGCTGGCTGCTGGAGGGTCTATTGATGCTGGCTGCTGGAGGGTCTATTAATGCTGGCTGCTGGAGGGTCTATTGATGCTGGCTGCTGGAGGGTCTATTGATGCTGGCTGCTGGAGGGTCTATTGATTCTGGCTGCTGGAGGGTCTATTGATGCTGCCTTCTGGAGGTTCTATTGATGCTGGCTGCTGGAGGGTCTATTGATGCTGGCTGCTGGAGGTTCTATTGATGCTGCCTGCTGGAGGCTCTTTTGATGCTGGCTGCTGGAGGGTCTTTTGATGCTGGCTGCTGGAGGGTCTGTCGATGCTGCTGCTGGAGGGTCTATTGATGCTGGCTGCTGGAGGGTCTATTGATGCTGGCTGCTGGAGGGTCTATTGATGCTGGCTGCTGGAGGGTCTATTGATGCTGGCTGCTGGAGGGTCTATTGATGCTGGCTGCTGGAGGGTCTATTGATGCTGGCTGCTGGAGGGTCTATTGATGCTGGCTGCTGGAGGGTCTATTGATGCTGGCTGCTGGAGGGTCTATTGATGCTGGCTGCTGGAGGGTCTATTGATGCTGGCTGCTGGAGGGTCTATTGATGCTGGCTGCTGGAGGGTCTATTGATGCTGGCTGCTGGAGGGTCTATTGATGCTGGCTGCTGGAGGGTCTATTGATGCTGGCTGCTGGATGGTCTATTGATGCTGGCTGCTGGAGGGTCTATTGATGCTGCCTGCTGGAGGGTCTATTGATGCTGGCTGCTGGAGGGTCTATTGATGCTGGCTGCTGGAGGGTCTATTGATGCTGGCTGCTGGAGGGGCTATTGATGCTGCCTGCTGGAGGGTCTATTGATGCTGGCTGCTGGAGGGTCTATTGATGCTGGCTGCTGGAGGGTCTATTGATGCTGGCTGCTGGAGGGTCTATTGATGCTGCCTGCTGGAGGTTCTATTGATGCTGGCTGCTGGAGGGTCTATTGATGCTGGCTGCTGGAGGGTCTATTGATGCTGGCTGCTGGAGGGTCTATTGATGCTGGCTGCTGGAGGGTCTATTGATGCTGCCTGCTGGAGGGTCTATCGATGCTGCCTGCTGGAGGGTCTATTGATGCTGGCTGCTGGAGGGTCTATTGATGCTGGCTGCTGGAGGGTCTATTGATGCTGGCTGCTGGAGGGTCTATTGATGCTGCCTGCTGGAGGATCTATTGATGCTGGCTGCTGGAGGGTCTATTGATGCTGGCTGCTGGAGGGTCTATTGATGCTGGCTGCTGGAGGGTCTATTGATGCTGGCTGCTGGAGGGTCTATTGATGCTGGCTGCTGGAGGGTCTATTGATGCTGGCTGCTGGATGGTCTATTGATGCTGCCTGCTGGAGGGTCTATTGATGCTGGCTGTTGGATGGTCTATTAATGCTGGCTGCTGGAGGGTCTATTGATGCTGGCTGCTGGAGGGTCTTTTGATGCTGGCTGCTGAATGGTCTATTGATGCTGGCTGATGGAGTGTCTATTGATTCTGCCTGCTGGAGGATCTATTGATGCTGGCTGCTGGAGGGTCTATTGATGCTGGCTGCTGGAGGGTCTATTGATGCTGGCTGCTGGAGGGTCTATTGATGCTGCCTTCTGGAGGGTCTATTGATGCTGGCTGCTGGAGGGTCTATTGATGCTGGCTGCTGGAGGTTCTATTGATGCTGCCTGCTGGAGGGTCTTTTGATGCTGCCTGCTGGAGGGTCTTTTGATGCTGCCTGCTGGAGGGTCTGTCGATGCTGCCTGCTGGAGGGTCTATTGGCTGCTGGAGGGTCTATTGATGCTGGCTGCTGGAGGGTCTATTGATGCTGGCTGCTGGAGGGTCTATTGATGCTGCCTGCTGGAGGGTCTATTGATGCTGCCTTCTGGAGGTTCTATTGATGCTGGCTGCTGGAGGGTCTATTGATGCTGGCTGCTGGAGGGTCTATTGATGCTGGCTGCTGGAGGGTCTATTGATGCTGGCTGCTGGAGGTTCTATTGATGCTGCCTGCTGGAGGGTCTTTTAATGCTGCCTGGCTGAGGGTCTGTCGATGCTGCCTGCTGGAGGGTCTATCGATGCTGGCTGCTGGAGGGTCTATTGATGCTGCCTGCTGGAGGATCTATTGATGCTGGCTGATGGAGGGTCTATTGATGCTGGCTGCTGGAGGGTCTATTGATTCTGGCTGCTGGAGGGTCTATTGATGCTGCCTTCTGGAGGTTCTATTGATGCTGGCTGCTGGAGGGTCTATTGATGCTGGCTGCTGGAGGTTCTATTGATGCTGCCTGCTGGAGGGTCTTTTGATGCTGCCTGCTGGAGGGTCTTTTGATGCTGCCTGCTGGAGGGTCTGTCGATGCTGCCTGCTGGAGGGTCTATCGATGCTGGCTGCTGGAGGGTCTATTGATGCTGGCTGCTGGAGGGTCTATTGATGCTGGCTGCTGGAGGGTCTGTTGATGCTGGCTGCTGGATGATCTATTGATGCTGGCTGCTGGAGGGTCTATTGATGCTGGCTGCTGGAGGGTCTATTGATGCTGGCTGCTGGAGGGTCTATTGATGCTGGCTGCTGGATGGTCTATTGATGCTGCCTGATGGAGGGTCTATTGATGCTGCCTTCTGGAGGTTCTATTGATGCTGGCTGCTGGAGGGTCTATTGATGCTGGCTGCTGGAGGGTCTATTGATGCTGGCTGCTGGGAGGGTCTATTGATGCTGGCTGCTGGAGGGTCTATTGATGCTGGCTGCTGGATGGTCTATTGATGCTGGCTGCTGGAGGGTCTATTGATGCTGGCTGCTGGATGGTCTATTGATGCTGGCTGCTGGAGGGTCTATTGATGCTGGCTGCTGGATGGTCTTTTGATGCTGGCTGCTGAATGGTCTATTGATGCTGGCTGATGGAGTGTCTATTGATGCTGCCTGCTGGAGGGTCTATTGATGCTGGCTGCTGGAGGGTCTATTGATGCTGGCTGCTGGAGGGTCTATTGATTCTGGCTGCTGGAGGGTCTATTGATGCTGCCTTCTGGAGGTTCTATTGATGCTGGCTGCTGGAGGGTCTATTGATGCTGGCTGCTGGAGGTTCTATTGATGCTGCCTGCTGGAGGGTCTTTTGATGCTGCCTGCTGGAGGGTCTTTTGATGCTACCTGCTGGAGGGTCTGTCGATGCTGCCTGCTGGAGGGTCTATTGATGCTGGCTGCTGGAGGGTCTATTGATGCTGGCTGCTGGAGGGTCTATTGCTGCTGGCTGCTGGAGGGTCTATTGATGCTGGCTGCTGGAGGGTCTATTGATGCTGGCTGCTGGAGGGTCTATTGATGCTGGCTGCTGGAGGGTCTATTGATGCTGGCTGCTGGAGGGTCTATTGATGCTGGCTGCTGGAGGGTCTATTGATGCTGGCTGCTGGAGGGTCTATTGATGCTGGCTGCTGGAGGGTCTATTGATGCTGGCTGCTGGAGGGTCTATTGATGCTGGCTGCTGGAGGTCTATTGATGCTGGCTGCTGGAGGGTCTATTGATGCTGGCTGCTGGAGGGTCTATTGATGCTGGCTGCTGGAGGGTCTATTGATGCTGCCTGCTGGAGGGTCTATTGATGCTGGCTGCTGGAGGGTCTATTGATGCTGGCTGCTGGAGGGTCTATTGATGCTGCCTGCTGGAGGGTCTATTGATGCTGGCTGCTGGAGGGTCTATTGATGCTGGCTGCTGAGGGGTCTATTGATGCTGGCTGCTGGAGGGTCTATTGATGCTGGCTGCTGGAGGGTCTATTGATGCTGGCTGCTGGAGGGTCTATTGATGCTGGCTGCTGGAGGGTCTATTGATGCTGCTGCTGCTGGAGGGTCTATTGATGCTGGCTGCTGGAGGGTCTATTGATGCTGCCTGCTGGAGGGTCTATTGATGCTGGCTGCTGGAGGGTCTATCGATGCTGGCTGCTGGAGGGTCTATTGATGCTGGCTGCTGGAGGGTCTATTGATGCTGGCTACACTGGATCTTCTATTGATGCTGGCTGCTGGATATTCTATTCATCTGGCTGCTGGAGGGTCTATTGATGCTGGCTGCTGGAGGGTCTATTGATGCTGGCTGCTGGATGGTCTATTGATGCTGGCTGCTGGAGGGTCTATTGATGCTGGCTGCTGGAGGGTCTATTGATGCTGGCTGCTGGATGGTCTATTGATGCTGGCTGCTGGATGGTCTATTGATGCTGGCTGCTGGATGGTCTATTGATGCTGGCTGATGGAGGGTCTATTGATGCTGCTGCTGGAGGATCTATTGATGCTGGCTGCTGGAGGGTCTATTGATGCTGGCTGCTGGAGGGTCTATTGATGCTGGCTGCTGGAGGGTCTATTGATGCTGGCTGCTGGAGGTTCTATTGATGCTGGCTGCTGGAGGGTCTATTGATGCTGGCTGCTGGAGGTTCTATTGATGCTGCCTGCTGGAGGGTCTTTTGATGCTGGCTGCTGGAGGGTCTTTTGATGCTGCCTGCTGGAGGGTCTGTGGATGCTGGCTGCTGGAGGGTCTATTGATGCTGGCTGCTGGAGGGTCTATTGATGCTGGCTGCTGGAGGGTCTATTGATGCTGGCTGCTGGAGGGTCTGTTGATGCTGGCTGCTGGATGGTCTATTGCTGCTTGCTACTGGAGGGTCTATTGATGCTGGCTGCTGGCTGGTCTATTGATGCTGGCTGCTGGAGGGTCTATTGATGCTGGCTGCTGGATGGTCTTTTGATGCTGGCTGCTGAATGGTCTATTGATGCTGGCTGCTGGAGGGTCTATTGATGCTGGCTGCTGGAGGGTCTATTGATGCTGGCCGCTGGACGGTCTATTAATGTTGGCTGCTGGAGGGTGTATTGATGCTGGCTGCTGGAGGGTCAGTTGATGCTGGCTGCTGGATAGTCTATTGATGCTGGCTGCTGGAGGGTCTATTGATGCTGGCTGCTGGAGGGTCTATTGATGCTGGCTGCTGGATGGTCTATTGATGCTGGCTGATGGAGTGTCTATTGATGCTGCCTGCTTTAGTATCTATTGATGCTGGCTGCTGGATGGTCTATTGATGCTGGCTGCTGGAGGGTCTATTGATGCTGGCTGCTGGATGGTCTATTAATGCTGGCTGCTATAGGGTCTATTGATGCTGGCTGCTGGATGGTCTTTTGATGCTGGCTGCTGAATGGTCTATTGATGCTGGCTGATGGAGTGTCTATTGATGCTGCCTGCTGGAGGATCTATTGATGCTGGCTGCTGGAGGATCTATTGATGCTGGCTGCTGGAGGGTCTATTGATGCTGGCTGCTGGATGGTCTATTGATGCTGGAGGTTCTATTGATCTATTGATGCTGGCTGCTGGAGGGTCTATTGATGCTGGCTGCTGGAGGGTCTATTGATGCTGGCCGCTGGACGGTCTATTAATGTTGGCTGCTGGAGGGTGTATTGATGCTGGCTGCTGGAGGGTCATTTGATGCTGGCTGCTGGATAGTCTATTGATGCTGGCTGCTGGAGGGTCTATTGATGCTGGCTGCTGGAGCGTCTATTGATGCTGGCTGCTGGATGGTCTATTGATGCTGGCTGATGGAGTGTCTATTGATGCTGCCTGCTTTAGTATCTATTGATGCTGGCTGCTGGAGGGTCTATTGATGCTGGCTGCTGGAGGGTCTATTGATGCTGGCTGCTGGAGGGTCTATTAATGCTGGCTGCTATAGGGTCTATTGATGCTGGCTGCTGGAGGGTCTTTTGATGCTGGCTGCTGAATGGTCTATTGATGCTGGCTGATGGAGTGTCTCTTGATGCTGCCTGCTGGAGGATCTATTGATGCTGGCTGCTGGGGGTCTATTGATGCTGGCTGCTGGAGGGTCTATTGATTCTGGCTGCTGGAGGGTCTATTGATGCTGCCTTCTGGAGGTTCTATTGATGCTGGCTGCTGCAGGGTCTATTGATGCTGGCTGCTGGAGGTTCTATTGATGCTGCCTGCTGGAGGGTCTTTTGATGCTGCCTGCTGGAGGGTCTTTTGATGCTGGCTGCTGGAGGGTCTTTTGATGCTGGCTGCTGGAGGGTCTATTGATGCTGGCTGCTGGAGGGTCTATTGATGCTGGCTGCTGGAGGGTCTATTGATGCTGGCTGCTGGAGGGTCTATTGATGCTGGCTGCTGGAGGGTCTATTGATGCTCGCTGCTGGAGGGTCTATTGATGCTGGCTGCTGGAGGGTCTATTGATGCTGGCTGCTGGAGGGTCTATTGATGCTGGCTGCTGGATAGTCTATTGATGCTGGCTGCTGGAGGGTCTATTGATGCTGCCTTCTGGAGGTTCTATTGATGATGGCTGCTGGAGGGTCTATTGATGCTGGCTGCTGGAGGGTCTATTGATGCTGTCTGCTGGAGGGTCTTTTGATGCTGACTGCTGGAGGGTCTATTTATGCTGCCTGCTGGAGGGTCTGTCGATGCTGCCTGCTGGACGGTCTATTGATGCTGGCTGCTGGATGGTCTATTGATGCTGGCTGCTGGAGGGTCTATTGATGCTGGCTGCTGGATGGTCTTTTGATGCTGGCTGCTGAATGGTCTATTGATGCTGGCTGCTGGAGGGTCTATTTATGCTGGCTGCTGGAGGGTCTATTGATGCTGGCCGCTGGACGGTCTATTAATGTTGGCTGTTGGAGGGTGTATTGACGCTGGCCGCTGGAGGGTCAGTTGATGCTGGCTGCTGAAGGGTCCATTAATGCTGGCTGCTGGAGGGTCTATTGATGCTGGCTGCTGGAGGTGCTGCTGCTGGAGGGTCTATTGATGCTGGCTGCTGGAGGGTCTATTGATGCTGGCTGCTGGAGGGTCTATTGATGCTGGCTGCTGGAGGGTCTATTGATGCTGGCTGCTGGAGGGTCTATTGATGCTGGCTGCTGGAGGGTCTATTGATGCTGGCTGCTGGAGGGTCTATTGATGCTGGCTGCTGGAGGGTCTATTGATGCTGCTGCTGGAGGGTCTATTGATGCTGGCTGCTGGAGGGTCTATTGATGCTGGCTGCTGGAGGGTCTATTGATGCTGGCTGCTGGAGGGTCTATTGATGCTGCCTGCTGGAGGGTCTATTGATGCTGGCTGCTGGAGGGTCTATTGATGCTGGCTGCTGGAGGTTCTATTGATGCTGGCTGCTGGATGGTCTATTGATGCTGGCTGCTGGAGGGTCTATTGATGCTGCCTGCTGGAGGGTCTATTGATGCTGGCTGCTGGAGGGTCTATTGATGCTGCCTGCTGGAGGGTCTATTGATGCTGGCTGCTGGAGGGTCTATTGATGCTGGCTGCTGGAGGGTCTATTGATGCTGGCTGCTGGAGGGTCTATTGATGCTGGCTGCTGGAGGGTCTATTGATGCTGGCTGCTGGAGGGTCTATTGATGCTGGCTGCTGGAGGGTCTATTGATGCTGGCTGCTGGAGGGTCTATTGATGCTGGCTGCTGGAGGGTCTATTGATGCTGGCTGCTGGAGGGTCTATTGATGCTGGCTGCTGGAGGGTCTATTGATGCTGGCTGCTGGAGGGTCTATTGATGCTGGCTGCTGGAGGGTCTATTGATGCTGGCTGCTGGAGGGTCTATTGATGCTGGCTGCTGGAGGGTCTATTGATGCTGGCTGCTGGAGGGTCTATTGATGCTGGCTGCTGGAGGGTCTATTGATGCTGGCTGCTGGAGGGTCTATTGATGCTGGCTGCTGGAGGGTCTATTGATGCTGGCTGCTGGAGGGTCTATTGATGCTGGCTGCTGGAGGGTCTATTGATGCTGGCTGCTGGAGGGTCTATTGATGCTGGCTGCTGGAGGGTCTATTGATGCTGGCTGCTGGAGGGTCTATTGATGCTGGCTGCTGGAGGGTCTATTGATGCTGGCTGCTGGAGGGTCTATTGATGCTGGCTGCTGGAGGGTCTATTGATGCTGGCTGCTGGAGGGTCTATTGATGCTGGCTGCTGGAGGGTCTATTGATGCTGGCTGCTGGAGGGTCTATTGATGCTGGCTGCTGGAGGGTCTATTGATGCTGGCTGCTGGAGGGTCTATTGATGCTGGCTGCTGGAGGGTCTATTGATGCTGGCTGCTGGAGGGTCTATTGATGCTGCCTGCTGGAGGGTCTATTGATGCTGGCTGCTGGATGGTCTATTGATGCTGGCTGCTGGAGGGTCTATTGATGCTGGCTGCTGGAGGGTCTATTGATGCTGGCTGCTGGAGGGTCTATTGATGCTGGCTGCTGGAGGGTCTATTGATGCTGGCTGCTGGAGGGTCTATTCATAATGAATTACATAAGGTGGTTGGTTCTGCATTCTCTAAAAGGGACGATACTGGGAGGTGGGTAGGGGGGGAACCAAGGAACTGTGCTTGAAAGTGGGTAGGGGGCCGAGACAAGGGGTGACTCTGAAAGGGGGAGTTCCTGCGCCTTTTCTCTGAGAAAAAAAAATATGTATATGATATATAGTACAAATTAACAATTTTTATTTATGTATATTTTAGTCATTATTCAATGATGTTTTATATTATTTGATGCTGGCTGCTGGAGGGTCTATTGATACAAAATAAAAATATATTAATTACTTTTTTATTATGCAAAACATTTTTTTCTATGTAAATTAAACCTTAATATGATAAATCAACAAACATTTCTGGCTATAAATGATCAAATTCACCATGCTGCTTAAAGCATTATTTTATTTATTTTGTAAATAATAATAATATAATTATTAATATAATAATGTTATTATTAATGCTAATAATAACAATAATAATAATATTATTAATGATAATAATAACAATAATAATATGTAAATAAAGAGAGTGGCTAGGAAGCGTTCCATATCCAGCTGGCTGTGAAGGTAATTGATGCAATGTCTATTCAATGCTGTATTAAGGAGGGTCTAACAGATTGCACATAACCCTATTGATGCTGGTGCCCCCCTCCTGGGCTGCTGGAGGTATTTCTCATCTATTTATGGCGTTCGCTGCACTTGCTATACAAATTCCCTATGAATTACATAAGGTGGGTTGTTCTCTGCATTCTCTTAAAGGGACGATAACTGGGAAGGGGGTTGATACCAAGAAATGCTTGAAAGTGGGTAGGGGGCCGAGAACAAAGGGTGACTCTGAAGATGATGAATAATGTATATGATATATAGTACAATTTAACAATAAAAATAATAATAATAATAAATCAACAAACATTTCTGGCTTAAGAATCAAAAATTCACCATGCTGCTTAAAGAATTATTTTATTAATTTTGTAATGTCTTAATGAATGCTAATAATAACAATAATAATAATATTATTAACTGAAAAATAACATAAACAATTTAAATAAAGAGAAGTGGCTAGGAAAGTGTGCAATGCAATGTTCAATGTTAATTAAACAGGTTCATCTTCCAGGTGCCCCAACCTCCCTGGGCACTGGAAGTATTTCCAATTTTACTAGTGTTAACAAAATATGGGAAATTTTAATAATAAGTATATATATTTTATGCTGCATATATCTAAGGTACAGCTTAAGTCCATATATATATATATTTTTTATATATATATATATAATATATATATATATATATTTTAGCCTGTTAATGTTACTTCAAATGTTATCTTCAATTTTCAGCTTTCATTAAATAATCCCTGGTGATCCTGCCATAAAATAATTAAATGAAAAGAGTGACTATGAAGAGGGGGAGAAGGTAACAACGTCATTTCAATGCTGATTGAAGTAGGTGTGTTTCACATAAGCCCTATGTACTCATGCCCCCTGCTGGTTACTGGGGATATTTCAATGTCTATTGAAGTAAGTGCCCCCTTCAGGGCAATGGAGTTCTAACTTTTTTTTTTTTGCATTTGATAAAAAAGAATAATCTAAAAAAAAAAAAAAAAAAAAAAGAAGCAATATCGCTTGAAAAACTATTTTTACAAGAAATGCTTCCATTATTGATCTAATGTGCTTCAAGCCCAAAGTGTTAAATCAACCAGATCTCTGCTGAAATAAATACAACAAGTTTGCTGAAGTCAAGCAGACTAAGGACATGGATTACTGGAACTAGATTATCGATTAATTAAAGTTTCACTTCTTTAGTTCAAGCGTGTGTGGGGGCAACCAGGTAAGGAGTACAAAGACAAGTGTGTCTTGCCTACAGTCAAGCACGGTGGTGGGAGTGTCATGGTCTGGGGCTGCATGAGTGCTGCCTGCACTGGGGAGCTACAGATCATTGAGGGAACCATGAATGCCAACATGTACTGTGACATACTGATGCAGAGCATGATCCCCTCCCTTCAGAGACTGGGCCGCAGGGCAGTATTCCAACATGATAACCACCCCAAACACACCTCAAAGACCACCACTGCCTTGCTAAAGAAGCTGAGGGTAAAGGTGATGGACTGGCCAAGCATGCCTCCAGACCTAAACCCCATTGATCATCTGTGGGGCATCCTCAAACGGAAGGTGGAGGAGCGCAAGGTCTCTAACATCCACCAGCTCCGGGATGTCGTCATGGAGGAGTGGAAGACGACTCCAGTGGCAACCTGTGAAGCTCTGGTGACCTCCATGCCCAAGAGGGTTAAGGCAATGCTGGAAAATAATGGCGGCCACACAAAATATTGACACTTTGGGCCCAATTTGGACATTTTCACCTAGGGGTGTACTCACTTTTGTTGCCAGCGGCTTAGACATTAATGGCGTTGAGTTATTTTATTTACACTGTTATACAAGCTGTACACTCACTACTTACATTGTAGCAAAGTGTCATTTCTCAGTGTTGTCACATGAAAAGATAGAAGAAAATATTTACAAAAATATGAGGGGTGTACTCACTTTTGTGAGATACTGTGTATGTATATATATATATATATATATATATATATATATATATATATATATATAATCTCCAATGCCCAGAAGGAGGTACTGACATGGAGGGGTTATGTGCAGCCCGCCTACTTTAATAGGCATTAAAATATCCCCAGTGACCAGGAGGGGGCAGTAGTGCATAGGGCTTATGTGTGACCCACCTACTTCCATGATGAATTATAGAAAATTAGGCTAAGTCCCTTGAAAAAATATTTTTACAAGAAATACTTCCATTATTCCATTATTGATCCAATTTGCTTCAAGCCCAAAGTGTTAAATCAAACGCTTTTCAAATAGTCTTTAAAATGATAACGTCTTTTTTAAAATAATTTTTCTATCTGCAGGTCTCCTCAAAATAATTTCCAGTGATCTTAGCATGAAGTGGCACTTACAACTTCATACATTGCCCATAGGGCAACAAAGCTCTACCGCATCTCCCACTTGTGAGTTTCAAAGAGTGGCGGCCCGTGCATTAAGGGCGCACGGGTGCCGCCCCCTCTCTCCTGCCACCCCTCTATCACCAATAGATAGATTCATGCACTGCATGAATTTATGGCTGCCGCTTCCACCCCCTATTGAGGTGCCCGGGCCCTTTTCGGGCGCACGGCGCCTGAATTACAGCGGCGGGGGGTGTTTTTGAAGCAGGTCACTCAGCTGTGTTAAAAAAGCAAATGAATATTCGCTTTCCTAACACTAAACCGCCTCTCCGCCAATCAGGTGCTCGGATCTGTTACCCAATAGCAGAGGACGGGAATAGTGGATGGGAGAAGACATCGAGGAGCTGTCCCACCGAGACAGGTGCAGACGGCAGGCCGGTGGGGGGAACACTGGCAGCATTTGATATGGCACAGTGGTAGCAATTGATTGGCACAGTGGCGGCAATTGATGGGAACAGTGAGAGCAATTGATGGGTGCAGTGGCTGCATTTTATGGGGCACAGTGTCTGCATTTTATGGAGCACAGTGGGTACATTTGATGGGCACAGTGGCTGCGTTTGATGGCACAGTGGCGGCGTTTGATGGCACAGTGGCGGCAATTGATGGGCACAGTGGATGCATTTGATGGGATCAGTGGCTGCGTTTGATGGGCACAGAGGCTGTGTTTGATGGGATCAGTGGCTTCATTTGATGGGATCAGTGGCTGCATTTGATGGCACAGTGGCTGTGTTTGATGGCACAATTGCTTCATTTGATGGGATAAGTGGCTGCATGTGATGGGCACAGTGGCTGTGTTTGATGGGATCAGTGACTGCATTTGATGGGCACAGTGGCTGCATTTGATGCACAGTGGCGGCGTTTGATGGCACAGTGGTGGCAATTGATGGGCACAGTGGTTGCATTTGATGGGATCAGTGGCTGTGTTTGATGGGATCAGTGGCTGTTTGATGGGCACAGTGGCTGTGTTTGATGGGATCAGTGGCTGCATTTGATGGGATCAGTGGCTGCATTTGATGGCACAGTGGCTGTGTTTGATGGGCACAGTGGCTGTGTTTGATGGCACAGTGGCTGCATTTGATGGGATCAGTGGCTGCATTTGATGGGCACAGTGGCTGCATTTGATGGGCACAGTGGCTGTGTTTTCATGGCACAGTGGCTGCATTTGATGGGATCAGTGGCTGCGTTTGATGGGCACAGTGGCTGCATTTGATGTGCACAGTGGCTGCGTTTGATGGGCACAGTGGCTGCATTTTGATGGGCACAGTGGCGGTGTTTGATGGCACAGTGGCTGCATTTTATGGGATCAGTGGCTGTATTTGATAGGATCAGTGGCTGTGTTTCATGGCACAGTGGCTGCATTTGATGGGATCAGTGGCTGCGTTTGATGGGCACAGTGGCTGTGTTTGATGGTACAGTGGCTGCGTTTGATGGGCACAGTGGCTGCATTTGATGGGATCAGTGGCTGCATTTGATGGCACAGTGGTGGTAATTGATGGTTTTTTTTTTCAGAATTTTTCAGTTTGTTTGCCCGCCGCTGGTTTCAAGTGTTTATTTCTGAATTGAAATACCTACAAAAACAGGCTATTTTAACTTTTAAACCTGTCAAATTGTTGCTGAAATAAATACAACCAAGAGTCTAGAATATATTTTTTTATTGTTTTATTTTTCAAGTGTTTTAAATACTAATAAAAAAATAACAATATAAAATTAAAAATTGTTGCTGAAAAACATTTGAGAGTTTGGGTAAGATTTTTATATTTTACAGCGTTTTGAACATTCATAAAAAATATAATAATAATAATAATAATAATAATAATAATAATAGTTATAATATAATATAATATAATATAATATAATATAATATAATAATAGAATAAATACAAATAGGAGTGCACCCTAGCATAATGGTACCTACATCCGATATGAATTCAGAAGCAAGTACGGGGGGAAAAGAAGTAGAGTTTTTTTTTTTTAGTACCATCAATGAATACACAAATGTTACAACAATTAAAAACATGTT
This sequence comes from Lithobates sylvaticus, assembly GCA_028564925.1. NCBI lineage: Eukaryota > Metazoa > Chordata > Amphibia > Anura > Ranidae > Lithobates > Lithobates sylvaticus. The sequence continues at coordinate 301,197,213 of CM053031.1, read as the reverse complement.
TTTGAAGAAGCACAAACGTTGCCACCCCTTGGTCCGTTGTCACCCCTTGGTCCGTTGAAATAGTCCTGGTGGCAGTCCTTCAATAAACCTGTTGGACGGATGTTGGTGTGCAGCTCATTTTTCTCACTAATGCCCCTGTACACACGGTCGGACTTTACGACGGAAAAAATGTGCGATCGGATCGTGTTGTCGGAAAAAATACGATCGTGTGTGGGCTCCATCTGACTTTTTCCGTTGGAATTTCCACCAGATTTGGCACGCTCCAAATTTTAGTAAATAACCCCCATAGTTTCACATTTATTGCTTTGAAGTAAAGCCCCTTCCACCAATTTTTTAAAGGTTTTATGTATAGGAAGACATGGAACTAAACATGTGATGGGATTTACCATGAAAGGAACATCAACCAGAGGGGGATCAAGAGCTTAAGCATGAACAGGACATGCATGTGAGATGGAGCACCGGATGACATTGCTGCCATGTTGGCATAACTTTCATGATAAGTTTCATTTCCCGGCATGGACGCGTTGCTCGAATGTGAAGCGATCTGCGCTCTGTTGAGAGTTGGAACGTACGTCATTAACCAGGGCAGGTAATACTGGATATTTATGTAGACACCGGGTAGGTTAGGCCGGGCGCAGCCGATTCCCCAATTGATAAGCCCAACTTGAACCCAGGTGCCTTCCACTTTGTAAACCAGAGGGCCGCCAGAGTCACCCTGCAATAAGAAAGAGGAAAGTAGTATTAGAAGTAGTAGTAGAATTCTTATTAGATATATTCAATGCATTTTGACTGTAGACGTATTCTTGAGATGCAACCAAATAGACAAATGAATTGCCGGTAAAATGTTTATTATCTTCTTCCCACCCCCCGCTTCACGCTTCATTTTTGGTTACAGTATATACTCGAGTACAAGCCAATTTTTTCAGCACATTTTTTTGCCCCCCTCGGCTTATACTCAAGTCCAGCACTTTTCTGCAGCAGAAAATGAAATTTTCCGAACCGAATTTGGGTCCCCGTATCTCGGGGCCACTTGGTGATAGGAACCCAAAATTTCGTGTGCAAACCCAGTCGAACCTTCACCACAACATATCCAAAGGGGTTCCTAGCACCAAGGGGCCCCGAGATACGGGGCCCCAAAGTCGGTTCGGAAAATGTAATTCTCTGCTGCAGAAAAATGCTTGACATTTTCCGAACCAACTTTGGGGCCAGCTTTGGATATGTTGTAGTGCTAGTTCCACTGGGTTTGCGAACCAACTTTGGGGCCAGCTTTGGATATGTTGTAGTGCTAGTTCCACTGGGTTTGCATACCCAATTTGGGGTTCCTAGCACCCAGTGGCCCCGAGATACGGGGCCCCAAAGTCGGTCAATTGTGTCCATCTGCAGCAATGTCATTTCGGCTGCAGCTAAATCGTTAATCGTTAAGAATCGTTATTGCGATTTTTTTTCTCCCTTGCAATCTTGACAAAGTATTTCCCGATTCTTTCTATGCAGAGAATTCTCTCTGCTGAAGCCGACAGCCATCAAAAGAAAGGAAAAAAAAAAACGGGCGGTCTGCCAAGAATCACAAAATTCTTTATCAGTTGAACTTAAGTATAAACATTGTAACCAGTGTTGCCAACCGTCAGTAATTTTACTGGCAGCCAGTAAAAAACAGGCAATTTTCTCCTGCCAGTAAATGCCAGTAAAAAGAAAAGTTTGCCAGTAAAAAATATGGCTGTGACACTAGGCTTGGAGCCAGCCGAGACCATATAAGTGCCTGCTACAGTGTGTTTGGGCGGCTCTGGTGGAGGCGGTGCCTAAGCATGTCCTGTGATGTCATGGTACGAGGGTGCCAAGCAGAGTGGCCAGAGCCTTGTGTGTGGGTCTGCGGCATGGGAGCAAGGCAGGCCAGGAGCTGGACCATCAGTGCTGTTTGGACTGGAGGTACCACCTGGCTTGGAGAGAGACTGTCACTGTGACTCTGGAGGGGACGCGTTGTGTCGGTAATCTGTACTGCTGCACACTGCTGTCAGTATCACCGTGAGAGTCAATTTCATGTGTGTGCCGCCCATTCAAATTTCTTGCCCTCCTGAGTCCTGTCCCTGAGCTACTTACTTACTATATCGAAAATAAAATAAGAAATGTGTTGTTTGCCTTATCTACCTTAAATCACATTGCTAATTACATATTGTACTTGTTTGTAGCCTAAATAGTGGAATTTGTACTTAAAACTGTAACTTTGTATTTTTTGGAAATGCCAGTAAAAACATGGCTGTGCCAGTAAATTTTGGGTGTCGTGTCAGTAAATTTCAGTCTGTTAGGTTGGCAACACTGATTGTAACAATTTGTCCTTTAGATCAAAGGAATACAATTTGGTGTGTAAATGAGGCAAGTTTAACCACCTAAACACTAAACCTCTTTCTGACATTTGTTGGTTTCAAGTGAAAATCATTTTTTATTTTTACTAGAAAATTACCGGTACTTAGAACCCCCAAACATTATATATATATATTTTTTTTTAGTAGAGCCCCTAGAGAATAAAATGGTGGCAATATTTTATGTCTCACTGTATTTGCGCAGCAGTCGTTCGAATGCAATTTTTTGGGGGAAAAAAATACACTTAAATGAATAATAATAAATAAAATAAAAAAAATAACCAGTAAAGTTAGCCCAATTTTTTTTTTTTTTTTGTATAATGTGAAAGATTTTACGCCGCGTGATCTTTTAACTCTAAGTAAAAGAACTGTGATTCTCATTTGGCCAGAATTCTGCAGCTCTATTTCTGAGGTTCATGTCTGAGGTTTACAACCACTTTATATGTTTTGATAAAAACTTTCCATTTTTTTGCCGGGTACTTGTGTTTCTGTATGCAAATTCAAGCAGAATGTGGGGGATGGGAGGGTCGGCACGGTGCTGTAGGTATTTACTGTTGTCTGTTAGCAAGTTATACTGTTAGCTGTTTCCAGTATCTTTACATACCGTGCAAGTGTCTTTTTTGCCTTCCTTGTACCCAGCACACATCATGTCGGCTTGGATCATAGGATTACTGGGCTTGACTCTGAACAGGGACTGATACAGAGCCTGGCAGTTATTGTTGCTGATCAAGGCCAACTGCACCTCCTGTAGGGTCCCGGGGGACGGAAGCTGAACTGTGAAAATAAAAGAACAGATATTACTATTAAAGCAGATTAAACACGATTTAATTCATTTTTAATATTCAAAGCAAACTCCCCCATCCCTCCATGTCTTTTTTTTTTTTTTCACTTTGAAAAACACCCCCTAGCATTTCTATCCATGGCCATCTTGAGTAAGGGCAAAAGACTCATGTACCATTTACTTCCTGGAGTCTGTCTGCCCTTAGCTCAAGCATGCATGCAGGAAAGTGTGCTTTGCTGAGAAAACCCCTCCTACTCTCAACCCCTCCTGAAGACACCTGGGTTACTTAAAAAGAAACCCAGTTGTTGACCCTCCTGAAGACTCTGGGGACGTATGACATCATTCGCCTTGGCCAGAAACCAGGAAGTAACTGAAGAAATTTTAAAAATTAGTTTAAAACAAGCAAATATGGTATACTATCCTATCTATTTAATAATGCTGGCAGCACAAGGATTAAAAATAATCAATGTTGATTGGGAGAGTGAAGTTCCACTTTTAGTCTATCCATGGCACATGATGGAGAGCTGCGCCACCTACTGGCCATTAGCCTGAATAAAAAATATTTTTGGAAACATATGTAACATTAACATCTCAAACTCATGCAACAGATTGCCTGCTAAAATACAAGTACAAAATGAATGCTATTGAGATAAGATAAGATAGAACAAGATAGGCTAAGATAAGATACCATACGATAAGATAAGGCAAGGTAAGGTAAGATGAGACGAGATAAGATAAGACACAACAAGACGAGATACGATAATATGAGATAAGATAAGCCAATATATGAAAAGATAAGATACCATAAGATGAGACGAGACAAGATATGATAAAATTAGATAAGAGAAGAGAAGATAAGATAAGACATGACACGTCGAGACAAGACGAGACGAGATCCGATAGGATGAGATAAGATAAGCTAAAAGAAGACAAGGTAAGGTAAAACAAGACGAGTTAAGATAAGACACGATAAGATGAGATAAGATAAGCCAAGCCAAGCCAAACCAAGCCAAGACAAGATAAGACACGACAAGACGAGACACGATAAGATGAGATAAGGTAAGGCAAGCCAAGCCAAGATAAGATAAGACAGGACACAGCGAGACGAGAGAAGATCCGATAAGATAAGCCAAGATAAGATGAGATGAGACACAACAAGACGAGATACGATAAGATGAGATAAGATAAGATAAGCTAAAAGAAGGCAAGGTAAGGTAAAACGTTAAGATAAGACACGACAAAATGAGACGAGACGAGATACGATAATATGAGATAAGATAAGCCAAGATACGATAAGATCAGATACGATCACATAAGACGGGACGAGATATGATAAGTGAAGACAAGATAAGATAACACACGACAAGACGAGACGAGACACGATAAAATTAGATAAGATAAGCCAAGCAAAGACAAGACAAGACATGACATGACAAGACACGATAAGATGAGATAAGATAAGCCAAGCCAAACTAAGCCAAGATAAGACACGACAAAACGAGACGAGACGAGACACGACAAGATGAGATAAGATAAGCCAGGACAAGACAAGACATGACAAGATGAGACGAGACACGATAAGATGAGATAAGTTAAGCCAATCCAAACCAAGCCAAGACAAGACAAGACACAACAAGACGAGACACGATAAGATCAGATAAGATAAGCCAAGCCAAGATAAGACAGGACACGGCGAGACAAGAGTAGATCCGATAGGATGAGATAAGATAAGCCAAGACAAGACAAGATAAGATGAGATGAGACACAACAAGACAAGATACGATAAGATGAGATAAGATAAGCTAAAAGAAGACAAGGTAAGGTAAAACGAGACGAGTTAAGATAAGACACGACAAGACGAGACGAGACGAGATACGATAATATGAGATAAGATAAGCCAAGATACAATAAGATCAGATACGATAACATAAGACGGGACAAGATATGATAAGATGGGTTAAGAGAAGATGAGTGAAGACAAGACAAGATAAGAAAAGACACAACAAGACGAGACAAGAAGAGACACGATAAAATGAGATAAGATAAGCCAAGCAAAGACAAGACAAGACAAGACATGACAAGACGAGACAAGACACGATAAAATGAGATAAGATAAGCCAAGCCAAACCAAGCCAAGACAAGACAAGATAAGACAAGACACGATAAGATGAGATAAGATAAGCCAAGCCAAACCAAGCCAAGACAAGACAAGATAAGACACGACAAGACGAGACGAGACACGATAAGAGAAGCCAAGCCAAACCAAGACAAGATAAGATAAGAGGAGACACATCACGACAAAACAAGACGAGATGAGATACGATAAGATCAGATAAGATAAGATAAACTAAGAAAAGACAAGTTAAGGTAAGGTAAAATGATACAAGACGAGATAAGATAAGACGCGACAAAAAGAATGAGAGATGAGACGAGATGAGATAAGATGAGATAAGCTAAGACAAGACAAAATAAGATACGATAAAAAGGGATCACCTTTTGAGAAACTTTATGAAAACTAAAAAAAAAGTTTTACATTTTATAACATTTTCATAATTGCTTCTTTTTAAGTTTTTGTTCTTTTTTTTTCTAACTGGGAACACGTTTCCTTCTACCTTTTCACTTTGATCCCACCCCCTTTTGGCGTACGTGATCTGTTGACAGGACAACCTGTATTTTAACATGACAAAATGCCTGCTGGTACAAACCTGATCTGACCACCCTAGGTAACACCCACATGTAAAGCTAAGCCTCCATTTAATGAGAGAACTGAAATTCACTGATTGAAAAGAAACACTCAGACTGAGGAGGAAAAGTGTAGATGATTCTGGATGTCCTTTAGCCACTTGGTGCTAGATATGTTGTGGTGCAGGTTCGACTGGGTTTGCACACAAAATTTTGGGTTCCTATCACCAAGTGGCCCCCAAGTGGAGCTTAAGGGGTCACAATGGTGACCTGCTCATGCTCCAGGGGGCTCTTATGGCCTCCCTGTCACATTAAGGTTTGTTGATGGGGAAAAGTGCTTGCTATTTTGCCCTGCGCAGGTAATTCAGTAAACTCAGAGGGTCCGAGCCGGCCGGGCAGGGGCCCACGAGGCCCGTTCTGGGCCTTCTGATTTCCTGGTTACACTGCTCAAGCATGCACTTGTACACAAGGTGGCGGCAGACAGGTCACTCTCTGAGCTGCTGGGTGAAAGCGGTGGGCTTGTAAGTGAATATGGAAGTCAAAGGGCCTGCTCACCGCTTTCACATAGCAGCTCAGATCGTGGCCTGCCTGCCCCCACCTTGTGTACACATACTGGTGGCAGCAGGATTATTTTGGCAAGAATAGGTAGTATCTTGGTGCGAGGTGGAAATGGTAGGTGGTAGTGGGGTGCCCCAAGTCAACTTTTGCATTGTGGTGCACAAGCTTCAGGCTACATCTCTGTGTGGCAAACTCTACCTGACTTGCTGTAGGTTCTAATGCACCTGAGAAACTCACAGTGTGCAGTGAAAACATAGCAATCTCAGTACAGAAGAGGAGACAGTACAACTGAGCAAGGCTGAAATGAATGCTTGAAGTCATGTTCCGAGTTATCATTATAGAAAGGTCTACCTATAAAGAAAATCAACATGGGGAGCTTCTATAATTGTTTCTATTTCCTGGAAGAGGTGGGGGGGGGAGGAGGGGTGGAGAGGAGTAGAGTTGTAGGATTCATTAAACTTAAATACATAGAAGTGTCTTTTGAAACTTTGTTACTAAGTTTACCATTTTCTTTAGTGTTCCCCCAGCCAGTTGCCCAGCATAGGGCTCCCTCTGGAATTTGAAGCGTCGGAGATGGGAGGCAGACAGGAAGGATGTAGGGCGTAAATTCCACCGGTGTATCCAGTATCACCAGGGCGATGTCCGCACTATCTCCTGTGAAATTTGGGTGTATGATGACATCTTGGACAGCTCTGAGCACTACACTGCTATCCTCCAGATTGGTGAGCTGGTACGCCCCAAGGTAGACCTTGAAATTTGAGATATCCTTCCTGCGAGAGAGAGAGAGTACATAACCGGGGTCAAAATACGATTGGATACGACATTCTGAAGTTCTAATAAACTTTCCTGGACAAAATGTAAATTGTTAAAAATGTTAAACCCATTCATGCCCTGTTATCTGGTCTACTAAGTCCAGGAAATGGGAAAGTCCACCTAATCATGTGACTACTGGGACTGGCTATCACAGTGGTCACATGATCAGGAGCCCGGTACCGGACATACATGTCTTCGACAGCTCGGTGTCTGCGCTGGGAATGTACACTGAGCACGCTTTCAGTACAGAGACCTGTAGCATGTGAGCGTTAAAGCCCACCCGTCACCCCACCACACATATTGGTTACAGGTTAACAATAAAAAAATATATATTTTTCACAGCAAGTGCTACTGCAAAAAAACAGCAGAGCAGAAGAGGTAGGACATAAAAAAAGTAAATGATACTTTCCGTTCAGTGACTGAATAAATTGTAGCCAACAAAAAGGGGTCTATAGATAAATAATGTCTTATGCCGCGTACACACGGTCGGAATTTCCGATGGAAACAGTCCGATGGGAGCTTTTCATCGGATTTTCCGACCGTGTGTATGCCCATCGGTCTTTTTCTGTCGGAATTTCCGACGGACTTTGGATTGAGAGCCTGTTCTTAATTTTTCCGACGGAAAACCTTTCTATCGGATTTTCCGATCGTGTGTATGCAATTCCGACACGCAAAATTCCGACGCATGCTCGGAAACAATTTGACGCATGCTCGGAAGCATTAAACTTCCCTTCTATAGTGCCGTTGAACGTGTTGTATGTCGCGGTGTCGTCAGAATTTGGTGTGACCGTGTGTAGGCAAGACAGTTTGAGTGAAATTCCGTCGGAATTCCGACGGGAAAACCATCAGAGCTTTTTCCGACGAGAATTCCGACCGTGTGTACGCGGCATTAGGCATTCACATAGGCACAAGGAATGGTGACCACATTGTTTGTAATATTATTGTCTCCTATGATCATCACCTCCATCTAGTGGTCATGTTGCGATATCTTTCTAAAAAGCATAATGGCCACTAGATGGAGCTATCCTAATATTAAAATCATCAGCTACAGTATTTGTAGCTGCTGACTTTTTTCTGAAGGAGCCTGGAGCTTCTCTTTAATCTTTTTTGAGAGGGGGCATACATATCTTTGGCCAGGTAATTGGTGTGATGGTTGAGTGTCCACAAACATTTGGCCATATAGTATATGTTCTTGACCAGGTCTAAGATGTATTAACTAAATCTTTAAATCACGATAGCATGCCCAGCATACAACCCATTATAAAATTCTTTAGACAATTGCTCATCTTGCATTGCAAGTCAATTTTCTATTTCTGTTGGATTTTGTCTTCTCTGTGCCCCAGGCAGATGCCCTAATGCTGCCTCCCCCTTTCCTCCTCCTTCCTTCATGGGTATGCAGCTCCAGTTACAGCCGTAGACGGTCTGTTTCCTTACTTTGTAAAGCAATGTGCAGCAGTCAGAACCACGGACTCGGAGATGAGGGACCCGCCACATGTCGGTATCCCCTTTATTTGTAGGTTGGCCTGCCATGGCCAAGCTCCTTTTCCTGCGTCTTCCCCGCCGACAATGCGACTTGCTACCATTGGTCTCCCACAGGCTGTTAAAATCAGAGGAGAATATGAGAGTTATATTTCCATACCTGTCCTATCATCATATCAATAACCAGACTAAAACTCAGATCTCTTCAAAGTGAGCGGAAGTCTCCTCTAAAGCTGGTTATACATTAGTAACCTTTAGTTTGACATTTTTAATTTTAGGAACCTTTGTTTGATTTTCAAATTGTTAGTGAGTTTAAACTCACTGATAGAGTTTAAGCGGAAACCTGGATGTTGAAGTCAATGGGGACCAGAACTTTTGAGGACTAAAATGGCTCTAAAAAAAGTAATGGAAAGGGCTAGAGGGCTGCAAATGGCAGAAAAATGTTGTTAACAATAAAAGTGTCCTGTCTCCACGGAGACACTGCGGGAATCCCAGGTCTTAGCTGAGGAGGACAGGGCCACCCCCTCTGATGCAAGGGGGAAGCCGGCTTCCCCAGTGACGTACGGGTGACCCTGCCCCCCAATGATGTAATGGAAACCTGCGTTACATCAGAGGGGGTCGGGGTCACCCGTACATCACTGGGGAAGCCCGGCTTTTCCCTTGCGTCAGAGGGGGCTTCCAGATTCTGATAAGCTCCCCCGCCCACAGACCCCCACAACCACCGGCCAGGGTTGTGGGGATGAGGCCCTTGTCCCTATCAACATGGGGACATGGTGCTTTGAGGGGTCACAGACCCCAAAGCATCCTCCCAATGTTGAGAGCATGTGGCCTGGTACGATTCAGGAGGGGTGGGGGTGGTATGGATCTGGTCCATATCTGGTCCCTATCCTTAGGGTCTGGACCTTCAGGGCTGGTATAAAAATTTGGGGGGGACCCCACGTCATTTTTTTTTAAATTTGACCAAATTTTTTGCAGTTTATGTCATTTTCTTTCAGGGAAGTCTATTCATTCCAGAACTAAATGTTAAGAACTTCACCTCCATAACATCTCTAAAACTTGTTCCTTTTTACCCAACAAAACCACCAATCTACTCATACACTCTCTCGTTATCTCTCACCTTGACTATTTCAACTCCCTCCTCACAGGTCTACATCTCCAAGGGCTATCCCCTCTTCAGTCTATCGTGAATGCTGCTGCCAGACTCAACCAAACCAGCTGTTCAGTGTCTGCCAATCCCTCTCTGCCAATACCTCTGGCTGCCCAGCAAATTAAATTCAAAGTACGAACAACCTTCAAAGCCCTTCACAACTCTGCCTCAAATTACATCACCAATCTGGTCTCCAAATATCACCCAAACCATCCTCTCCGCTCCTCTCAAGACCTCCTGCTCTCAACCCCACTTGTCTCCTCCTCCCATGCTCATCTCCAAGACTTCTCCAGAGCTTCTCCCATCCTTTGCAACTCTCTACCTCAATCTGTCCGCTATCTCCTTACTCTGTCCACCTTTAAGCAGTCCCTAAAAACTTATCAGGGTAATTACCACTCCAGGTGCCATCGCTTGGTTTCACACCGTCCTAGTACATAGGAGATGAAGGGTGCCGGTGTTGTGTCGAATACTGTCCCCCGTCGGGAGTGTCCGCCCTGTACTGCACTTGCACAGTACAGAGGACAAGAAGACGCCGAAATTCTCCGAAGATGAACGGCGCCTGCACACTGAGTCCAGGTTTAAGCCCCACCACCCAAGTGGACATAGAGTTATAATAAAAAAATGCTGCACGAAGCGAGCCCGTGCCCGAAGCGTGGCAAGTGCAGCGAGCCCGCGAGGGGACCTGTTGCTTGGTGCTGTTTTACATCAACTACCGTATGTCTACTTGCATGGTGGGGCTTGAACCTGGACTCAGGGCAGAAGGTACTATCAAGTGCGCAGGCGCTGTTCATCTTCGGAGACTTTTGGTGTCTCCTTGACCTCCCTACTGCGCAAGCGCTGCGCCTGTGCAGTACTGGGCGGACACTATCCAATGGGGGGACAGTTCTTGGCAGAACACCGGCTCAAGTCAAATGGCAGAAAATGGAGAAATGACAGCAGCACTCCAAAATAATGCCTTTATTAAACTAAGCTTAATCCATACATCAATCAGAGACACAGGTCCAGATGATAGCGGACGTGTTTCACACCGTTAATGGCGCTTAATCATAGCTCATGATTAAGCACCATTAACGGTGCGAAACGTGTCAGATTTCACCTGGACCTGTGTCTCTGATGTATGGATTACGCTAGGCATTATTTTGAAGTGCGGCCGCCCTGTAATCTCTTTAGAGAAGCCTATCACGCCCAAAAAAAAAAATTGGGTCCAAAACTTTAACCACATAGTATCAAAAAAAGAAATAGAAGCAACGTTTCGGAGCCACGCAGGACCCCCTACATCAGGCATGTGACCTGCGTGGCTCCGAAACATCACTTCTATTTATTTTTTTGATACTATGTGATTAAAATGTTCTGAAAAATAAACATGCCCATGAGTTCCCCGTGTTACTGGCATCAGACTGTGAACAGCACCGTCCTCTAGGGGAAATCTGCTGGATGATGTGTTGATGTGTGACTCCAGCACACACTGTACAATCTCCATCTACACGAGGAATGTGGGCAGTTCAGGAATCTAAGCTCTTTTGTCAGCACCACTGCCAATTAGACCTGAGTAGACCATCTAAGTAAACCCGACTATTCTCCTTCATTGTGCTGGGAGCCCCAATACTTCAATAGTCACATTCAATTATTAATTATCAATTAATATACTGTATATGTATATGTATATATATATATATATTTACCTGAATTACCCAAATACCCTGAGGCTTCTGGGAAAAGAAACAGAGATTGAGAGAGAAGGAGGAAGTTAGAGAGAAAAATAGAAAGAGAAGAGAGGGGAGCAGAGATGAATAAAAAGGAAAATGGAAGAGAAGAGAGGAGAGGAGAATAAAAAAGGAAAATGGAAGGGAGGAGAGGAAGAGAAAAGAGAGGAGGTGGGAAAAAGTGTGGCCGGGAGAGAGAAAGGAAGGAATGGAGAGTGAGAAGAGAGAACGGAAGACAGAACAGTAAAAGGTAGGAAGAGAGGCGATGGAGAGAAGAAACACAGATAGGAGAAAGATATACATGAAAGAGAGGACATAGATGGAGAGGAGTCGGGGAAGAGAGAGAAAGAGACACATTGTTAAATATATTATCAGTTCTTCAGAATAACTATATTGGATACAAGACAATATGTTATATGTAAGATATGATAACCATTCAGGTATGTTTATTATACTGACTATTCTAAAATAATGAACGGTAATATCTACTGCTGTACCTCCCATGTTAGGATTGCGCTATATGGAGGCCATCACCCTCATGTACAGACCATTCACAGGAAGTACAATGATTAATGCAAAAATTCTAATATTCAGGGACATTCTTCTCACTGATCACCAATGTAAGGAACATTCTTCCCACTGATCACCAATGTAAGGAACATTCTTCTCACTGATCACCAATGTAAGGAACATTCTTCTCACTGATCACCAATGTAAGGAACATTCTTCTCACTGATCACCAATGTAAGGAACATTCTTCCCACTGATCACCAATGTAAGGAACATTCTTCCCACTGATCACCAATGTAAGGGACATTCTTCCCACTGATCACCAATGTAAGGAACATTCTTCTCACTGACCACCAATGTAAGGGACATTCTTCCCACTGATCACCAATGTAAGGAACATTCTTCTCACTGACCACCAATGTAAGGAACATTCTTCCCACTGATCACCAATGTAAGGAACATTCTTCTCACTGATCACCAATGTAAGGAACATTCTTCTCACTGATCACCAATGTAAGGAACATTCTTCCCACTGATCACCAATGTAAGGAACATTCTTCCCACTGATCACCAATGTAAGGGACATTCTTCCCACTGATCACCAATGTAAGGGACATTCTTCTCACTGATCACCAATGTAAGGAGCATTCTTCCCACTGATCACCAATGTAAGGAACATTCTTCTCACTGATCACCAATGTAAGGAACATTCTTCTCACTGATCACCAATGTAAGGAACATTCTTCTCACTGATCACCAATGTAAGGAACATTCTTCCACTGATCACCAATGTAAGGAACATTCTTCCCACTGATCACCAATGTAAGGAACATTCTTCTCACTGATCACCAATGTAAGGAACATTCTTCTCACTGATCACCAATGTAAGGGACATTCTTCTCACTGATCACCAATGTAAGGAACATTCTTCTCACTGATCACCAATGTAAGGGGCATTCTTCCCACTGATCACCAATGTAAGGGACATTCTTCCCACTGATCACCAATGTAAGGGACATTCTTCTCACTGATCACCAATGTAAGGAACATTCTTCCCACTGACCACCAATGTAAGGGACATTCTTCTCACTGATCACCAATGTAAGGAACATTCTTCCCACTGATCACCAATGTAAGACACATTCTTCCCCCTGACCACCAGTGTGAGGAACATTCATCCCATTGACAATCACACTATTTCATGCCATGAGCTGTAGATATAGTAATTGTGACAGACCTGGCCGGGACAGGGGCTGTTGGAGGGGACTGAATGCGAGCCTATTGCCTTGCGATTATGGGCCCTGGCATTTGGGGGAACGATGCTCTTTGGGCTGCATGCCTGGGGACCCCAGAGCTGGTGTTACTTGGATTCGGGTCCATGCTGGCCCCAGGACACAGACTCTGTATGTGTATTTGGCATATTAGCAAGAGATGCTAATGTCATGAACTCCAGCCCACCTGTCTGTTGGGTAAATGAATATAGTCTGGCTTGTAGGAGTGTTTCACCTATTGTGTATGCTAATTAACCCAGCAATTGAATAAAGGAGTCCAGTGTTGATTAAGATAATTAGCTCATGCTAATTAGGTTAGGTGTGAGTCATCTGGCTGTATATATGTGTGACATGTCAAATAAAGATTAATTCCTGATGTACCCTACACTGGTGTTGTCTGGTGACTGGGTGAGCTAAAGGGTCTTGGATTGTGTGGTACCGGACAGAGGAAGCATTTACGGTGGACAAATTGAGTACGGGGTCCGTCACAATTGGCTGGCAGCGGTGGGATCGTGCTTCCTTGCCGTGAACACATCCAAACCATCACCTGGATCCAAGGCCCGGATAGCAGAGGTACAGATACGTCGTCATGGAAGAGGAATTCGGAAGGAGGTTGCGAGAGATGCGGATACAGCACAGAGGATCAGTATCGGTGCAGGTCCTGCTGGGATGGTATGATTCTGTCCGCCTACAACTCTGGAAAGAAGCGCTAGCCTGTGAGCAGCGACACCAAGGAAAAGTTCTCCCCTCCATCCATGTAAGGTACTGGTCGCAGTATGAAGTACGAATGCTGTTGTTGGGGGAACAACCGAAGCAGGAGTGGACAGTTGAGTTAAGCAGGCTGATCCGGGCAGAAATGCGCTTGGACGAGAGCTACAGAGCCCTCCGGTGGTATGTAGCCCAAGTGTGCCCATGGACAGCGGATGACAGGCCCACGGAAGGCTTTGATTATAATGGCCTGGGATTGTTGTACTGGAGGCTGTCCGAGGACCCCGACTTTGGGAGTGATCTGGAGTGGCGTTTGGAGGAAATAATGGAGCACAGAGAGCAAAGATTGAATGTCTCGGAAGTGCTCTGGGCACAGGAAGATTTGGAGTTCCTGGCCACTCGGGAATGGGAGCTGGAGATCGCCTACATACAGCTGCTAGACTCTGCTCAGCAGCAGGGTGGGGCTCCCTTTGCCTGGGACTATCAGGAAATACCGGCAGACAGCTCTGAAATCCTGGCTGAAGAGTCGGCAATGTGGCATAGTAACAGAGTGCTTTGTCCACCTGCCCCCGCAGCTATGGACGCGGAGGTCTTATGGCGGATGCAGCAAGTGCTGACTGACCTTGACAAACCTGTTACTGCACAAAACGAGGTTGGATGGAGGAATATGCCTGTCCAGCAGCATGCAAGAGAATCGGCAGTGGAAACTCTGGAGATTGCCGTCCCCAAACCTGAAGTGCTGACAACAGGGCAGAGCTCTGCTAACTTCTGCCCAGCATCAACAGCAGTATCTGGGGAGTTACAAGGAACTTCCCCAGCTGAAGCGCTGGTCACCGGACAGAGGGTCCAAGACCTCTGCCCCATACCTGTGTCAGTTTTGGAGGCTCAGGGTGAGAAGGTTCCAATCACTTCCCAGCAGCAGATACAGGGGGAGAAGGGAGAGGAGGTGTTTGTTGTCCCTCCTCAACAGTCGGCCTGGGGGGAGAAAGCGGTCTTTCCTCCCCAGCAAATATCCGTGCACCTGGGAGACAATACCGCAGACATGTCATCCCAGCAGCCAGATGAGGGAATGGAAAAGGAAGCAGCCGGCTCCCCTTCCCAATGGCAGCTACACAATTTGGGAGTGGAGGAAGCCAGCCTCCTGCCCCAACGGTTAACCAGAGCGGAGGATGTGGAGTCCCCAGCAGAAGTGCTGGCAACAGGGCAGAGTGCTACCCACCTCTGTCCAGCACCAGCAACAGCTGTGGAGTTCCAGGGAGCTGGGGCAGTCGGCCTCTCTCCCCAACAGTTAGCTGGAGGAGATGATGTAGGGAAGCTCCTACACCCAGCTGAACTGCTGGCAACGGAACAAAGTGCTGCTGGCCTCTGCCCACAACTAACAGAGGGCAGATTTCCTGTAAAGGGGGATGGGACTGCAGTCCCCACCTGTATACCCCCGGGATGCTGGGCGGTCGGCCCAAATCCCCAACAGCATGACGGAGTGATCCCAGTCACCCTGTCTTCTCTCCAGCGGCTGAAAAGACTCCAGGGAGAAGGACCAGTCCGGGCCTCTCCCCAGCGGCGGATATGTTCTCTGAGAGAGGCAGAGGTTGGCTGGGTGAGGAATACTCCGTTTGGAACTATTTGTTTGGGGTACTGTGTGGATCCCAGCAGTAGAGGACTGGAACTATGGACTAACTTCGGAGTCAACCCGTCTGGGGTCTCCTCCTGTGTTAGTCTCCTGCCGAAAGGGGAGAAATGTGACAGACCTGGCCGGGACAGGGACTGTTGGAGGGGACTGAATGCGAGCCTATTGCCTTGCGATTATGGGCCCTGGCATTTGGGGGAACGATGCTCTTTGGGCTGCATGCCTGGGGACCCCAGAGCTGGTGTTACTTGGATTCGGGTCCATGCTGGCCCCAGGACACAGACTCTGTATGTGTATTTGGCATATTAGCAAGAGATGTTAATGTCATGAACTCCAGCCCGCCTGTCTGTTGGGTAAATGAATATAGTCTGGCTTGTAGGAGTGTTTCACCTATTGTGTATGCTAATTAACCCAGCAATTGAATGAAGGAGTCCAGTGTTGATTAAGATAATTAGCTCATGCTAATTAGGTTAGGTGTGAGTCATCTGGCTGTATATATGTGTGACATGTCAAATAAAGATTAATTCCTGATGTACCCTACACTGGTGTTGTCTGGTGACTGGGTGAGCTAAAGGGTCTTGGATTGTGTGGTACCGGACAGAGGAAGCATTTACGGTGGACAAATTGAGTACGGGGTCCGTCACAGTAATTATTAGCAGCGGCTCCTCGAGCCTTTCTCAAACTTTTCAATATGGGGGAAGCCTTGAAATAACTTTCCGGTTTCAGAAAACCCCTGCTGACAATCACTATATCTATGGCTAATCGTACATTAGCAGAAGGTTAGTAGGAAGCAAGCAACTTAGCTTTGTGGTCAGTAGGAAGAATGCCCCTAACAGATAGCTAAAAGATCATTGGTGCCACCGATTATGTATCTGGGAGGCAGATATTGCTCATTAAACCCCTAGCAACCTCTAGAGCAGGGGTGCCCAACCTTTTGAAGAGCAAGGGCCAATCGGAGCGACTTTGTAACCTTTTGCGGGCCAAAATAAGTGTAATGGGCGGATGACAGGTCTGCATCTGCGCTGCATATGCAGAACAGATATGGACACAGCCCATGCTACTCTATGGGTCCGCCAATTCAATCTGATGGAAGATAGCGGTTCCCCTTCTGTGTTTTTTTTTTAAACACTGAAGAACAGATATGCCAATATATACACTGATTTCAGTAACAAACACACCTTTAACAACAGTCTTCCATTCAGTTTTCCCCGGCTGTTGCTGTGCCAGGCAGAGCACATTTGTTATCGATTGTGACAGGAGCTGTCGCTATAAAGGAAGCATCAGCTTATGCGGCTCTGCGCTGCAGCTTCTTGCTTTCTCTATTTACAACACCGATGCTCTGGGATGGGGGGTCGGCAACCTGCGATCTGCGCTTGTCAAACCACCATCCCAGAGCAGGAGGTCGCGGGCCACATCAGAGGGCTCCGCGGGCCACATGTGGCCCCCGGGCCACTGGTTGGGCACCCCTGCTCTAGAGGAACCCCGGCTGAGAAAGGCTGTTGTACACATTGTAAAGTGATGTCAATACACTGTATATTGATATATATATAAAGCAGTATATAAAGCAGTAAAAAGGCATATGCAAGTATATAAAGCAGTAAAAAGCAAATCCTATGAGAAGATGGAGTTCCTGGACTATGGTGGTTGTGTTGCAGACAACCACCATAGCAGGCTGGCTGAAAGTCACTTACCTCCCTGAAAGGGCAGCAGAAGAAGGGACAGCAGTCTCCACA
Source organism: Lithobates sylvaticus (assembly GCA_028564925.1). NCBI lineage: Eukaryota > Metazoa > Chordata > Amphibia > Anura > Ranidae > Lithobates > Lithobates sylvaticus. Next base: position 301,179,847 of record CM053031.1, on the reverse strand, counting down.
TGATTGTTCAATGTAAAGTCAAGGGCTCGTTGCTGTGGAAAGTGTCCTGTGATGGCTTTTATATTGTACCACAAAGCTGAAAAACTGGTTCCTCGTCAAAAGAACACCGACTGCACAATTCTTGTTCGAAGCTGTTTGTTTGTTCCAAGAGGATGAGACACTGTAATTACCAGAAATAACATGGTACATGGTACATGGAGTGATGAATGACAAAGACCAAGCGGTCCATTAAGTTTGCCTATTTTTTTTTTTTTTTAACCTTTATCCTTTATGTTTTAATATAGATTCATGCCGCGTACACACGGTCGGAATTTCCGATAAAACAGTCCGATGGGAGCTTTTCCGACCGTGTGTATGCCCATCGGTCTTTTTCTGTCGGAATGTCCAATGGACTTTGGATTGAGAACCTGTTCTTAATTTTTCCGACGGAAAACCTTTCTATCGGATCTTCCAATCGTGTGTATGCAATTCCGACACGCAAAATTCCGACGCACGCTCGGAAACAATTCGACGCATGCTCGGAAGCATTAAACTTCCCTTTTATAGTGCCGAACGCGTTGTATGCCGCGGTGTTATTGACTGTCGGAATTTGGTGTGACCGTGTGTAGGCAAAACAGTTTGAGCAAAATTCCGTCGGAATTCCGACGGGGAAACCATCACAGCTTTTTACAAGGAGAATTCCGACCGTGTGTACGCGGCATTACTGTGTGTTTGTCCTAAGCATTTCCAACAGCTATGGGAACTGTGATAAGGCTTCTAATTTTCAATATAGCTCATATACTGTATATCATCATTTGGTGGAGGGGGGTATTATGGTGTGGGGGTTGTTTTTCAGGGGTTGGGCTTGGCTCCTGATGCCGCGTACACACGATTGAAAGCTCTAATGGTTTTCCCGTCGGAATTCCGACGGAATTCCGCTCAAACTGTCTTGCCTACACACGGTCACACCAAATTCCGACCGCCAAGAACGCGGTGACGTACAAGGAGCCGAGTTTAATGCTTCCGAGCATGCGCCGAATTGTTTCCAAGCATGCGTAGGAATTTTGCGCATCAGAATTGCTACAGACGATCGGAAATTCCGATAGAAGCCTTTCCCGTCTGAAAAATTGAGAACATGCTCTCAATTTTTTGCTGTCGGAAATTCGGCCAGCAAAATTCCAATGGAGCCTACAAACGGTCGCATTTTCCGATGAAAAGCTCTCATCAGTCTTTTTCTGTCCGGAATTCCAATCGTGTGTACACGGCATGAGCTCCAGTGAACAGAACACTTAAGGCATACCAAGACATTTTGGACAACTTCATGCTCCCAACAATGTGGGAACAGTTTGGGGATGGTCCCTTCCTGTTCCAACATGACTGCGCATCAGTGCCAAAAGCAAGGTCCATAAAGATATAGATGAGCGAGTTTCAGGTGAAAGAACTGGCCTGCACAGAGACCTGACCTGTTTAAGCTTTTGAAGGCCTAACTTTTTTTATTTTTCGGTGGAAGCTGAACGTCATATAAAGTAGTGGTAAGTCTACCGCTGCTACACAGTATACGACAGCTTCCTTCTTTTCAATGGTTGTTAAGGGTGTAGTGGGTGCTGCCAGTCTCTGCATCCTTAGCAACAAGTGACTACACATGGCCATATTTGGGCAATGATG
>CM053031.1:300465703-300500703 GCA_028564925.1 Lithobates sylvaticus | reverse complement strand
AACCCAGTATTGTATTCAAACCCAGTGGAACTAGCATTACAACATATCCAAAGATGGGGTTCCTAGCACAAAGTGACCCCGAGATACGGGGCCCCAAAGTCGGTCAACTGTGTTCATCTGCAGCAATGTCATTTTGGGACCCTTTGGCTGCAGATAGGGGGCATCTAGGAACCCTTAACTACCGAGTTTGAACTTTGGGGGACCTATGGCTGCAAATGGGCACAGTGAGGCTGCAAATGGGCACAGTGAGGCTGCAAATGGGCACAGTGAGGCTGCAAATGGCACAGTGAGGCTGCAAATGGGCATTGTTGACCCTCTTTTCCACTTACAGTAGCTGCGCATTTCTCACCCTAGGCTTATACTCGAGTCAATACGTTTTCCCAGTTGTTTGTGGTAAAATTAGGTGCCTCGGCTTATATTTGGGTCGGCTTATACTCAAGTATATACAGTAATTTTTTCCTTTGGGTCACTATCTCATTTCCCCCCAGAGATGTGGTCCCCTCACTATTGAGCGAGCGACTCTGTAAGGCCACTTTCACACTGAAGCGCTTCTAAACTGCCAGTAAAAACACTGAGCGCTTTTGAAGAGCTTTTCAGGCGCTTTTGAAGAGCTTTCCATTCATTTCAATGGGGAGGGGAGTTTTTCACAGCCCTGCCAGCACACTGCCCCAGTGTGAAAGCGTTCATTGATTTTAATGGAAATAAGTTTTCGTGAGCTTTTTAGGCGCTGTTTTTAGCGTGAAAGCGCCTGAAAAGCGCCTCAGTGTGAAAGTGGTCTAAAGGAAAGTGATTCTTAAACTTGGGTTATTCTGCTGCTTCCCACCAGCCACCGTTTTCAGAATTGCCCTTCTGACCTCACTTTTAGTGATAACGTCGCCCATCGTTTGGTGTGAATTACCTTGATAAGGTCTGTAGGACTTCCAGCTGTCGTACCATGAATGGAGGGATGGAGGTCTCCTTCAGATGATCCAGGTTCTGTCTCCGGGGGTTTCCTTTGGCCAGAAATGATCTTTAGTATGGAAGAACTGGGTCTGTTGCTGGGTCTCCTTTGCTGCCTTTGACTCTTCACCTATTCCTTAGATAGTATTCCAGGAAAGTCACATTTTCCAGGCCTCTCCTCTTCCTCTTATCTGGTATTCCTCAGTGCATATAGATGGGAATGTAACATCCTCATATCACCATGAAAGCAGGAAAGGAAGATCGGCACCCGAAATCCTTCTTAAAACGTCTTTTATGGATCCAAACAAACCCCTTATTTTCCAGCCCGAAAGAGCTGAGTTGGGCGTTTCAGCTGTTCAGAAGTCGTTTTCCACCTTGGGAGGGATCTGAGCGACCTTTGTTACCTGCCAGCGAAGTCTGAAATGTTTACATTTCCCTCTCACACCCAGGTTCAATGTTCAGCCCACAACGATAGCGCTTGCCGCAGAACCAGTTTTTCCAGGGCTTATCACTCACCGCGCAGGATGACTAAGTTCATGTTCTGTATCTGTGATTTCATTAGCGTCGGTGAATCATTTCTATTATTTGCTCAAGGAAGGAACTGCCTTTTTTTATTAAAATGTTCTGAACAATGTGAATGACTTAAAATCACAATGACTATTTCCAAGATTATCCAGTAGCTGCCCAAGACAATTCTGACACTTCTCTTGTACATAGAAAAATCAAATTACCGTATTTATCGGCGAATAACACGCACCAAGTTTAGGAGGGCATTTTAAGGAAAAAAAGTTTTAGGAGGGAAGTTTAGGGAAAAAAAAAACTTAAATTTAAGCGTCATTTGCAGCTTGCCCAGCGTCATTTGCAGTTTGCCCAGCGTCATTTGCAGCTTGCCCAGCATCATTGCAGCTTGCCCAGCGTCATTTGCAGCCTGCCCAGCATCATTTGCAGCTTGCCCAGCGTCATTTGCAGCTTGCCCAGCGTCATTGCAGCCATGCCCAGCATCATTGCAGCCTTGCCCAGCATCATTGCAGCCATGCCCAGCGTCATTGCAGCCATGCCCAGCGTCATTGCAGCCTTGCCCAGCATCATTGCAGCCTTGTCCAGCGTCATTGCAGCCTTGCCCAGCATCATTGCAGCCTTGCCCAGCATCATTGCAGCCTTGCCCAGCATCATTGCAGCCTTGCCCAGCATCATTGCAGCCTTGCCCAGCATCATTGCAGCCTTGCCCAGCATCATTGCAGCCTTGCCCAGCTCATTTGCAGCTTGCCCAGCGTCATTTGCAGCTTGCCCAGCGTCATTTGCAGCTTGCCCAGCATCATTTGCAGCTTGCCCAGCGTCATTTGCAGCCTGCCCAGCATCATTTGCAGCTTGCCCAGCGTCATTTGCAGCTTGCCCAGCGTCATTGCAGCCATTCCCAGCATCATTGCAGCCTTGCCCAGCATCATTGCAGCCATGCCCAGCGTCATTGCAGCCATGCCCAGCGTCATTGCAGCCTTGCCCAGCATCATTGCAGCCTTGTCCAGCGTCATTGCAGCCTTGCCCAGCATCATTGCAGCCTTGCCCAGCATCATTGCAGCCTTGCCCAGCATCATTGCAGCTTTGCCCAGCATCATTGCAGCCTTGCCCAGCATCATTGCAGCCTTGCCCAGCATCATTGCAGCCTTGCCCAGCTCATTTGCAGCTTGCCCAGCGTCATTTGCAGCTTGCCCAGCGTCATTTGCAGCTTGCCCAGCATCATTGCAGCTTGCCCAGCGTCATTTGCAGCCTGCCCAGCATCATTTGCAGCTTGCCCAGCGTCATTTGCAGCTTGCCCAGCGTCATTTGCAGCTTGCCCAGCGTCATTGCAGCCATGCCCAGCATCATTGCAGCCTTGCCCAGCATCATTGCAGCCATGCCCAGCGTCATTGCAGCCATGCCCAGCGTCATTGCAGCCTTGCCCAGCGTCATTGCAGCCATGCCCAGCGTCATTGCAGCCATGCCCAGCGTCATTGCAGCCATGCCCAGCATCATTGCAGCCTTGCCCAGCGTCATTTGCAGCTTGCCCAGCGTCATTTGCAGCTTGCCCAGCGTCATTTGCAGCTTGCCCAGAATCATTGCAGCCTTGCCCAGCGTCATTGCAGCCTTGCCCAGCATCATTGCAGCCTTGCCCAGGGTCATTGCAGCCATGCCCAGCGTCATTCATAGCAGCCTTGCCCAGCATCATTTGCAGCCTTGCCCAGCGTCATTGCAGCCTTGCCCAGCGTCATTGCAGCCTAGCCCAGCGTCATTGCAGCCTAGCCCAGCGTCATTGCAGCCTTGCCCAGCCTTGCCCAGCATCATTGCAGCCTTGCCCAGGGTCATTGCAGCCATGCCCAGCATCATTGTACCTTGCCAGCGTCATTTGAAGTCCGGCCCGGGTTTAAATTTCCCGCCGCCGAGACTCTGTCGCGCGCGCCGCCGAAAAAGACCGAGGCGCGGCCGAAAAAGACCGAAGCGGCCCCGGAAAAGGCCGAGCCGACTGTTCAGCTCGGCTCGCGGTCCCGCCTCCCTGCTGTTTTCCGGAGCGAGCGCAGGGAGGCGGGACTACGAACAGAGCCGAACAGTCTACTCGGTCTATTCCGGCGCGGCTTCGGGTTTTTTTCGGCCGCAATTCGGTCTTTTTTGGCATCGCTTGCTATTTTTCGGCGGCGCTTGCCATTTTTGACATTTTTTTTTTTTGGGGGGTATCGGCGTATAACACGCACCCACGACTTTCCCCGATTTTTAGGGGGAAAAAGTGCGTGTTATACGCCGATAAATACGGTATTTTTTTTTTTTACTACCATATATACTCGAGTATAAGCCGAGTTTTTTTTAGCACATTTTTTTGTGCTGAAAATGCCCCCCTCTGCTTATTAGACATGTGCGATTTGTTTCGTACGAATCCGAATTATGAATTTCTTCGAATACGAATTCTGTAAAAAAATTTGCGTTTACGAATTTCGGATCCAAATTATCCGAATCCAAACTACCAAATGATGAATTTCAACTAATATGAAAGAAATTGTAGCGGATATAACCAGATATCTGGTTGCGCCACACTGGGAATCACTCCTGTTGATTGATCGAACATCGGCATTCAAGACGATTCCTCTACAAGTTCTATCTACATCAGAGTTGGTTCCTTCGGTGACCATCTGACCCTTGGCCAATACAAGCCTGACTGACCCAGTCGTACGACAGGTGGGTCCACCTTCTCTGGTAAGAAGTTTTTATCTACAATTTTCCATCAGACGAATACCTATCCCGTTTTAAATGTTCTTTAAGTACGTTGGGCAGTGGTGGCCCATCCATTATGGGCGCTCCCCCCCCCCATAGTTACATAGTAGGCAGGGGCGGACTGACAACTCATGGGGCCCTCGGGCAATAGGAGATTATGGGGCCCCCAGGCAATCAGAGATTATGGGGCCACACAGTATACAATCACACAGTATACACATACATGTACACACGGTATACACAGACAAGTTTCTATTGGCTGAGAAGGTACTGGAGAGGTGGGGCAGCTATAATCTCAGGATTTTTAGACCAAAAGGATGTCGGTAAGGGACATTTCAGAGACAGATGTAAAAAAAACACAGATTTTTACATACTGTCCCTGGTTTTACTGAGGCTGGCAACCCTGATGGGGCCCCCTAGTGGCCGGGGCCCTCGGGCAGTGCTCGAGTGGCCGAATGGTCAGTCCGCCCCTGATAGTAGGTTAGATTGAAAAAAGACACAAGTCCGTCAATCTATGTGTGTGTCAGTATTACATTGTATATCCCTGTATGTTGTGCAGTGTTGGTCATCTTACTTAAAGTAAAAAGTAATTAGTTAAGTTACAAATTACTTCTCCCAAAAAGTAATTGTGTTCGTAACTCAGTTACTACATTGGAAAAGTAATTAGTTACTCAGCAAAGTAACTGTGACTTTTTTTTTTTATATTCTATACGTGTAACTAAGGGGCGGGTCTAGTATTACTGTAACCAAGGGGCACATTTATTATTATTGTTATATATCGTGTAACCAAGGGGCTGCGCTATTATTACTCTAACCAAGGGGAAGATCTGTTATAGCGTGTAAGCAAGGGGCGGGTCTATTATTATTATATCGTGTAAGGGGCGGGTCTATTATTATTATATCGTGTAAGGGGCGGGTCTATTATTATTATATCGTGTAAGGGGCGGGTCTATTATTATTATATCGTGTAAGGGGCGGATGGCTACAGAAGAGGGTGATGTTAAATTAATGGGCAGAGCTCGATATATAACAATAATAATAAATGCGCCCCTTGGTTACAGTAATACTAGACCCGCCCCTTAGTTACACAATAGACGCCCCTTGCAGAGTAGCACGAGCATCGGGAGCGTGCGGCATCGCCTCGTACAATTATATGTTAATTGCGCCTGCGCGGTGTAGAGTTCACTCAGAGCTGTTTAGGTTCAGCAATTTTCGTAAGCTCCGTAGTCCTTTGTACTGCGCAAGCGCTGCGTCTGCGCAGTACAGGGGGGGTCCTTATCCGGCAAGGGGAACTTTTTTGTCAGGACACCAGAATTACACTACTGCCATCTAGTGGCGATAGATGTAATTGCGGTAACGCCGCCCAAGTAATGGGAACGGCGTTACCATGAGGGGAAGAGTAACTAGTTAGATTACTCGTTACCCTCTAAAGTAACTGCGTTAAGTAACTCTGTTTATTTTAACTCAGTTCCTTACATCACTGATGTTGTGGTCGTTCAGGTGCTCATCCAATGCCGCGTAGACACGATCAGAATTCTCGTGGGAAAAAGCTCTGACGGTTTTCCCGACGGAATTCCGCTCAAACTGTGTTGCCTACACACGGTCACACCAAATTCCGACCCTCAAGAACGCGGCGACGTACAACACTACAACGAGCCGAGTTCAATGCTTCCGAGCATGCGTCAAATTGTTTCCGAGCATGCGTAGGAATTTTGCGCGTCGGAATTGCTACAGACGATCGGAATTTGCGATAGAAACCTTTTCCGTTGGAAAAATTGAGAACATGCTCTCAATTCTTTGCTGTCGGAAATTCGGCCAGCAAAATTCCGATGGAGTCTAAACACGGTCGCATTTTCCGATGAAAAGCTCTCATCGGTCATTTTCTGGCCGGAATTCCGATCGTGTGTATGTGGCATAATAGTATTTTTAAACTATCAATGCTGATACCACCACCTGTGGTAGGGAATTCCACATCCTTGCCGCTCTTAGAACCCTCTACGTAGTTTAAGGTTAAACCTCTTTTCTTCTAATTTTAATAAGTGGCCACGAGTCGTGTTAAACTTCCTTCTGCGAAAAAGTTTTCTCCCTATTGTGAGGTCACCAGTACGGTATTTGTATATTAAAATCATATCCCCTCTCAAGCGTCTCTTCTCCAGAGAGAATAAGTTCAGTGCTCACAACCTTTCCTCATAACTAATATCCTCCAGACCCTTTATTAGCTTTGTTGCCCTTCTTTATACTCGCTCCATTTCCAGTACATCCTTCCTGAGGACTGGTACCCAGAACTGGACAGGATACTCCAGGTGCGGCCGGACCAGAGTCTTGTAGAGCCGGAGAATTATCGTTTTTTTCTCATTTTTTTTTTATTCCCCATTTTTAATGCCAATATTCTGTTTGCTTTGTTAGCAGCAGCTTGGCATTGCATGTCATTACTGAGCCTGTCATCTACTAGGACCCCCAGGTCCTTTTCCATCCTAGATCCCCCAGAGTATAGATTGCATTCATCATCATGCCTAATCTACATGCAGGGCGCTGGATGTATGGATTCTAATGAGGGGGGGGGGGGGGGGGTTTGAAGCATATCAGAGGCTCTAATAGGCTTCAAAAAAGGGTGGGCACTGCACACCGAGCCCACCCAGTTGTGTGACAATAGCGAATGAATAATCGCTATTTTCACACCGAATTCCCACCCAGCCAATCAGGAAGTGGGTCATGAGAGGAGAAGCCATCCTATTGGCCTATGAGGAGGAAGGAGGAGAAAGGAGACATACGGCCAAGGAGACACATGGGAAGCCCGACCGACAGAGCCGGGACACAGAGGAGACTGAGGGGGGAAGCCACCTCCACCTGTCAGCACAGGGTGAGTGAGCTGGCGACTAGGGGGGTGTCTATGGTGCAGGGTGGATCGACACGGGTGTCCGTGGTCAAGTCTTTCTGACATTAGGTGGTCAGCAAGGGGTTAAAGCCAAAAGCCAACATTTATTATTTTTCAGCTTACCAGTCCTTATATGTGACGGCTGCATTTGTTTTCTATTTTAGGCTCTCTTTCTTCATCTGGTGATTCAGTCAGTATAACTGCTGTTTTTTTTTTTTCAGAAGTTGAAAGCTCTCCAGCAGAATGTATCAGTTTACATGAATGAGTGGAATCCATTTACCTCTGACATGGGTGCTGACAATGATCAGTTTTTATTTATACATGCAAAAACTTTACCTCAAAAGGAAAAAAAAACTATACGCTGTAACTGATTATAAAGATGGGAGCTGGAGTTTGGCTTCAATTTGTTAGTGTATCTAAATCTGCAAATACATTTAACACTCCCCTCCCCCCCAGACTGACAATGTTGCTGTCTGCTGGGTCCTGTGCCCATTCCTCCAGAGTTGTGTCCATAGGTGTGCGCAGCGTATTGTATTAGGGTGTGCGCCTCAAAGCTCCAACACATATGCCTTTGTGACATATTAAACGGCCTCTTCCCCACTCGTCATCCTAAAACAATGTGGGGGGGGGAGCAGGGGAGCACACATGGGGACCTGGGCAGCAGAAAGAAAAGGAACTGGGGCAAGAGGGGTGGCATTCATTGGTACCAATCCCCTGTATTTTCCTCCCGTGGCAGCTGAATATCGGCAAGAGGAAGAGGGGGAGAAGCCTACTTTCAGCTGCTGCAGAAGAAAATACAGATCGTCCATTAATTTCCACTCCAGCCGCCTATCCTGTCCAGGTTCTGGGGTCGGCAAGTAAGGATCGTGGCTTACCTGTCACCTGCCCATAATTGATGGGTTGCCAACTCCAGGATTAGGGTGTGCCCAGGCACACCTGGCACACCCCTTACACACGCCTATGGTTGTGTCTCACTAATTTCACTGTTACAGGCCAGATTACCAGGTGGAGACAGAGGGGGGGAAATCCAAAGAAAATAATATGAATGCAGCCACCCCATCTAATGGTTGGTAGGCTGCAATATATTACAGTTTTGGGTTTAAGGTGTTTGCAAAGGTTCTCATTTCATTTTTAATAAGAAAAGAAAAACACAAAACTATAAAATGGCAAGTGAGTCAGCACTTCACTGACATGCAAATAAACCTGATAATAAAAGAGTCCATAAAGTCCATGGTTTGGCAGAGAAGACAGTAGGGATGGGGGTGGCGGGGTGAACAGTTCACAGATGGGTGAAAAGGACACATACAGCCAGGGCCGGGACAAGGGGTGGGCAGGAGGAGCAGATGCTCTGGGCACTGTGGTATAACGTGAGGTGGGGGGGCACCAGGAAGAGATGGGGGGGTATGTGTTGAGAGGGGGGATTGGGGGGGGGGGGGGCAGCAGGGGGTAAGAATTGTAAGCCATAATGTCGCAGTCACAATAAAAATCGCAGATCGCCGCCATTACTAGTAAAAAAAAAAAATTATTAATAAAAATGCTATAAAACTATCCCTTATTTTGTAAACGCTATAACTTTAGTGCAAACCAATCAATAAACGGTTATAACGATTTTTTTTTACCAAGAATATGTAGAAGAATACGTATCGGCCTAAACGGAGGAAAAAAATTGTTTTTTTTGTATATTTTTGGGGGATATTTCTTATAGCAAAATGTAAAAAATATTGAATTTTTTTCAAAATTGTTGCTCTTTTTTTGTTTATAGCGCAAAAAATAAAAAAAAGCAGGGGCGATCAAATACCACCAAAAGAAAGCTCTAATTGTGGGAACAAAAGGACGTCAATTTTGTTTGGGAGCCACGTCGCACGACCGCGCAATTGTCAGTTAAAGCGACGCAGTGCAGAATTGCAAAAAGTGCTCTGGTCTTTGGCCTGCAAAATGGTCCGGGGCTTAAGTGGTTAAAGCAAAATCAAATTATTACAGATCCATTTACATGGAAAACTTGTGTATGCTGTGTACAGGGCTGATGTGGTGTGCAGGCAACAATCAGTGATCTCGGTGGACTGGAGAACAGCCGCAGGCTGCAGTAAAGGAAATAACCCGTGGCATCTCAGGCTCTCACATGCACTGCTTACAGGAGATCGAAAACAAACAAGCATCAGGGGCGGCCGCAACGCGTTTCCGAGGTCCTACCTCCTTCATCAGGCAAGCCCCCCTCTATGGGAAAGGAAGGATTTTGAGCTGTCAGGCTAGCTCTCTATGGGCCAATCAGGGACATGGATAGGGGAGGGGGCATCTGCACTATAGTGATCTGCACTATTTACAACTCTGGCAGACAGCAGTCAGGCTAACAACATGTATGAGCACTAGACATGTGCACACTGAAATATTTTGTTTTTCGGAATTTCGTTTTCATCCGAAAAATACATTTACTTACTCCTAAAATTTGTTTTTATTTACTTTGTTTCATTAAAAAATGCATTAGTCCGAAGATCCGAAATAATTAAGGTGGAAACTGTCATTGAAGGCTTATGGTGTCTGTCGAATGTTCTAAGAAGATTCGACGGAGCAGCTAAACTGTACGACGCCGCAATCGTACATTTCTGGTCGAATGTTCTGCCTACAAGCTATAGTAGAATTCTAATGTTGTATGACACTAGTAATTATTATATTTATTAATTATTATTACTAGTCAACCAACATTAGAATTCTTCTATATATGGGCAGAGCATTTGATCAATAAATGTCGAATAATCTTGGACTAATAGAGTTAGGTTAGCACATTCAACCTTTTTTGCTATTGTCTCTATAATGTTGAATCTTTTCTCTCTTCGTCGAATCTTTTCTCTCTATGTCATCTTTTCTCTCTATGTCGAATCTTTTCTCTCTATGTCGAATCTTTTCTCTCTATGTTGAATCTTTTCTCTATATGTCAAATCTTCATGTTGAATCTTTTCTCTCTATGTCGAATAATCTTGGACTAATAGAGTTAGGTTTGGCACATTCAACCTTTTTTGCTATTGTCTCTATAATGTCGAATCTTTTTTCTCTATGTTGAATCTTTTCTCTCTGTGTCAAATATTTTCTCTCCATGTTGAATCTTTTCTCTCTATGTCAATCTTTTCTCTCTATGTAGAATAATCTTGGATTAATAGAGTTAAGGTTAGGCACATTCGACCTCAGGTTCGATGGTCACAGATCGCTATTGTCAGCGTCATGTCGAATCTCCTATCTATATCCAACTGTTGTCGCAACAAAAACTAAAATAAAGCATTTGTTTATGTCGGATCTTTCGGTTTTCGGATTCTGCACGTTCGTTATCGTTTGTTAAAAATTTGTTGAAATTCGGAGAAAAATGCATTCGGACAAAAACAAATGCACATGTCTAATGAGCAGCATGAAAGGAAGAACAAGGGGAATGCTTAATGGGGGAAACAACAAATGCTGCTACATAAGGAATGTCCACTCCAGTCCACCCGATTAGCTCTGCACATAATAGCATAAAATATACAGATATATAAAAAAAAAAATGATACAAAGAATGCATAATAATAAATAAATAATAATAAAATTACATAGTAATAAAAATACAAAACATTATGCAACACCACTTCAAATGATCAACGAGCAACATTATACCGTAATTAAAAGACATGTCTGGATATGACTGAAGAATCTTGGTTAAGAGGCTCTAGTTAGGAATTACACCCAGAAACACGGGGCGTGGGCTGAATACAAAAAAAAAATTGATGTAGTGAAAAGGAAAGACAACAAAGGTTCAAAGACTAAAGCCCCATACACACTATTAGATTTTCTGCAGATTTTTGTCTTCAGACTTACCAAAACCATATAATATGTAAAAAATATAATATATTATAAAATGCGGCGTACACACGGTCGGAATTTCTGATGGAAACAGTCCGATGGGAGCTGTTCATCGGATTTTCCGACCGTGTGTATGCCCATCGGTCTTTTTCTGTCGGCATTTCCAATGAACTTTGGATTGAGAACCTGTTCTTAATTTTTCTCTGACGGAAAACCTTTCTATCGGATTTTCCGATTGTGTGTATGCAATTCCGACACGCAAAATCTAATGTGTGTATGGGGTCTTAAAGGTCAGAGGGCTCATACGAGTTCTGAACGATGTGTAGAGCTGAAGACTGACACCTTCTGGTCATACAAGGTTCCTACAGATTTCTACTGCCAACAAATTCTAAAGATAATTATAGATTACGTTAAAAAGCAAAACATGAAGGAGTTGTATGTATTGTGTTTTTTTTTCCCCTTTCTTTTGTAATACTTCATCCAGTTGATTTGTTATAAAGCTAAATAACCAGGGCAGAGTGTCTGGAATGGATTGAAAGTGAATCCTAATAATCCAGTACTTTAATTTACTGGTTATTGTAATTGTCTGTTCCCTATGTCTGACTCTCTCTCATAAATAAACCCAACATTTTTTTTATTTTTTTATAAAAGACAGATTTTAACCACTTCAGCCCCCGGGAAGGATTTCTCCCCTAATGACCAGGCCATTTTTTGCGATTCGGCACTGCGTCGCTTTGACTGAAAATTGCGCGGTCGTGCGACGTTGCACCCAAACAAAATTTACGTCTTTTTTTTTCCCACAAATAGAGCTTTCTTTTGGTGGTATTTGATCACCTCTGCGGTATTTATTTTTGTGCTATAAACAAAAAAAAGACAACACAAAGCAAAGCGAAAACAATATTACTTTTACTTTTTGCTATAATAAAAAATCCGAATCCAATCCAAAAAAATGTAAAAAAAAATAATTTTTTCCTCAGTTTAGGCCGATATTTATTCTTCTACATATTTTTGGTAAAAAAAAAAATCACAATAAGCGTATATTGATCGGTTTGCACAAAAGTTATTGCATCTACAAACTATGGGATATTTTTATGGCATTTTTATTTTTACTAGTAATGGCGGCGATCAGCGATTTTTAGCAGGACTGCGACATTGCGGCAGACAGATCGGACACTAAGTGACATATTTTGGAGACCAGTGACACTAATACAGCGATCAGTGCATTTTTGCACTGTCAAAAAATGCACTGTCACTGTATAGATGACACTGGCAAGGAAGCGGTTAACATCAGGGGCGGTCAAAGGGTTAAGTGTGCTCCTAACTTTGTGGGGGGATGGACTGACTGGAGGAAGAGAGACATCTGTGTACCTGATTAGCAGGAACACAAGATCTCTCTCTTCCTCTGTGACAGAACAGCGGTCTGCCTTGTTTACATAGGCAGACTGCTGTTCTGCTTCTCCAGTGAATGATCATCGGGTCCAGGCAGCTATCGCAGCCGCCGGACCCACTGTGTCCAATCACAGTGGGAGAGGGTCACCGGTGGTGCGCGTACACGCCCCAGATCCAGGAAGAGGAAACAATGTACAGGTACGTTGTTTTGCGCAGTCAGACCTCCCCGCCCTGTGTGGTGGGTGATCCAGAAGTGGTTAAAGATACATCAAGAGACAAAAATAATACTTTAACTTCTTGACGTCTGCGCAATAGCCAAATGATGGCCACAGCGTGGACCTGAAATTCTCCCTGTGTGCACCCTACAGGGCGCACGCAGAGCGCGCTGTGATCACGAGTCACTGAGACTCGAGTGATCACCGATCCTAATAAGAGGCCGATCCCAGCCCCTTACCATGTGATCAGCTGTCAGCCAATCAAAGCTGATCACATGATCAAAACAAAAGCCTGGTGATCGTTTTTTTTTTTTTTTCTGCTCACACTGACAGCGGAGGATAAAAATAAAGCCGATCACCGGCTCATCTTAAAGGGACATCAGTCCCGAAGAGGAAGAGGCAATTATGCCTCATCTATGCCACCTGCCATTGCCACCTCATAGACATGTGCACAACATAAAAAATTTGTTTATTTTCGTTTCGTTTTTTTCGTTTCCGAAAAAAAATAGTTTTTTTTTCGTTTCGTTTTTTCGTTTCCGTATCGTACATTCGTAACGATTCGTAACGAATCGTACATTCGTAAGAGGTATTTTTTCGTTGATTCGTTTTTTCGTTAGTTTAATTTTCGGACACATTCGTATTTATTCGTACATTCGTAACATTCGTAGATTCGTAATCGGAGCATAATTCATAATTTGATGTAATGTGTATGCTATTATTACATTTTAATAATTTACGACTCGAAAAAAAAAAAAAGTTACGAATCGAAAAAAAAGTTACGAATGTACGAATTTTTTGGGTTCAATAGAGACACGGAAAATTACAAATCGAAAAAAAAAAATAAAGTTACGAATTGAAAAAAAAAGTTACGAATCGAAGAAAAAAAGTTACGAATCAAAAAAAAGTTACGAATGTACGAATTTTTTGGTTCAATCCATTCGAAGCACGTTTAGCAGCACCATTGTAAGGGACACGGAAAATTACCAATTCAACAAAAAAAAAGTTACGAATGTACAAATTTTTTCGTTCGTTTTCGTTTTTTTTTTTTTTTCGGATTTTCTTCATTAGTACATTCGTTGTTTCTAATTTGTTATTTTCGGATTTTCGTTGTTTTTCGGATTAGTTCGATTCGAATGATTCGTTAATCGGATTCGTACGATTCGAACGATTCGTTACGATTCGTTATTCAGATTCGTACGATTCGAACGATTCGTTCATTCGTACGTCGACGAAAATAACGAAAAAAAAAAAAAAACGAAAAAAACGAAACGAATTGCACATGTCTACCACCTCACAGTGCCCATAAGTGCCACCTATCAATGCCCACAAGTGCCACCTATCAATGCCCACCAGTGGTGCCAATCAGTGCCACCTAGAAGTGCTGCCTATCAGTGTAACCGATCAGTGTCCATCACTGCCACCCATCGGTGCCCATCACTGCCACCTATCGGTGCCCATCAGTGCCGCCTCATCAGCGTACATCAATGACGGACAAAAATTACCTGTTTTAAAATGTAATACCAAAATAAAAAAATGATAAAAAATTTAAAAAACTAAATAGCACCAAAAGAAAGCTCTATTTGTGGGAAAAAAATGATGAAAAATGTCATTTGGGTACAATGTAGCATAAGCGCACAATTGTCATTCAAAGTGCGACAGCGCTGAAAACTGAAAATTGGTCTGGATAGGAGGGGGGTTTAAGTGCCCTGTAAGCAAGTGGTTAGAAAACATTTCCAATGTTTTTTTCGTAAATGTATTTCATAAAAACTGGATCATTACTAATCCTAAAATACCACAATTTTAGCAATTCAGCTTGTGCACATATAATGTCCAACAAAACCGTTTAAAGATCCATAGACAACATTTTGTTAACCCACACCCCATGTTCCCACATAGAAGCATTGTATTGCAGTATCCCGCATGAACTTGGACTGGAAGTGGTTGGAGATTTTCTGAAAGAAAGGAGTCAGTCCTCCTGGCCAAATACAGTAGTAGATACATTTTAATGCTTCTTCAACAGATACCTACCAGCAATGTTTTCACCCTCAGTGGTTCCCACTACCTCCAGGGTTTTACAATGGTCACATGTTGTTCCCCATCATACGCCAACTTGTACCTGGAGGTAGGGATGTAGTCTATTTTCCGATGACATCTATACTGGATACCTGTCCCATAATATGTTATGGTACAGATATATTGACGATGTTTTCATGTTATCATCTGACACAGTTACTCAGCTGACCCTATTGATGGCTATTGGAGACAATACATTTAATCTCAAGTTTACAAAGAAGAGTAATCAGGAATGAATTGCATTCCTTGAGAATGAGATTTATGTTCAGGATGATGGCACTTTGGGGAATACTCTATATTGCAAACCCAAGGCAGGCAATACATGCCAAGCGTGCGCACATTTGTTCTATAGTGCAAAGTATTCTGTACAGTCAATATTTGAGACTGAAGATGATGTTGGGTTTATCAGTAATATAAGGCCAAGTCTGGGATTCTGCAACAGAATTAACCAGTTCCTTTGAATGGCCCAGTCAATAGCTCTATAATTATGATTATATTGGGTAATAAAATTGAATGTTATTGGATTCCCTCTCCCCATCCTGTCATCATCTCCTCAGATTATCCTTATCAGATAAGAATACATTTAGATGATACTTGAAGGCTTGATCGATCAACTCACTGGGGTATTTTTTCTCCCTGAATTTTTGTTAACCACTTAAGCCCCGGACCAATTTGCAGCCAAAGGACCAGGCCCTTTTTGCGATTCGCCACTGCGTCGCTTTAACTGACAATTGCGCGGTCGTGCGATGTGGCTCCCGAACAAAATTAACGTCCTTTTTTTCCCACAAATAGAGCTTTCTTTTGGTGGTATTTGATCGCCCCTGCGGTTTTAATTTTTTGCGCTATAAACAAAAATAGAGCGACAATTTTGAAAAAAATTCAATATTTTTTACTTTTTGCTATAATAAATATCCCCAAAAAATATATAAAAAAACATTTTTTTTCCTCAGTTTAGGCCGATACGTATTCTTCTACATATTTTTGGTAAAAAAAATTGCAATAAACGATTATTGATTTGTTTGCGCAAAAGTTATAGCGTTTACAAAATAGGGGATAGTTTTATAGCATTTTTATTAATATTTTTTTTTTTTACTAGTAATGGCGGCGATCAGTGATTTTTATTGTGACTGCGACATTATGGTGGACACATCGGACATTTTTGACACATTTTTGGGACCATTGTCACTTATACAGAAATCAGTGCTATTTAAATGCACTGATTCCTATGTAAATGACAGTGGCAGTGAAGGAGTTAACCACTAGGGGGCGGGGAGGAGTTAGTGTGACGTGTTGTGTGTGTTTTTTTACAGTAGGGGGCGTGGCTGACGTCTGACGTCACTGATCGGCTGTTCCCGATGACAGGGAACAGCAGATCAGTGACAGGCAGTGTAGACACAGACCTCTCCCCGTTCTTCAGCTCTGTGACCCGATCGTGGGACACCAGCGGCGATTGGGTCCGCTGGTCCCGCGGCCGTGGTCACGGAGCTCGCGGCACGGAGCTCCCGGCCGGGTCGCGCGCGCGACCCCACGGCTAAGCAATTAAAGGGCAAGTATATATACGTGATTTTGCCTAGCCGTGCCATTCTGTAGACGTATATCTACAGGATGTGGTCGGGAAGCGGTTAAGGTTGTCCCTACGATGTAATCTGATTTATTTCTACAGTTCTTTTCCAACCCACAAAGCTGTCCTTGTGCAATGTTTCTTTTCCGTAGCAGTTAATGTCAAGTTTTATAATTGGAGATAGGAGGTACCACCAGTAGGTTTAAAGTGGGTTTTGGTGATAATCATATTCTCTACATGGGTAAGTTCCAGATCTAAAAAGATTAACCACTTGCTGACTGGGCCTTTTTCTGACATTTATTGCTTGCAGGTTAAAATCAGTAAAATGGCATTCGTTGAAATGTTTTATGTTTTTATGTTACGCGTTTTTTTTTTTTTGCAACTTTGGAAAAAATTGACTTTAATGAATTAAAAAAAGAGGCGCATGTGCAGGGCTCTGGAAGGTGGACGCTTAGTCACAGAGCTCCCTCCCGCTCCGGACATTTGGCGCTCCCCATAGCCAGAGGCATCGGCTAAAACACCCCAGCATGGAAGCCTAAAGGTGGGCATACCCTCCGGACCATATATATGTCCGCGGGGACGACCTGGCGCAGTCTGCAGGCACAATTAAACATGATCCTGGAGGCTGACGAGAATTCCAAGATAGTGGCGGAGCAACCGCTACACGAGGCAACACATCAAGGAATCCCTGCTCACTCAGCCTGGTGGGACTCACAGAGAGGAGAGTTATGTGAAGCATCTCCCAACACCACCCCGCCCATTGGCCCAACCACATAAGCTTCCACAGAGTCCCTCCTCAATCAAACCCTGGATGAGCTCCTCGAGTCTCCTATGACTGCCACCTCATCGGGGCCTAGTGACCCTCTGCTTGGCGCAGGACAGCTCCCCTCACAGCCCCAGGACATAAATTTGCGGAGATACTGGACAGGGGCTTGGCCCAGACTGTGGCTAAAATAACCTCTGATATTAAAATGGATCTACAATCTTTGGGCTCTCACATTGAAACCATAGAAAACAACATGGACGCCACGATAGCCCGCACAAACCAAAACACAGACCGCATACAGCACCTTCACAACCATCTGGATTTCGCTATGGCCAAAATTCATGACCTCGAGAACAGGTCTCGAAGGTACAATTTTAGAATCAGGGGTTTACCCGAATCTATCACGGATATCCCTGCAGCGGTTAATTCCCTCATCAAAGAACTTATCTCTGATATTCGCATAGTTATGTGCATCCTGATGACTCTCATTCTCTCCCACTATACCAGCAGGAATCACATTATATCTATTTCACTGCCACTAGACTTACCCTACCTATCCTAAATGGTCTTTAGCAGACTCTCGCCCCATGTTCTCTTTCACAAGCCTGTCTCTCATATTATCTATCCCTCAGCGCCAACCCCGGCTTACCAGTAGCCAGACCTTACCCTCCTCCCCCTCTCTCATGCCATGCACTTGCCTCACCAAGGCTTGTTTTAATGTGTATTCTTTACTTTACAGGTGTTTGTGTTGATGCCTCCTATTTTATAGCCCCCACTAAGTTTAATATGGGGGGGGCACTGTGACCAGAGCGGTGCTCATGCACCTCCTGACCCCGGAGAAGCAGAATTTTCCTCTCCCTCTGCCAGGACTTTCCCTCTTATTAGAGGGACACCGTTTGTGTGTTTGAGGGTAGAGTGGGTATCAGGGAAATATGCGCATCCCCAGGTGCAATAGTACAGGGATCGCAAACCAGCATAGGCAAAGGCCCCCTCGGCGCGAATCAATACACAAGGACACGCAGCGCTGTGAATAGGCAAACTTGCATGCGCAGCAGCACATGCACAGCGTGATAGTGGCGCCACTCCCTTTTTAAACCCGCTGCTGACAATGGTGCATTGCTGGTTTATTGTCAGCTTCCCTCTATCTTCCTGTGCCTTGTATATCCTGCTGATCTGATTTCCTGTGTACCAACCCGGCTTGCCTTGACCTGCTCTTCTTGATCCCCCGACTTGACCCTTTGGCTTGTATCCTGACTTATTCCTGCCTGCTCCCTGCATCTGACCCCAGCCTGGCTTACGGACTATGCTTTACCTGTCTCCTGTGCAAGGACTCGGCTGACCCTTGGTCAGACTGGTCTTGGACTGTCCTACTGTGAATGACCCCTGGCCTGGCTCCCGACTCAGCTATTCGGTCTACTCCACTGGTCTGCATCGCCTGGACTTTCCAAGCTTGCCTGCCTCGCAGTATACCTTGCCTGTCCCAGAAAGTCCCTGGCAACCTGCTCCAGCAATCAGGTAACCCGTGCTTCTGTGGGCACCACGCCTCCTGTGTCACCTTCAGGGGTGTGCTACGCTCGGCCGCAAGGGGAGCCCTCCTAGCATCTTTGGGCATCACACCTCCTGTGTCACCTTTAAGGGTGTGCTGCGCTCGGCCACAAGGGGAGCCCTCCCAGCATCTCGGCCTCTTACCAAATTCTTGACAGTATAAACCAGCCATGTCAGAGGCAGATGGAGGTGTCTCCCCGCTGGAAGTCGTATGTCAACAAATCATGGTCATCACTTGTCGTCCAAAAACTTCAGGAAGGATACTTCCAATAAGAGGGCTGCCTGCAGCACCTGCCAGTGACACCTGCGCCCACAGATCAAGGCCCATCTCTAGCCCAGGAATGCACCGTCGCTACTCCTACTGTGGCAATACCCCCTCCAGAACCATGAGTGCCAACACCGGAACGTTTTTCTGGAGACCGAAAGAAATTTAGATCCTTTAAAAAGCCTGTCTCCTGTACTTGGCTCTGCAACCACTGACTTTTTCTATTGAAACAGTGAAGGTAGGATTCATAATTTCTTACTAAGAGATGAACCTCAAGCATGGGTCCATGGCTTATTGGAGCAGAAGAGTCCTGTCATTAACACTGTGGACCTATTCTTCGAAACCGTGGCACAATTATATGATGACCCCCTACTCTGCATACCCTACAGAAGGGTCAGCGCCCTGTGGAAGATTACACGGTGGAATTCCGCACATGGTCCACAGATTCAGGGTGGAATGAGGCAGCATTGAGATATCAGTATCAGCTGGGGCTGTCTGAATCCCTTAAAGACAAATTGGCCAGAGTGAAAACCCCCTCAACTCTAGAAGGTCTCATCCAACTGGCCATTCAGCTAGACAAACAATAAAACAAATAAATCTGTTGCGCTTAAAAAGGATACAATAAACAATGAAAAATCAGCTGACGCTATATTGCTGGACACAATAACAGAACATAAAATAGAAAGGGCGTGTGATACTCTTATTTATAAGGGAAGGACCGGCTTAGATGCCAGAAATTAGGTGCGCTCCACAGACCGGAAGTAACTTGCATTCCGGAAACAGGAACAACACAGCCAAACTCCGGTCACCAAAAAAAACTACCTAATATTAAATAAAAAACTAAAAGGCATTAAAAAATCACTAAAAAGTGACCAATGAGTAAAAAGGAAAATATCAGTTCTACACTGATAAAATTGGACGTGGAACGGACCTGAGAAACGGTGACATCTTGTGGTAGAAAAACAAGATTACATCTACAAAAAATACAGAGAAGTTTAATACAGAGAATATAAAGTATTTGATCTAAATCAAACCATAAAATGATAGAAGCACATCCCGATACAAAAAGCAGGATACAATAACAAATGTCTTTCAGACGCCTTTCCAAGCCTAGATGGCAGCGGGATAAGATACAAAACTTTAATACAATTCAACCATTAATAATGAAAGAATTCATATCCCATTCAACATTCATTCCAAAGGGAGTGAATGTGTGGGCTTCAAAGATCCACCTTGTTTCTAATCTGCAGACGTAAAATGTGGAAAAAACTGCGCTACCTTAATGGCAACAACAAAACAAACAAAGTCAAGAAAATGTGGATAAAAAATGTAGCGCTAAAACAATACACTTTATGAAAAGTGAGTGAAAAAAATATATGTATAGTACCCACAGAGAACGTGAGCAGTAACACTCATATGACAACCAAATATAAGTGATAATAATGGTGAATGCCCATGAAAAAAATGACATACAAAGGTAATTAATAAATGCCAAAAAATATATTGTATGTGAAGTCCATATCGTGTAGGCACCCCAGATGAATCTCACAAAAGAACACAGGAGCAAGGAAGGCTGGAACTGCACAAATATGAACCGGCTTGTCTGATGATAAGGAGAGAATGAAATACTCTTACCAGAGGAGTTGGATACAGCTACCATACGGTATTTGTATCAAGCAGGCTTAAATGCTGGAATGCTGGAACTCTTGCATCAATGGGTGCCAGATGAAGATGGAAGCCACGGCAATCAGGAGCCAAACAGCATGCGCAGCAACAGGTGAACCTCCAATCAAATGAATGATCCTTGAGGGATGTAATCACATAAACCGGGGAGAAGGAGGAAAAAATGGAAGCAACTCCAAATGGTGCAGGTCAAAATGGATAATAAAATTTATTCACATTGGTATGTGACAAATCAAAAATAAAAATCTCGAGATGAATAAAAGAAGTAGGTCAGCAATGTGGAAAGTAGGAGACAGCTGGCCCGACGCGTTTCGACTCTATCGGTCTTCTACTGGGGCATATCTCTAACCTCCCCACATTGCCAAAAACAATTTATGGACTTGAGACTACCATAGCCCCGCCCACCAGGTCCAGAACAGGAAGTCCCCGCCTCCAGACCAGACCAAGTGGGATAGGGGGAAAGGGTGCCAACATAGTCCAAACAAAGTATATATATCATATGAAAAAATCAAGGGGAACATAATTTCGAAAACACAATCTCAATGGGTCCTGCGTGTGAGATAAATCGTATGATCGATATATACACCAAACAGTGACTCTGTATCTAAAATGACATCCCCCCCCATGGATGGACCAATCGAGCGTCCAAACAATGTGAGCCAATCAGCGGCGATACCAAATTCCTGCCAAAAATAAAAAACAATCACAAATGCTAGCATGAAGGGTCCAAATCAGATTGGTCAAACTCAACAATATGTAAACAATATGTATATATCAATGTGCCCGCTGGATCGTATGAGTGAATCCACTGGTAAAATACCTGGGTGGCACATGTGATCGCCTGAGATGCCCACCACTGCACTCGGCTTTTTCCGACGAGAATTCCGACCGTGTGTACGCGGCATTACACATCTGTGGCAGTTCATGATGAGAGTTATTCACCCTACTCTAGATGAACTGAGAGTTAACAATATTGTTATTGTGTTTTTTTCAACCTATGTTACTTTGTTGTTTTGCATTGCTCAGGCTGCTTCTCCTCCTGTATCTCCATCAAATTAATTTCTAATGTTGGTATGTTAAAATTTAACTAAACCCACAGCAGTAAAATCAGTCTGTATATGCAGTAAAGCCAGGCAGAACTCTAGTACAGCCCAGCCAAACTGATGCCAAAGTATAAGCTAAAACAATTAACCCCAAAACTCAGTTACAGTTCTGGGAAAAACTCAATTTACAAGAATATCGCACACTTTGGAAAAGTGTTGGCGCTACACATGAAAACCCCAGTCCACCCTGTCGAAGGCCTTTTCGGCATCAATTGACAGGCATGCGACTGGGGTTTCCCCCCTTTTACTTCATGTTAAAAAACATTGACTTCAGGGCATTATGCCTTCCCTCTCTCCATGTCACGAACCCTACCTGATCATTATGTACCCAGCTTGGTAATAACAACTTTAATTTCTTCTTAATTATTTTAGCAAAAATCTGTATGTCTGTATTTAACAGTGAGATTGGGCTGTAGCTCGCTGGGTCTGCTGGATCCTTCCCTTCTTTTAAAATTAAGAGTTAAAAGAGTTATTTAGGCTGATAATGATTCCTCCTGCAGGGTCTCTCCTTCCGCTAAGGCAGTGGCCATCAACCCTGTCCTCAGGGCCCACTAACAGGACAGGTTTGCAAGATAACTGAAATACATCACAGGTGATATAATTTGCTGCTCAGTAATTGCCGTATTCTAGTCTGCAAACATAAAACCTGGCCTGTTAGTGGGCCCTGAGGACAGGGTTGATGACCACTATGCTAAGGTATTCAGATAGTCACATAATTTAGGGATCAAAAGCTTTTGAAATATTTTATAATATAAAATAGAGCTTCTTACTTCTTCTTGGGTAATTTTGGCTTCAAGTTGTTAAAGCTCCTCCTTGGGCAACATGGAAAGGTCTAGGCCCCACAGGTACTTATGAACTTCTACATCTCGTTTCTCTCATTCTTGATTTTAGGGATAAAGGATAGATTTTTCCTTTACTGCTGTGGCCAGCCATTTCCCGGATTTATTACACCATTGATACCTCTCTTTGTTTACTATATGAAAAGCAAGTTTTTTCTCCTGTTCTAACAATTCTTCTAATTGCGCCCCGGGTCTTGTCATTTGTTCTAAGTTCTGTATCTCTCTATATACGGTACAGAGTAGACATGTGCACACTGAAATATTTCGTTTCGGAATTTCGTTTTCGTCCGAAAAATAAATTTATTTAGTTACTCCCGAAATTCGTTTTTATTTATTTCGTTTTTTCGTTAAAAATTGCATTCGTCCGAAAATTCAAATGAATTAAGGTCGAATCTATCATTGAAGGCTTATGGTGTCTGTCGAATGTTCAAAGAAGATTCGACAGGGCAGCTAAACTGTATGACTCTGTATAGTTTAGCTGCAATTCCACCCAATTCCAGCAGGAATCTTTCCTCTCTACGTCGAATTTTTCCTTTCTACGTCGAATCTTTCCTTTCTACGTCGAATCTTTCCTTTCTACGTCGAATCTTTTCTCTCTATGTAGAATAATCTAGGACTAATACAGTTACGTTTAGGCACATTCGACCACATGTTCAATGGACACAGATTGTTATTGTCAGCGTCGAATCTCCTATCTATATCGAACTGTTGTTACAACGAAAATAAAGCATTTGTTTATGTCGGATCTTTCGTTTTTCGGATTCTGCACTTTCGTTATCGTTTGTTAAAACGATAACGAAAATACCTGAAATTCGGACGAAAATGCATTCGGACGAAAACGAATGCACATGTCTAGTACAGAGTTTCTCTCCCCCCTCTCTCTTCTTCCCTACTCCAACCCCTATCATTAACCCCCTTATAACAGCCTTATGCGCTTCCCACAACGTTGACCTAGGGATTTCTGGTGTGTCATTTACAGCAAAGAAGTTCTCCGGCTCTAGCTCGATCTTCTTAATTGTCGCCAGGTCCTGAATAAGAGAACTTTTTTTTTTTTTTTTAACTTTGAAGTTTATTAATTTTTCAAGTTACATATATAAAGGTTACATAAGGAATAATACAGTAGTACATTCTAACATACTAATGGTATGTATGCACCTTGATATATAGGTGTGTAAATCACATGTGTGGTGGTGCAAATTTTTGTAACATACAACTATGTTGACTAAAGTGGTTAACAATTTGAACAGAAGAAAAAGAAAACGTCTTTGAGTTAGCGGTTCATTCGGCTGTAAACTTTGTTATTTGATACGAGTGTAGGTATAAACTAGATAGTTGACAGGCAAGCACACTTGTGGATTTAGATAGTGGCATCATAACTAGGTGCACAATGCTGAGATGCGTGTGTGCCTGTTAATCATTTATAAGGCAAAGTAAAGAGCAGGAAGTGAGGAACCTAACGGGTATCATGAGTCTTCCTAGGAAAGAGGGATTGTTCAAGATTTATTCAAGCTGCGTACTTCTGGAGTCTTTGATCCATGGGTCCCAGTTGCTACGGAAGTTCTTTGTGGTGAGATGGGCTTTGGAGAAGCTGTGTTCCAGTTTGAAATTGTTGTTCAAGATAGAGATCACTTCTCGGATATCAGGTGGTTGCGTAGTTTTCCATTTCCTTGCGAGTGCCAGTCTTGCGGCAATAAGGATATGGGTGGCTACGGTTTGATACTTTTTAGGCCATGAGGGGACCATCAGACCCAAGAGGAGATCTATGGACGATAAGGTAGTTGTTTTGCAGGTGGTTGATTGTAGCATGTTCCGTACTTGGTTCCAAAAAACTGTAAGATTCGGGCAGTCCCACCAGATGTGAAAAAGAGTTCCTGGAAAACCACACCCTCTCCAACATAAGTGAGAAACATTGGGGTAGATCTTGGCAAGCCTGCTGGGAGTATAGTACCAGTGTTGAAAGAGTTTCTGCAGGGATTCCCAGTGTGCAGTGCAATGCGATAGTTTTGAAGGCAGGGATAGGGCATTGTACCACAGGCTATTTGGTGGAGCTGAGGGGATGTGCTCGGTCCATTTCAGGATTTGAGATTGGATTGGGTTTTCTGCAGATCGGGAGAGTATATTGTAGATATACGAGATGCCTTTACGTGTATGTCCACTCATGGTAAAATGTTTGAGCGTGGTATGCAGAATTCTGTCTAGTTTTATCCATAGAATATTATTGAGTAGAGACCTGACCCTTAAGTAGATATAGAAAGTTTTTGAAGAAATGCCATAAGAGGTTTGGAGGTGTTCAAATGATTTTAAGTTGGATGTGGAGAAGATTTTTCCGAGATCGTGAATACCTGCATCGATCCATGGCTGTAGCTGGAGGTCCGGGAGAATGAGTGAGAGGGTTTGAGTTGGGATGTATTGTAATATGGAGTGAGTTATTCCTTTTGACATTTGAGGTAGTGAGGTCCATACTCTTAGAGAGGCAGAGATTGTGTCCAATGGGAAATGTTTGGTGGTGGGTGCGAGGAGCGAGGCACTGAGGAGAAGTTTGGGGTCTGCAGTCAGTGTTACTGCTTCTATCTGGGCCCAATTGGAGGGGGTAGTCGTGTTCCACCAAGATTTGAGTTGATCTAGAATGACTGCCTTGTAATAGAGGTTTAGGTTGGGAGCCCCTAGTCCTCCCATATTTGTTGGGGTCATCAGAGTATTTTTCTTGACTCTGGCTTTTTTGTGTCGCCAGATAAAAGAGTTGATGAGGGACTGGAGAGTCTGTAGATGCATTGGAAGGAGTGGTATTGGAAGAGTACGAAAAATATACAGGATATGCGGTAGCAAAAACATTTTGGCTAAGGCAGTCCTACCTGCCCAGGACACATAGGGGTGGTTTATTTCACTAGATATTTTATTAAGCTTTTCTACTAGGGTTGCCAGGTTTATGCACAGGAGACTTTTGCTGGGTGTGATTAGGTGAATTCCTAAATAAGTTAGGGAGTTATCTTTGGACCATGAGAATGGGGAATGTTGGGAGATATGTAGTATAGTTGACCTGTCTAAGCCAAGGGCTAGCATAAAGGATTTGCTGTGATTTACTTTGTATAGAGATATTGTGCTGAATTGGTCAAGAATATGTTGTATCATAGCCAAGGATTGCTGTGGGTCGGTGACTGCGATTATCACATCGTCTGCGTATAGACCAATTTTATGTTCTGTAGGGCCTATTGTGATACCTTTTATTGTGGGCTCAGATTGAATTCGTTGGGCTAATGGTTCCATGACCATGGCAAAAATTAAAGGCGATAGGGGGCAACCTTGACGTGTGCCGTTGGTAATATTGAAAGGGTCAGAGATGACGCCCGAGGTCCATACTCGTGCACTTGGGTTTGTGTAGAGGCAAAGGATGGCGTTCAGAAGCGTGCCTGATATGCCAAACTTTCTCAGGACTGCTTCCAGGTATGTCCAATGTACTCTATCAAATGCCTTCTCTGCGTCCAAAGAGAGGAGCAGAGAAGGTATTTGATTATGCTCTGTCCATTGTATGAGGTCAATAAATCGTCGGGTTCCATCTGAAGTTTGCCTTCCCGGGATGAAACCAACTTGATCTATGTGGATTAGTTGGTCCATGACCGTGGAGAGACGGACAGCTAACAACTTGGCGTATAATTTAGTATCTGTATTTAACAGAGAGATGGGCCTATAGTTTCCTGGGATGTCCGATGGTTTACCTGGTTTAGGGAGAGTCACTATGAGGGCCTCGAGGCATTCATTTGGTATTTCTCCCGTAGACGCATATTGATTAAATGTGGTGCATAAATGGGGTGAGAGGATGTCATTGAAATGTTTGTAATATTCATTAGCGAACCCATCCGGACCTGGCGACTTGTGTAGAGGAAGAGATTTGATGGCAGTACAAATTTCTTCCTGTGTGAATGGGGCGGACAGCTCGTTTAGTTGCGCGTGTGTCAGTGAGGGAAGTTGTATGGAGGAGAGAAAGGTGTCAATTTCCACTGTATTTGTTGGGGCCGCTGGGTCTATTTTTTGGAGGTTGTATAGTTGTGAGTAAAAGGACGCAAATGTGTTGGCGATGTCTAATGGGTTGGTCATGCGTGCGCCTTTGGAGCTGAGGAGGTATGGGATTTTGGTGCGTTTTTGTTGTTGTTTAACCTGTCTGGCCAGAAAGGCTCCAGACTTGTTGCTAAAGGCGTAGTTTTAGTCTTTTGATGTAGTAGTCAAATTTGCAATGTAGCAGTTCACTCAGTTTGCACCTATAGTCTCTGATTGCTTCCAGTGTCACCCGATTAGGTGAGTTTTTGTTTGTTGTTTCTAGAATTTTAATTTTTTGTAGCAGCGCATCAATTTCTATTGATTGTCTCCTGCGTTCTTGAGCACCAAATTTGATAAGGAGCCCTCGTAGAAAAGCTTTGTGAGCTAACCATACTGTGGATTGGTTGTCAATAGATGCACAATTGATCTCAAAGAAATTCTCAATCTCGGATTTAATTCTGTTTTCATATCTCGGGTTGGTTAAGAGGGAGCAATTCATTCGCCATAAAGAATGATTAGTAGGGGATGTCTGGGGGAACATTTTCAGGGATATTGGTGCATGGTCTGACCATGTGATCACGCCAATATGTGATTCTGATGTGGACAATAAAGCTTTTTTATTAGTAAGAAAAAGGTCGATCCGAGAGTATGAATTTCCAGGGTGGGAATAAAATGTGTAATCGCGTTCAACATCATGCATACATCTCCAGGGGTCATAGAGATTTTCGTTGGCCATGAATGCGGAAAGAGCCGAGGTCCTTTTCCTGCCTGGGTTGGTGGAGTCTAGTGTGGGATCGGGGATGTCATTGAAATCTCCACAGATGATTAAAGAGTCAATTTTATAAGGATGCAATTTGGTTTTGAGTTTTTTGTAAAAAACAGTCTGGGAGATATTGGGTACATAAACATTTACTAGGGTGATTGGGTGATCGTCGATGGTAGCTGATATAATTATAAATCTGCCCTCATCGTCTGTGTCTATTTGATGTAAGGTAAAGGCGATTTTGGAGCTGATGGCTATCATTACTCCACATTTCTTTTTGTTATTGTTAGAGAAGAAATAATGGGAGTATTTTTTATGTGTACAGCTTGGGGGTTTGGAATTAGAAAAGTGCGTTTCTTTTTTTTTTTTTAATTTTTTTATTTATAACAAGGAAAGGGACCCTGTCGGGTCGATACATTACAAAATAGCATGGGTATCAAGCAAACAACTTAATCAAAACATTCTGAATACATTACATTACACAGTCTTAATGTAGAAAGGGAGAGAGAAACAGTGTTTAAACACATCTAAGTGTGGACAAATTGTTGGAGGTTACTCTCCATGGTGTATTGTCACTTAGTGTGCCTGAGCTACTGTTAGTTTTATTTGTTCCGTTAGGGTATTTGTGCTTGAGGTTGTCGTGTTGTGCAGTACCGAGGACATGGGCCCAGTTCCTCGGTTTTTCTTATTTATGTTGGAAGAAAAAAAAAAAGTGGAAATTAGAGAGTAAAGTAGATCCACCCAGTTTAGGGTGGGATTGGTTAGAGGTAGAATATTAGAGTAGAGAGTAGTACGAAAGAGAGAAAGAAGAGGGGAGGGGGAGCTGAGGTGGGAGGATGGGTCGGGGGTGGGGGTACTCGGGCCCACGAACATGGGTCATTGGTAATTCAAACATGTGTGTCAGATGGGATTGGCGGTGGCGGAGTGCAACTTTGTGTGTCTGTTGTGGTTCCCTTAAGCGCCTGGCCCTCTGCCGAGTAGATAAAGATAATCCACGACTGCCAGGTGTTAGAGAATGTTTCTTGTCTATGCTGGGCTGTGAGGACGAGGTCCTCCATATATCTTATCTCCTCCACTTTCGCTATCCATGATGCTATGGTAGGTGGGCTTGTGGATTTCCACATTATCGGTATGCAGGCCTTGGCTGCATCTAGTAAGTGTCTGATCACCGATTTTTTGTATGTTTTTTCGGGAGTGTCTGATGCGTGAAGAAGGAAGAAAGCGGGGTCTATTGGTATGGGGCTGTCTGTAAATTTTTGTACAACTTCCCGGACCACTTTCCAAAAGTGGTGTAGTAAAGGACAGGACCAAAATATGTGCAGCAGTGTTCCCTTTTCTGCTCGACACCGCCAGCAAAGGTCCGGCGTTGTCGGGAAGAATCTGTGGAGCAGGTCTGGAGTTCTGTACCATCTTGACAGTAGCTTATAGTTGGTCTCCTGGATCTTGGCGCATATTGAGGATTTATGAGTGTATTTAATTATTCTTTGTTTCTTAGTTGTGCTAAAGTGGCAATTCAGTTCTGTTTCCCATTTAGTCAGCCCTGGCGGTGTAAAGTCTGTTTGTGGTATGTTTAGCAGGCTGTAGGTTTGTGATAGTGTGTGCGTTATGGTACCCGATGCGTTGCAGAGTTCTTCTAGTGTTGTGAGGGGAGGTGATGTTGTCGGAGGGGTTTTCAGTGAGTGTAAAAAGTGGCTCAGTTGGCTGGCTCTCAAGAAGTCCAGCCGAAATGGCCCTGTGGTATTTGAGAGTTCTGTTATTGTGGGCCAACGACCATTGGTGCTAAAGTGGGAGGCCTGGTGTGTGCCCTCGTCTTTCAGTCTTTTAAATTCTGCGTCATGTAATCCTGGTGCAAATTCAGGGTTTCCCAAGATGGGGAAGAGGGGTGAGTTGGGGGATGATATGGGGGTCGTCGTGATGAGACGTGCGCAGACCTGTGTTGTGGTTCCTATTAGCGGGTGTCGCTTAATTTCCGCTGGCAGAGACGGGTAGCACCAGGGAGCTCTACTAAGTGGGGTTTCGCTTTGATGTTGCTCCAGTTGTGTCCAGAGCTTAGTCTCCTGGTGGCGGCACCAGTCTATAAGCCTGCCCAAGTGAACTGCCTGGTAGTATGTACGGATGTTTGGTAACGCGAGTCCCCCATGTTGTTTAGGTAGAACTAAAAGTTTATAAGAGAGTCGTGGTCTTTTTTTAGCCCATACAAAGTCTGTAAACATGGTTTGTACTTGTTTGAAGTAGAGTGTGGGAATGTGTATAGGTATCGCCTGCATGAGATAGAGGAATTTTGGGAGTATCATCATTTTGAGGATGTTGCAGCGACCTATCCATGAATGTAGACCGGTGTGCCATTTTTTAAGTAATATTTTGATTGTTTTCAAGAGTGGTGGGAAGTTCAGCTCATATAGCCGTGTGAGTGTGCGAGGGATGTAAGTACCTAAATATTTTAGGGCTGTCTGTGTCCATTTCAACTGGAAATTTGATTGTAGCTGTGTAAGTTGTGCTGGTTGTATTCCTACTCCCATTGCCTCAGATTTAGTAAAATTAATTTTTAGGTTGGAGAGGACTCCATAAATCTTAAATTCTCGTAAGAGGTTGGGGAGGGAGATTGAGGGGGTGGTGAGTGTGAACATGAGGTCGTCGGCGTACGCCGATACCTTGTGTTGCGTTTGGTGTACTTTCACTCCTGAGATATTGGGGTTTTGTCTTATGTGGCATAGGAATGGTTCCAGAGTGAGGGCGAATAGAAGGGGGGACAACGGACACCCCTGCCTTGTCCCGTTTGTGATCGGGAAAGGGTCTGAGAGCACTCCATTAGCCCTCACTCTGGCAGATGGTTTTTCATAGGTTGCGGCTATCCACTTTAGCATGTTGTCTCCCAGTCCTATATGGCGCAACGTGGCAAACATGAAGGCCCAACTAACCCGATCAAACGCTTTCTCAGCGTCCGTGCTTATAAAAACACTGGGCGTTTGGGTGCGGGTGACTTTATGTAGTAGATTCAAGACCTTGGTGGTATTGTCCCTTGCCTCTCTTGTGGGGACAAATCCCACCTGGTCTAAGTGTATTAGGAGGGGCAGGTGTGTCTGTATTCTAGTCGCTATTATTTTGGTGAATAGTTTGAGGTCCGAATTAAGTAGGGAGATAGGCCTATAGCTTCCGCAGTTGGTCAGGTCTTTGCCTTCTTTTGGGATAACAGATATTTGTGCTTGTAATGTGGTGGTGTGTAGTTTCCCTTCTTTAGTGAGGCCGTTAAGCACATTAACCAAGCGTCCTCCTAATACTGGTAGTAGTGTCTTGTAGTAGTGTGGCGTGAGTCCTTCCGGTCCTGGGGCTTTTCCAACTTTAGTGCTTTTCAGCGCAAGTTGTACCTCCGATAATGTGATAGGGGCTTCTAACAGATCTCGGGTGTCGGTGGAGAGGGTGGGCATACGGGAAGTAGTAATATAATCTGTTATGTGTTCTAATGATGGTGGCGTGTTGGACAGGTTGTAGAGCGATTCATAGTAGGATTTAAATTCCCGTGTTATATGTTGTGGTAAGGTTATCTTCTGTCCCGATGGCGAGCGTATGGAGGGTATGTACGACGCTGTTCTTTGGTCCCGTAATGACTGTGCTAGCAGTCTGCCGCATTTATTGCCCGACTCGTAAATCCTTTTACGTGTTATTTGTAATGCCGTCTTTGCTCTAAAATTTAACAGGTCAGTTACTTGTGTGCGTACTGCGTCCAGTTCGTTCCTTATCTGGTCAGTCGAGGTTTGCTTGTGTCTGATTTCTAGGGTGTGAAGTCTGCTGAGGAGAGAGGTCAATTGGGCTGTCCTTTGTTTTTTTAGTCTTGCCCCGTGTTTTATGAGTATTCCGCGAATCACCGCTTTGTGCGCTTCCCAGACTAGGCCTTCATCACTTTCTGAGTCGCTATTGGTTTGAAAATAGTTGGTTATTTCCCTTGTAACCTCAGCTAGTGTGTCTGGGTCTTTCAGAAGGCTTTCATTAAGCCTCCACGGTTTCCTTTGATTTTTTTGGAAGTCTGTCAGAGCATAACTCAGGATAGCTGGGGCGTGATCGGACCAAGTGATTGATCCTAGTGAGGTGTTTCTAACGGCGTGAAGTTGGTTGTGTGGTATCAACAGGTAATCGATGCGCGAATATGTGTTGTGGGGGCGTGAGTAGTACGTATAATCTCGTTCGCCAGGGTGAAAGAGGCGCCATGTATCTATCAATTGTGATCTCTGAAGTGCTATGTGGATGGCCTTGCGTGTGTTTCTGGAGGTTGATGAACTCCCTGTTGAGGTATCCTCCTCGGGTATTAGGGGGATATTCAGGTCTCCTCCCACTATTAGTTGCCCTTCAGTAAAGTTTTGTAGTTTGATCAAGTGTCTTGTAAAGAACGTATCTTGTTGGGTGTTTGGGGCGTAAAGGTTTGCTAGTGTTATTTTGATGTCACCAATTTGGCCCTTGAGGAATAGAAATCTTCCCATCGGATCTGTCAGTATGTCTGTCAGGGACCATGGGATTTTGGCTGAAATTAATATTGAAACTCCTCGTGATTTGGATTCCTTGTAGGTCGAGTGATACACCGTCGGGAAGTACCTATTCTTGAGGATCGGGAGTGTGTTTTCTCGGAAGTGTGTCTCTTGTAGGAGGACTATGTCTGCCTTTAGGTGTCTCATATCATTAAGTAGCATTCTCCTTTTCTCTGGGATGTTGAGTCCCTTCGCATTTAAAGTGACAATAGTAATGTCGTCCATGTTCGTGGGGGGACGGGGAGTGTGGGGGGGGGGGGGGGGGTAAGAAAGTACAGTAAAGAGTTAGAGAGAGGTATAGAATAGAGAGAAGAATGTAGTAGATGGAGGTAGGTATATTCTACCAATACTAAAAGGGTATGAAATGCGCCCGTCGGAAGCCTAGTGCTTCTAGCGGTTGCCTACCGATTTAGCTGGTGCTCTAATGTGCGTGCAAAATATTTGCAAAGACGCTCTCCAGGTAGCCTGGGTATCGTGCGTCGTCCTATGTGGGGGTGAAATCAGCAAGGGTCCCTGCGAGTCTCCCGGTCCCTCACTGACCACCCGGCCTCTGCTTGTATAAAAGAGTGTGTGGGCATGCGTGCTCAATTGTGTGTCGTAGGGTGGTTTTGTACATTTCAGGCTATAATATGTAATATGACACTAGGACATGTAAATTCAATACTTGCTCATTTTCTAGTTAACAAAAAAAAACCTTTAACCAGAAAGATGGAATCAATAAAACAACATTAGCTTATATGCATAGGTTACGTCTGCCAACTAATCATTCCCCCACAAAATCCAGCCCCCCCCCCCCACCCGCCCCAGAGAAGTTCCCCACAATAATTTATGGTCCTGAGCAATTTGATGCGGTTCCAATATCCCCCCCCCCCTTTTACGGCTCCCCTGTCCGTATCTCTTCGTGGGAGTCTCGGTTTGTAGCATGCAAAGTGTTGGGGAAAGGGGGGTGAGTGTGTATCATTGCACCATGGCGGACCAATCTCTCCGTTCAAATTCTGAGGCGTGGGGGTGTCACAAAACCGGGCCCCCGGCGGGTCCTCCGCGGCAGGCGGGGGGGGGGGCAGGGGGGGCAGAAAACAGGGGGCAGCATCAAGGTAAGTTCGATGTCCTATGCATTACAAACAATGGGTACCGGTATAGGTAGCTCCGCAGTAATCAGGACTCACGTGTACCATCGTCCACGGCGGCGGCAGGGCTGGGGCGGAATCGGCCTCTGTTCCTCTGCGAGCGCGGTGGTTGGTTGTATCTGCCCGTTGCTGGACCCGAGCGACCCGGTGCCTTCGGTAGTCTCATTAGCCAATTGGGGACCTGGACTGGTTCTGTGCCTATAAAGGAGAAGAATCCCGGCAGGTCTGCAGGCGTTCTCAGGGTGAATGAGGTCTGCGCCGTTCGGAAGATTACCGCCAGGGGGTATCCCCAGCGGTAGGTGTATCCTCGTCTCCTCGCTAATTCCAATACTGGCTTTAGCATAGCCCGGCGCTGTAGGGTTGCCCTGGATAAGTCCGGTAGGATCTGGATATTGGCCCCATCAAATTCGATTTCGCCTGCTTCCCAGGCCTTTCGTAGTATGTTTTCTTTAGTTGTAAAGCGGTGGAGGCGGCATAGCACATCGCGTGGCCTGGCTGGGTCGGCGGATCTGGGGCCCAGTGTGCGGTGCACCCTGTCGATTTCAATCGTCGGCGGGGGGGTCTCCAGCAGTCTGTGGAATATTGCGGTCACTGTCTCCGCCAGGTCTTCCGGGCCCGTGGCTTCAGGTATCCCCCGCAGCCGCAGGTTGTTGCGGCGGCTGCGGTCTTCCATTTCCTCCAGGTGCAATTGCATGTCTTGGGAGTCCATCGTTTGTGATACCTGTGCCTGCTCCAGGGCCTGTATGCGTGTCTCCAGTGCAGAGACCCGTGACTCTCCAGATGTCACACGGTCCGACACTGTATGCAACTCCGCTTTCACCTCCTGGATGTCCCTGCTGTGCGCCTCCTCTATCCTTAGGATCAGCGCTTCTATGTCGGCCCTTGTCGGTAAGGCCTCAATGTCGGCTCTGGTGGGGAGGGCCCGCAGCATGGTGCGGAGGTCGGCATCTAATTGGCCTTGCGACGTGTCCGTCATCTCTGTACGGAATGCTGCCGGTGTCTCTGCAAGGTATTCCGGGTCCTCCGGTGGTGTTGGTGTATGGCTTTGGGTTGGGCCCGGGTTCCGTTCCATGCGCGGCCCACGTGGAGCGGTTTCTATGGCGCCTGTTGCTTGTCTCGGTGTGCCGCTGAAAAAATTATGGATACTGGTCTGCGAGTTCTGGGATCTGGTCCCTCTTGAGGTCGAGCGTGTCCTGTATTGATTTGGGGTGCTCATGCCGTGCCCACATGAGTTAAGTGGCAGGTAATGGCCATAGTGGATCAGGTTAGGCCGGGAGCTCTGTCGGTGCCCGTCTTTACTCGGCCATGGCTAGTTTTGTCATTTGTCAGGGAGTAAAGTCGTGCTATGCATCCCTGGGGGTCATAGCCTGGCCGGCTAGAGTGTTGCAGCTTCAAGGGGCAGTTTGCCAGTCTCAGAGGGGGTCAGAATGGTGTGCAAGATGGCCGCCGGGTGAAGCAAGATGGCCGCCTTTCACAGGACTGGGGCCGTTTTTCCTCCTGCCGGCCCCTGTGAGGGGGGGTAAATGGGAGCCCCTGATGGAGGGTGAGTTCCGGTTACCGTGTGGGGGAAAAACCGAGCCACGGGGGGGTCCTGCAGGCCAGAATTAAGTGTTGGGGCCGCTGCCGGGTGTAGCAAGATGGCCGCCGATCACAGGGCCGGGGCCGTTTTCTTGCCTACAGGCTGCTGTGCAGGGGTGTAAGTGGGAGCCCCGGGTGGAGGGTGGTCTCCGGTTGTTGTGGGGAGAAAGAGCCGGTCCAGGGGGGGGTTCGAGAGGCCAGGATTGGGAGGCGGAGCCGCGGCCGGGTGTAGCAAGATGGCCGCCGATCACAGGGCCGGAGCCGTTTTCTTGCTTTCAGGCCGCTGTACAGGGGTGTAAGTGGGAGCCCCGGGTGGAGGGTGGTCTCCGGTTCTTGTGGGGAGAAAGAGCCGGTCCAGGGGGGGTTCGAGAGGCCAGGATTGGGGGCCGGAGCCGCGGCCGGGTGCAGCAAGATGGCCGCCGTTCAGGGAGCCAGGCCGGAGCCGCGGCCTGTCCTCCAGATGGCCTCAATCACATACAATATTACCCTCTGGTGGTCTGGCTAGCGTTGGGTGCCGTCCTGACAGGTCCCTGGGTGTTTTTCAGGCTGGTGGATTCACGGATGGCGGCGGATTAATAATCAGGGTCCAGAGCTCCTCACAAAGACGTCCGCCGCCGTTCGCATCAGGACACGCCCCCCAGAAAAGTGCGTTTCTTGCACGCATAATATGT
>CM053031.1:300180703-300460703 GCA_028564925.1 Lithobates sylvaticus | reverse complement strand
ACAGTATATACAAAACGAGATGCAAAGCTGATTAGTCTCTACATGTTTCGTCATACAGTAAGGCTGCTCCTTCCAGGACATTCAGAAACAGCTCACTGGTCAAATGCCCAGTGTGCCCTATGGCCAGTCCGGGCCCCCGTGGCTTTTTTGCTACGTTGGTGCTCGGGAGAGTGTGGGTAGGTGCAGCGTGGTGCGGCGGGCAGAAAACATCAGTTTTTCAGATGCAAGTCCAGATGCAAAAACAGGAATGTATTGTAACAAGAGTTCAGCAATACACAACAGGTCCAGCGGGGAGGCAAACCAACTGGGAACACTCAGAAAATGTAACAGCGGTGTGACAGAAGACGATAATCTTAGGGAAGCCGACAGCATCTGTCTCAAGGAGCAGAATTCAGGGCCTGGCCAATGAAGGAAGCATGTCATGTCCCTGCATTTTTATCAGATGCCAAACACTGTCTCTGACAGATGGGTATCTTGTCCCTACAGTACCAAATGAAAATGCATGCCAAACCCTGGAGATAGGCTCTGCCTGGCCCAAGATGGCCACCAAAGTCACATGGGGTGCCAGCATTGAATTGGCTGTTGTCCCTCATTGATCAAGGAAACCATAGAGAAACTAGATTCCTCTTGACTTCCTCCTCCACCTGCATTGTCGCTGTGGATGAGCGCCACCTACAGTGGAGAAAATAAACTGCACCTGCCTTCAAGCAGATGTAAGGGGCAATGGCTATAGGCCCCACTAGACAAAAACCTGGTACTGAGGAGGGGTATATATAGGAGTAGGAAATGGTGATATTTCCTCTACAGCACACCACTTTGCCCACTGGGCATTCTGTTGGGGACATCTTGCGTTGACTCTTTCCCAGTTGCCTATATAATGTCTCCTCCATCCTAATATGGTTTCATGTCCCTCACAGGTCTGTTGCTTGATTGTAGGGACTCTGTAGGGCTCACCTTTTTTTTCTTTATTCTCTATGCTTTGTAGTTAGATTACCTTGCTGATGGTGTACTGATGGCAAACAATGAGATGTAGCTCTGTCACAATGTCACAATGGTGTGAAGTAAAGACTGTCAGAATGACAGCATATCTGGAGCCAGGGGCGGACTGAGAACTCATGGGGCACCCGGGCAATAGGAGATTATGGGGCCCCCAGGCAATCAGAGATTATGGGGCCACACAGTATACACACACACAGTAAACAATCACACAGTATAGACATACATGTACACACAGTATACACAGACATGTTTCTATTGGCTGAGAAGGTACTGGAGAGGTGGGGCAGCTATAATCTCGGGATTTTTAGACCAAAGGGATGTCAGTAACGGACATTTCAGAAACAGATGTAAAAAAGAACACAGATTTTTACATACTGTCCCTGGTTTTACTGAGGCTGGCAACCCTGATGGGGCCCCCTAGTGGCCTGGGGCCCTCGGGCAGTGCCCGAGTGGCCGAATGGTCAGTCCGCCCCTGTCTGGAGCCTATTTGGTAGTCTATCCCTCCTCCTGGGTCATACTTTTCATTCTACAGGGCTTGTCATGTGTTTTGAGGAAATGTATTAAAAGGTGAGGAAAATAATCCAGGCTATTTATTTTGATTACCTTTTGTAAATGCTTCTGCTTCTAGCAGGGAGACAAGTTGAACAATCTTTTTTTAAAAACGTAAACAGAATTTTATACTAGAATATGTTACGTGTCTCTTCGAAGAACTGCTCTCGATATTCTCATGTGATCGTGAGACATTTCAGCACTCAGTGGTTTCCTCTTTATAGATCAACCCTTCCTCTTTGAGGTTGCTGCTGATCATCAGGTACAAAACACATGAAAACTAATTGTCTTACTTATATGTAGCTTAGAATTGGAAAGTCTCAGAACAAACACATTGGGATGGATTTACACAAGGGAGCAGAGACTGTGCACTTAGCTTAGGGAATAAAGTAGTGTTGACTTAGTCTGGGTGCACACATGCTGCGGCTGCGGCTCACAGCAGGGGGTCCAGTGCGTCCCTGTTCACCGATTCAGGTGCGAATCAGGTCTGAATTTCTGCCTGAATTCGCACCTGGATTGGAACCAAAGACACACAGGACCCTTTCCAAATGCAGACCGCGGCCGCCCTGGAGCTGTGTGAACCGGCTGCATTGAGAGCCGGTCACGCACTCCGATCATGCAAATTGGATGCAGGGAACCCACATCCAATTTGCATATACACTATAATATAATATTATAATATTATATTATATTAAAATATTGGGACACCTGCCTTTACACGCACATTAACTTTAATGGCATCCCAGTCTTTAGGGTTCAATATTGAGTTGGCCCACCCATTGCAGCTATAACAGCTTCACCTTTTCTGGGAAGGCTGTCCAGAAGGTTTATTTGGATATACCATATTTATCGGCATATAACACACACCTTCAATTTAAGAGCGAAGTTTCAGGATTTTTTTTTTAAAATAAAGAACTGTGAAGCAAAATAAGAGTCAGTGCCCATCAATGCAGCCTTAGCAGTGCCCATCTGCCATCTCGCCACTACCATGAATGCAGCCCCAGCACTGCCATGAATGCAGCCCCACCATTGCCATGAATGCAGCCCCACCATTGCCATGAATGCAGACTCACCATTGCCATGAATGCAGAAACCCCATTGCCACGAATGTTGCCCCACCATTGCCATGAATGCATCCCCACCATTGCCATGAATGCAGCACCCCCATTGCCATGAATGCAGCCTCACCATTGCCATGAATGCAGCCTCACCATTGCCATGAATGCAGCCTCACCATTGCCATGAATGCAGCTCCACCACTGCCATGAATGCAGAACCCCCTTGCCATGAATGCAGCACCCCCATTGCCATTTATGCAGCCCCACCATTTCCATGAATGCAGCCCCACCATTTCCATGAATGCAGCCCCACCACTGCCATGAATGCAGCACCCCCATTGCCATGAATGCAGACTCACCATTGCCATCAGTGCAGCCTGATCCATGCCCATCTGCAGCCTCGGAGGGGACAGGGAGGGGGCGGGACGAGCACCAACAGATTACATACAGGAGATACTCCTGTTTTCTCGGCGGCCTTATAATACAAAGTCTCACCTCCTCTGATTGACTGAACAGTCGTCCAATGGCAGCGCAGGAGATGGGACTTCCTATTACAGAGGCTGCTGTCTAAACAGGAAATTCTCCTGTATGTATGACACCTGTCCTGGCCCCTTCCTGTCCCCTCCGAGACAGCCAGAATATATATCTTTTGTGGCCCTGGCACTCAGAGATTCGTTGGGGGTCACAAAAGATATATATGTCCAAATTATCAGGCGGGCCGTTTGAACCCGAAACGTGGGCTGCAATCGGACTTTGGACATGCCTGGTCTAATTTGAACTGGTTTCATAATTAACTGTCAGCCTGGGTTCAGACTAGTGCGTTGCGATTTCAGGGCCCTGCATGACTGCGCAGTGAAACGCCGGCTGTTCTGCGGATTGTCCGCGTTTTAGGTGCGAATCAAAGGCTAGCATGAATTCGCAACTCATTTTACTACTTCTGAGGGGGAAGTCCACGCCAAATTTTTATAAAAAAAAACGGCATGGGTTCCCCCTCCAGAGGCATACCAGGCCCTTAGGTCTGGTAT
This sequence comes from Lithobates sylvaticus, assembly GCA_028564925.1. Lineage (NCBI taxonomy): Eukaryota > Metazoa > Chordata > Amphibia > Anura > Ranidae > Lithobates > Lithobates sylvaticus. Next base: position 300,457,072 of record CM053031.1, on the reverse strand, counting down.
GGATTTTAAAGGGTACCCCCTATGCCGAAAAAACGGCATGGGGATCCCCCCAAAATCCACACCAGACCCTTATCCGAGCACGCAGCCTGGCAGGTCAGGAAAGGGGGTGGGGACGAGCGAGCGCCCCCCCTCCTGAACCGTACCAGGCCGCATGCTCTCCACATGGGGGGGTGGGTGCTTTGGGGAAGGGGGGCGCCCTGCGGCCCCCCACCCCAAAGCACCTTGTCCCCATGTTGATGAGGACAAGGGCCTCTTCCCGACAACCCTGGCTGTTGGTTGTCGGGGTCTGCGGGCGGGGGGCTTATCGGAATCTGGGAGCCCCCTTTAATAAGGGGGCCCCCAGATCCCGGCACCCCACCCTATGTGAATAAGTATGGGGTACGATGTACCCCTACCCATTCACCTAAGGTGTAAAGTGTAAAGTAAAAAAACACACATTTTTTAAAAAATATTTTATTGCACTGCTCCGGGGGTCTTCTTCCGTCTTGGGGGGTCTTCTCGCCGGACTCCTCCGCTATTTTACCTAGCTCTTTTACCGAGCGGAGAAGGCTGGCTTTCTTCTTCTTCGTCGCCGCCGTCGTCTGGGGGTCTCGATCCGCCTTCGGGGGTCTTCCGGGGTCTCTTCTGTTCTTGCCGCTGGCGTCGCCTTCTTCTTCTTCTTAAGATGTTGACTCGTCGCTCTCTCTGGCCGGAATGGCAGACTGTCACATCATAGGGGGCGGGGTCACCATGTGACATGAGCATGTGACCCTGCCCCCTTGTCCCTATATAAGTGCCAACACAGCGCGGCACTGCCATTCCGGCCAGAGAGCGACGAGTCAACATCTTAAGAAGAAGAAGAAGAAGAAGGCGACGCCAGCGGCAAGAACAGAAGAGACCTTGTCCTCATCAACATGGGGACAAGGTGCTTTGGGGTGGGGGGCCGCAGGGCGCCCCCTTCCCCAAAGCACTCACCATGTTGAGGGCATGCGGCCTGGTACGGTTCAGGAGGGGGGGCGCTCGCTCGTCCCCACCCCCTTTCCTGACCTGCCAGGCTGCGTGCTTGGATAAGGGTCTGGTGTGGATTTTGGGGGGGACCCCCACGCCGTTTTTTCGGCTTAGGGGTACCCTTAAAATCCATACCAGACCTAAGGGCCTGGTATGCCTCTGGAGGGGGAATCCATGCCGTTTTTTTTTTTTCAAAAATTGGGCGTGGACTTCCCCTAAAGAGGTGGTACAATGACTTGCGAATTTCTGTTCAGAACGCAAGCCAGGTGCGAATCAGATGCGTACCCATAGAAGATGGGCCTGAATTCGCACCTGATCCGCACCAAAGACGGTTGCGTGTTTGTGTCAATTCGCATTGTGCATGCACCGGACATGTGTGAACGTGCCCCATTGAAAACAATGGGTCTTCAAATGTCCTGCGAAGTATTTTGCCCCGCTGCAAATTTGCTATAGTGTGAACCCAGGCTCAGGTGTGGAACTACAGGGCACTAATGAGGACATCTGTTGGGCCTGCATCACTATAGACATGTTCCTATTGAGTATCTCTCAAAAAATGTGTTGCAAGGGATGCCTGGAATCTGACTTGTATCTTAGGCAGACTTCTGGGAAAATTGGTGAGCCAATCACACATGCAGGAAATTGTTTCTGGGGAGTGGTCAGTACACACTCTGCGTACAGAAATCTTCAGGTAGCCACATTGCAATGTATTCTCAGAAAATTTTCCCCTGGCGCACTTCTCCCCCCCACTCACCCCCTCCATGGCGGCCGGCATCTCTCTCCTCCGGCTGCCTGTAAATACATTTGTGGCAGAGCGGATTCAGTGCAGCAAGCCACCTTCTCCCCGGCTCTAAGGATGCCATATACACAGGGCAGGAGGAGGAGCTGTGGAGGAACCAGGGAGGAAAGACAACGCTGTGGAGGAGCCAGGGAGGATGGACACCGCTGTGGAGGAGCCAGGGAGGACGGACACCGCTGTGGAGGAGCCAGGGAGGACGGACATCGTTGTGGAGGAGCCAGGGAGGACGGACACCGATGTGGAGGAGCCAGGGAGGACAGACACCACTGTGGAGGAGCCAGGGAGGACACACACCTCAGGGAAGCCGACAGCATCTGTCTCAAGGAGCAGAATTCAGGGCCTGGCCAATGAAGGAAGGATGTCATGTCCCTGCATTTTTATCAGATGCTAAACACTGTCTCTGACAGATGGGTATCTTGTCCCTACAGTACCAAAGGCCAAACCCTGGAGATAGGCTCTGCCTGACCCAAGATGGCCACCAAAGTCACATGGGGTGCCAGCATTGAATTGGCTGTTGTCCCTCATTGATCAAGGAAACCGTAGAGAAACTAGGTTCCTCTTGACTTCCTCCTCCACCTGCATTGTCGCTGCGGATGAGCGCCATCTACAGTGGAGAAAATAAACTGCACCTGCCTTCAAGCAGATGTAAGGGGCAATGGCTATAGGCCCCACTAGACAAAAACCTGGTACTGAGGAGGGGTATATATAGGAGTAGGAAATGGTGATATTTCCTCTACAGCACACCACTTTGCCCACTGGGCATTCTGTTGGGGACATCTTGCGTTGACTCTTTCCTAGTTGCCTATATAATGTCTCCTCCATCCTAATATGGTTTCATGTCCCTCACAGGTCTGTTGCTTGATTGTAGGGACTCTGTAGGGCTCACCTTTTCTTTGTTCTCTATCCTTTGTAGTTAGATTACCTTGCTGATGGTGTACTGATGGCAAACAATGAGATGTAGCTCTGTCACAATGTCACAATGGTGTGAAGTAAAGACTGTCAGAATTACAGCATATCTGGAGCCAGGGGCGGACTGACAACTCATGGGGCCCCCGGGAAATTGGAGATTATGGTGCCCCCAGGCAATCAGAGATTATGGGGCCACACAGTATACACACACACACACAGTAAACAATCACACAGCATAGACATACATGTACACACAGTATACACAGACATGTTTCTATTGGCTGAGAAGGTACTGGAGAGGTGGGGCAGCTACAATCTCTGGATTTTTAGACCAAAAGGATGTCGGTAATGGACATTTCAGAAACAGATGTAAAAAAAAAAACAGATTTTTACATACTGTCCCTGGTTTTACTGAGGCTGGCAACCCTGATGGGGCCCCCTAGTGGCCTGGGGCCCTCGGGCAGCGCCCGAGTGGCCGAATGGTCAGTCCGCCCCTGTCTGGAGCCTATTTGGTAGTCTATCCCTCCTCCTGGGTCATACTTTTCATTCTACAGGGCTTGTCATGTGTTTTGAGGAAATTTATTAAAAGGTGAGGAAAATAATCCAGGCTATTTATTTTGATTTCCTTTTGCCAATGCTTCTGCTTCTAGCAGGGAGACAAGTTGAACAATCTTTTTTTAAAAACGTAAACAGAATTTTATACTAGAATATGTTACGTGTCTCTTCGAAGAACTGCTCTCGATATTCTCATGTGATCGTGAGACATTTCAGCACTCAGTGGTTTCCTCTTTATAGATCAACCCTTCCTCTTTGAGGTTGCTGCTGATCATCAGGTACAAAACACATGAAAACTAATTGTCTTACTTATATGTAGCTTAGAATTGGAAAGTCTCAGAACAAACACATTGGGATGGATTTACATAAGGGAGCAGAGACTGTGCACTTAGCTTAGGGAATGAGATAAAGTAGTGTTGACTTAGTCTGGGTGCACACATGCTGCGGCTGCGTCTCACAGCAGGGGGTCCAGTGCGTCCCCGTTCACCGATTCAGGTGCAAATCAGGTCCGAATTTCTGCCTGAATTTGCACCTGGATTGGAACCAAAGACACACAGGTCCCTTTCCAAATGCAGACCGCGGCCGCCCTGGAGCTGTGTGAACCGGCTGCATTGAGAGCCGGTCACGCACTCCGATCATGCAAATTGGATGCAGAGAACCCACATCCAATTTGCATATACACTATAATATAATATTATAATATTATATTATATTAAAATATTGGGACACCTGCCTTTACACGCACATTAACTTTAATGGCATCCCAGTCTTTAGGGTTCAATATTGAGTTGGCCCACCCTTTGCAGCTATAACAGCTTCAACTCTTCTGGGAAGGCTGTCCAGAAGGTTTATTTGGATATACCATATTTATCGGCGTATAACACACACCTTCAATTTAAGAGCGAAGTTTCAGGAAAAAAACCCAAATTTTAAATAAAGAACTGTGAAGCAAAATAAGAGTCAGTGCCCATCAATGCAGCCTTAGCAGTGCCCATCTGCCATCTCACCACTACCATGAATGCAGCCCCAGCACTGCCATGAATGCAGCCCCACCATTGCCATGAATGCAGACTCACCATTGCCATGAATGCAGAAACCCCATTGCCATGAATGTTGCCCCACCATTGCCATGAATGCATCCCCACCATTGCCATGAATGCAGCACCCCCATTGCCATGAATGCAGCCTCACCATTGCCATGAATGCAGCCTCACCATTGCCATGAATGCAGCCTCACCATTGCCATGAATGCAGCTCCCCCATTGCCATGAATGCAGCCTCACCATTGCCATGAATGCAGCCTCACCATTGCCATGAATGCAGCCTCACCATTGCCATGAATGCAGCTCCACCACTGCCATGAATTCAGAACCCCCTTGCCATGAATGCAGCACCCCCATTGCCATTTATGCAGCCCCACCATTTCCATGAATGCAACCCCACCATTTCCATGAATGCAGCCCCACCACTGCCATGAATGCAGCACCCCCATTGCCATGCATGCAGACTCACCATTGCCATCAGTGCAGCCTGATCCATGCCCATCTGCAGCCTCGGAGGGGACAGGGAGGGGGCGGGACGAGCACCAACAGATTACATACAGGAGATACTCCTGTTTTCTCGGCGGCCTTATAATACAAAGTCTCACCTCCTCTGATGGACAGAACAATGGCAGCGCAGGAGATGGGACTTCCTATTACAGAGGCTTCTGTCTAAACAGGAAATTCTCCTGTATGTATGACACCTGTCCTGGCCCCTTCCTGTCCCCTCTGAGACAGCCAGAATATATATCTTTTGTGGCCCTGGCGCTCAGAGATTCGTTGGGGGCCACAAAAGATATATATGTCCAAATTATCAGGCGGGCCATTTGAACCCGAAACATGGGCTGCAATCGGACTTTGGACATGCCTGGTCTAATTTGAACTGGTTTCATAATTAACTGTCAGCCTGGGTTCAGACTAGTGCGTGGCGATTTCAGGGCCCTGCGTGACTGCACAGTGAAACGCCGGCTGTTCTGCAGATTGTCCGCGTTTTAGGTGTGAATCAACTGCTAGCATGAATTCGCAACTCATTTTACTACTTCTGAGGGGGAAGTCCACGCCAAATTTTTATTAAAAAAACGGCATGGGTTCCCCCTCCAGAGGCATACCAGACCCTTAGGTCTGGTATGGATTTTAAGGGTACCCCCTACGCCGAAAAAACGGCATGGGGATCCCCCCAAAATCCACACCAGACCCTTATCCGAGCACGCAGCCTGGCAGGTCAGGAAAGGGGGTGGGGACGAGCGAGCGCCCCCCCCCTCCTGAACCGTACCAGGCCGCATGCCCTCAACATGGGGGGGTGGGTGCTTTGGGGAAGGGGGGCGCCCTGCGGCCCCCCACCCCAAAGCACCTCGTCCCCATGTTGATGAGGACAAGGGCCTCTTCCCGACAACCCTGGCCGTTGGTTGTCGGGGTCTGCGGGCAGGGGGCTTATCGGAATCTGGGAGCCCCCTTTAATAAGGGGGCCCCCAGATCCCAGCACCCCACCCTATGTGAATGAGTATGGGGTACGATGTACCCCTACCCATTCACCTAAGGTGTAAAGTGTAAAGTAAAAAAAAACACATTTTTAAAAAAATATTTTATTGCACTGCTCCGGGGGTCTTCTTCCGTCTTGGGTAGTCTTCTCGCCGGACTCCTCTTCTATTTTACCTAGCTCTTTTACCGAGCGGAGAAGGCCGGCTTTCTTCTTCTTCATCGCTGCCGTCGTCTGGGGGTCTCGATTCGCCTTCGGGGGTCTTCCTGGGGCCTCTTCTGTTCTTGCCGCTGGCGTCGCCTTCTTCTTCTTCTTCTTCTTAAGATGTTGACTCGCCGCTCTCTCTGGCCGGAATGGCAGACTGTCACATCATAGGGGGCGGGGTCACCATGTGACATGAGCATGTGACCCTGCCCCCTTGTCCCTATATAAGTGCCAACACAGCGCGGCTCTGCCATTCCAGGAGGAACCAGGGAGGAAAGACAACGCTGTGGAGGAGCCAGGGAGGATGGACACCGCTGTGGAGGAGCCAGGGAGGACGGACACCGCTGTGGAGGAGCCAGGGAGGACGGATACCATTGTGGAGGAGCCAGGGAGGACGGACATCGTTGTGGAGGAGCCAGGGAGGACGGACACCGTTGTGGAGGATCCAGGGAGGACGGACACCGATGTGGAGGAGCCAGGGAGGACGGACACCACTGTGGAGGAGCCAGGGAGGACACACACCGCTGTGGAGGAGCCAGGGAGGACGGACACCGCTGTGGAGGAGCCAGGGAGGACGGACACCGCTGTGGAGGAGCCAGGGAGGACGGACACCGCTGTGGAGGAGCCAGGGAGGACGGACACCGCTGTGGAGGAGCCAGAGAGGATGGACATCGTTGTGGAGGAGCCAGAGAGGACAGACATCATTGTGGAGGGGCCAGGGATGACGGACATTACTGTGGAGGAGCCAAGGAGGACGGACACCACTGTGGAGGAGCCAGGAAGTACGGACACCACTGTGGAGAAGCCAGGGAGGATGGACACCGCTGTGGAGGAGCCAGGGAGGACGGACATCGCTGTGAAGGAGCCATGGAGGACGGACACCGCTGTGGAAAAGCCAGGGAGGACGGACACCGCTGTGGAGGAGCCACGTAGGATAGACACCGCTGTGGAGGAGCCAGGGAGGACGGACACTTCTGTGGAGGAGCCAGGAAGGACAGACACCGCTGTGGAGGAGCCAGGGGGGTTGGACACCGCTGTGGAGGAGCCAGGGAGGATGGACACCACTGTGGATGAGCCACGGAGGACGGACAATGCTGTGGAGGAGCCACGGAGGATGGACACCGCTGTGGAGGAGTCAGGGAGGGTGGACACCGCTGTGGAGGAGCCAGGAAGGATAGTATGAGAACATATATCCAGAATTTCAGCCTTGATAAATGTAAACTTGGTAATCAGGGCTGCAACCGGGTCCTACTGCAGCTATTTGGATATTAAGGGGAACCCTGCACCAAAATTTGAAAAAAAAATGGCATGAGGGTCCCCGCAAAATCCATACCAGACCCTTAATCTGAGCACGCAACCTGGCAGGCCGCAGGAAGAGGGGGGACAAATGAGCGCCCCCCTCCTCCTGAAACGTACCAGGCTACATGCCCTCAACATGGGGAGGGTGCTTTGGGGTCCCCCCAAAACACCTTGTCCCCATGTTGATGGGGACAAGGGCCTCATCCCCACAACCCTTGCCCGGTGGTTGTGGGGGTCTGCGGGAGGAGGACCTATCGGCTAGATCCTGCCCCCCCCATGTGAATGGGTATCGGGTACATTGTACCCCTACACATTCACCAAAAAAAACTGTGAAATGTGACAAAAGACAATATCCGGTTTTTGACAATTCCTTTTTTGTAAAAAACTCTTCTTCTTTCCCCGCTCCTTCCTCCGGTCTGCCTTCGGTCTTCTCCATCTTCCTCCAGCTTATTCTCCCCCCGTTCTTCCTCCGGTCTTCTCCATCTTCCTCTGGCTTCTTTTTCCCCTGGTCCGTCCTCCGCTCTTTCTACTCCACCGCTCCCGCCGAATATGAAAACAATGAACCTCTGATGCTCCGGCCATCAAAACTGTTGTCATCATGCCTGCACTTACCCTACCAATGGGCAGGTCTGATGGAAGGGAAGTAAGTCGATGGTGCGGAGGTCGTTGCTCCACTGAGCTTACTCTTGGGTCAGAAGCTGTCCGTGCTTCGAAAACCTTGCCTAGCCCTCCTTTGGGTGTTGGGTACCTGCAGGGGGGTCAGGAGTTAATTCATTTAGGACATGTCCTGTTACATAGAGACCCTGGTTACAGCCCAGGGATCTATAGTCTCTCTCAGGATGGGTGCTGGGCCAATGTCCCCTTGGCGGGCCATAAAGTGGTAGGTTCGGGCCAAACGTCATCTCATTCTGGGTTCCATTATTGGCGCAATTTCTTGGTTACGATGTTGCCTGGAGTATTCATCAAGGTACATCCGACCAGTCATCTGTTGTTCTGACCCCCGGCCTGTTTCAAATAGGGGGGCTCACAGTCATGTTGGGTATGCTGAATCATGAGACTTATACCCCAGAATGGTGTCATGCCCCTCCCTACTTTTTTTAGGACTCAACTTGGTTGTCAGTTCATAAGCAGAAGCTCAACTCGAGTTATATAGGGTGGGACCAGGTTCTCGGTGTCGGGTAAGGTTCTCCATGTTTCAACGGTGCTTATTGCCACAGCGTATTGGCCTTATCCGCCAACACCATCAAACACATCCATCAGGTATCCAGCACTCCAGACCCCTGCATACTCCTGTACGGTCATCCTATTTTTGCGGCTTACCCTCTCAATCTTCCCCATACCAAGCATAGACAGGCTAGGGTTTTGTGGGAATTTCACAGAGTTACGTAACTGGTGTCCATGCGAAACGTTTGATCTTCTCTGACATTATTTCACAAGGGATCCTCAGGTCAGCCCTTGCTCCTTTCCCCTCACATGTCCTCAGGCACAAGCAGTTCAGTCCCAGGTCTGGGTTTTCTCGGAAATCAAGCTTAATCCAATCAATTACGGGATATTCATCTGGGTTGAGGGTTCTGGGCAGTTGCAAGTTTCAAGCAGGGGGTCCCTCCGTAGTATCAATTCATGGGACGTTGGTGTTTATCCTGTCATAGCTGATACACTGGATCTGGGTACTGAAGCCATCCGGGCGTGTGCTACCCTGTTAGACAGTTTGTTACCTATCTTTCATGTAGCTTTTCATCACACCTACTTTTGTGTCTTTTTGCCCTCTCTTTCAGGCATACTGACCAGCTAGGCCAAGGCACACCTCAGGCCTTGGTAGTTAGGGTATCGCATTTCCAAGTGAAGACGCTGACCACAAGTAAGAAGGCTGGCCGTAGCTAGCCTGCATTTGTGGAAGGAGTCTGAGGGTACATACCCCTCCTCTTCTGCCTGATTCTACGTCGGCTCATGTTCAGGGTTCCCACCCAACCGTTTCCCCCAATTTTCACATTTTCTCATACACATCGTACTTTTCTTCATATTCATACATTCAAGGTATGCCCTCTCTTTCAGGCGTACTGACCAGCTAGGCCAAGGCACACCTCAGGCCTTGGTAGTTAGGGTATCACATTTCCAAGTGAAGACTCTGACCACAAATATATATAACAGCTTTTGCATGACAATTACATAACCAGGAGGAGACTCCTGGTTCTTTTAACCAATGATAAAGATATACATATTTAGAACTCTACATATTTGTTTCTGGGCAACTTATACTGAACTAGTTTGGCACGTAGCATTTTGCGTTTTACTAAATATATTGCTAGCTTTCGCTATCCAAAAAGTCCACTAAGATTCATGATTGCTGTGAGCAGCTAACTTCCTGTTATCTGTCTGATAAACAGCAATTTGTGGCATTTACAGGAAAAGAAGGTGGGGGGTTGATGCAGGTGTTATTTGAAGTGCTCTACTCCTTGCAAGTAAAAAAAACATTTAATATGAAACAACCATTTTGTTACAGTCTCCATCTTATTCAAGTTAAGCCATACTACTTAAACTGGGCTGCTATCACAATGGAACACTGTAATACACATCACAATTGCACTAGACACACCTGAACGCACTGGAACACACATGTCCCTATTTAAGGTTAAGAAAAAAGAGGGGGGAGAAATGCACTGGAATGCATCAAAAACACGCATGCAGAAAAGCATCTGGAACGCATCCTGACTACGTTTCTAGGTGTGAACTGGCCCTAAGGGAAACTGGCAGTGAAGCGTTGCGGCTTTACAGCCAGTTCCCTACTGTGCATTAGACATGTGCGATTAGTTTTGTAAGAATTCGTAATTCGTACGAATTTTTCGAAATTCGTACGAATTTACGAATCCGTAGTACGAATTTTTTTTAATACGAATTCCGTAGGGAATACGAAATTTCGTTTACGAATTTCGTCGCCAAATTATTCGAATCCGACTACCAAATATCGAATTTCAACTAATATGAAAGAAATTATTATAGCGGATATAACGAATGATTCGAATGAATTCGAATGATTCGAATGAATTTGAATGACAAAGTGGCATTTTTGCAGGAAAAATTCCGTTTACGAATTTCAGCTCCAAATTATTCGATTCAAACTACCACTATCGAATTTCAACTAATTTGAAAGAAATTATTATAGCGGATATAACGAATGATTCGAATGAATTTGAATGACAAAGTGTCATTTTTGCAGGAAAAAAAGCTATTTAAAATCACTTGTCGCTATTGCCGGCTAATAAATTGTCGGCTCCGTAACACAGAGAACAGTCATTTATTGATAAAAAAAAAAAAAAGTGTGTGGGGGTCCCCCCAAATTCAATAACCAGGCCCTTCAGGTCTGCTATGGATATGAAGGGGAACCCCAGCCAAAAAAAAAATGGCGTGGGGTCCCCCCTAAATATCCATACCAGACCCTTCAGGTCTCAAAATCCCCCCTCAAAATCCATACCAGATGCTTTATCCGAGCACGCAACCTGGCAGGCCGCAGGAAAAGAGGGGGGGACGAGAGCGCCCCCCCTCCTGAACCGTACCAGGCCACATGCCCTCAACATTGGGAGGGAGGCTCCCGCTGTGTGAGGCTTCGCTGCGTCTGACAGGTCTTTTATAACGGAGGGCGGGGCCACCTGGTGACCCCGCCCACTCTGACGCACGGTGACGTCATGAGGTTATAAAAGACCTGTCAGACGCATCAAAGCCTCACACAGTGGGAGCCACCCATTGTGAGGAGCGGCCCGAGAAGAGACGCCGACGCCATGGAAGAAGATGCCGGACGAGAAGGACGAGAAGACAGGAGCAAGAAGAAGCGGATTGGAGGAAGAAGAAGATGGAAGAAAAAGATGGAAGAAGATGCCGGAAGGAGAAGATGAAGAAACCGAAGGATGAAGAAAGGAAGACCAGAAGAAAGAAGATTTTAATAAAGGAATTGTCAAAGACCGTCTCCTGTAATTTTTACCATTTTTGACACTTTTTTGGTGAAATAGTGGGTACCCCTTACATTTCACACAGGGGGGGGGAGGATCTGGGGGTCCCCTTGTTAAAGGGGGCTTCCAGATTCCGATAAGCCCCCCGCCCGCAGACCCCCACAACCAATGGCCAGGGTTGTGGGGAAGAGGCCCTTGTCCTCATCAACATGGGGACACGGTGCTTTGGGGGGGACCCCAAAGCACCCTCCCAATGTTGAGGGCATGTGGCCTGGTACGGTTCAGGAAGGGGGGCGCTCTCGTCCCCCCTTTTTTCCTGCCGGCTGCCAGGTTGCGTGCTCGGATAAAGGGTCTGGTATGGATTTTGAGGGGGACCCCACACCATTTTTTTTTTGGCCGGGGTTCCCCTTAAAATCCATCCCAGACCTGAAGGGTCTGGTATGGATATTTAGGGGGGACTCCACGCCATTTTTTTAAAATTTCTTTTGGCTGGGGTTCCCCTTAATATCCATAGCAGACCTGAAAGGCCTGGTTATTGAATTTGGGGGGACCCCCACGCTTTTTTTTTAATCAATGAATGACTGTTCTCTGTGTTACGGAGCCGGCAATTCATTAGCCGGCAATAGCCGTGAGTGATTTTAAATAGCTTTTTTTCCTGCAAAAATGACACTTTGTCATTCGAATCATTCAAATTCATTCGAATCATTCAAATTCATTCGAATCATTCGTTATATCCGCTATAATAATTTCCTTCATATTAGTTGAAATTCGATATTTGGTAGTTGGATTCGAATTACTCTATGTGTTACGGGAACCGGCAATGCATTAGCCGCGAGTGATTATTAACGATTTGTAACGATTCAATTTTTTTTTTAACGATTCGTACGAAATTCGTATTTCGGACGAATTCGAACGGAATTCGTACACGAATTACAAATTTTTTTTTTTTTACAAATCGAAAGGGAACGAAACGGAACACATTTTTTGACGGTTCCCATGTCTACTGTGCATGCCCGAAGCGTGCAGCACTTTCTGAATAACCCCCAAAGCACCTTGTCCCCATGTTGATGGGGACAAGGGCCTCATCCCCACAACCCTGGCCATTGGTTGTGGGGATCTGCGGGTGGGGGGGCTTATCGGAATCTGGAAGCCCCCTTTAACAAGGGGACCCCCAGATCCCGCACCCCCCCCCCTGTGTGAAATGGTAAGGGGGTACAAAAGTACCCCTACCATTTCACCAAAAAATGTGACAAAAATGGTAAAAATTACAGGAGACGGTCTTTGACAATCCCTTTATTAAAATCTTCTTTCTTCTGCTCTTCCTTCTTCCTTTCTTCATCCTTCGGTTTCTTCATCTTCTCCTTCCGGCATCTTCTTCTTCCATCTTCTTCTTCCTCCGATCGGTTTCTTCTTTCTCCGGTCTTCTCGTCCTTCTCGTCCGGCATCTTCTTCCATGGCGTCGGCGTCTCTTCTTGGGCCGCTCCTCTCAATGGGAGGCTCCCGCTGTGTGAGGCTTCGCTGCGTCTGACAAATCTTTTATAACGGTGGGCGGGGCCACCTGGTGACCCCGCCCACTCTGACGCACGGTGACGTCATGAGGTTATAAAAGACCTGTCAGACGCAGCAAAGCCTCACACAGCGGGAGCCTCCCATTGCGAGGAGCGGCCCGAGAAGAGACGCCGACGCCATGGAAGAAGATGCCGGACGAGAAGGACGAGAAGACAGGAGCAAGAAGAAGCGGATTGGAGGAAGAAGAAGATGGAAGAAGAAGATGGAAGAAGATGCCGGAAGGAGAAGATGAAGAAACCGAAGGATGAAGAAAGGAAGACCAGAAGAAAGAAGATTTTAATAAAGGAATTGTCAAAGACCGTCTCCTGTAATTTTTACCATTTTTGACACTTTTTTGGTGAAATAGTGGGTACCCCTTACATTTCACACAGGGGGGGAGAAGGATCTGGGGGTCCCCTTGTTAAAGGGGGCTTCCAGATTCCGATAAGCCCCCCGCCCGCAGACCCCCACAACCAATGGCCAGGGTTGTGGGGATGAGGCCCTTGTCCTCATCAACATGGGGACACGGTGCTTTGGGGGGGGACCCCAAAGCACCCTCCCAATGTTGAGGGCATGTGGCCTGGTACGGTTCAGGAAGGGGGGCGCTCTCGTCCCCCCTCTTTTCCTGCCGGCTGCCAGGTTGCATGCTCGGATAAAGGGTCTGGTATGGATTTTGAGGGGGACCCCACACCATTTTTTTTTGGCCGGGGTTCCCCTTAAAATCCATACCAGACCTGAAGGGTCTGGTATGGATATTTAGGGGGGGACCCCACGCCATTTTTTTTTTTAATTTCTTTTGGCTGGGGTTCCCCTTAATATCCATAGCAGACCTGAAGGGCCTGGTTATTGAATTTGGGGGGACCCCCACGCTTTTTTTTTATCAATGAATGACTGTTCTCTGTGTTATGGAGCCGACAATTCATTAGCCGGCAATAGCCGTGAGTGATTTTAAATAGCTTTTTTTCCTGCAAAAATGACACTTTGTCATTCGAATCATTCAAATTCATTCGAATCATTCGAATTCATTCGAATCATTCGTTATATCCGCTATAATAATTTCCTTCATATTAGTTGAAATTCGATATTTGGTAGTTGGATTCGAATTATTCTATGTGTTACGGGAACCGGCAATGCATTAGCCGCGATTGATTATTAACGATTTGTAACGATTCAACATTTTTTTAACGATTCGTACGAAATTCGTATTTCGTACGAATTCGAACGGAATTCGTACACGAATTACAAATTTTTTTTTTTACGAATCGAAAGGGAACGAAACGGAACACATTTTTTGACGGTTCCCATGTCTACTGTGCATGCCCGAAGCGTGCAGCACTTTCTGAATGGCCCAAAAGCAAACTTTTGTTGAGAAAAAAACATTCCCCTCTGGGTGATCAATGTACATTGCAAGGATTATAACAAATGTTGTTGCAGATTCCTACCTTTTGTTATTCTGAAGAAATCCCTGTGTGTTTTTCTGTGCCTCCTGAGTGGGTCTAATGCATGGGTGTCCAAACTTTCTTCAAAGAGGGCCAGATTTCATGAAGTGAACATTCATGAGGGCTGACCATTTTGCCTGACATTCTTTGAACCATTAAAATTTGGTCTTATGCCCCGTACACCCGATCGGATTTTCCGACAACAAATGTTGGATGTGAGCTTGTTGGCAGAAAGTCTGATCGTGTGTACGCTCCATCGGACATTTGTTGTCGGCTTTTCCACCAACAAATGTTGGCTAGCAGGTTCTCAAATTTTCCTCCAACAAATTTGGGCTAGCAGGTTCTCAAATTTTCCGCCAACAAATTTTTGTTGTCGGACTTTCCGATCGTGTGTACACAAGTCCGTCACACAAAAGTCCACGCATGCTTAGGAACGGCCATTCTTGTAAACGTTCGTAATGGAGAATTTACATTTGCGACGTGGCAAATTGGGAAATCTCCAAATGCAGTGCACATTTTTCTTCTTCTTTAATAGGATAATTTTGAAGCTGCTTTGCTGGTGATACTGGTGGAGTTATTGCAAACAGAGTTTCAAAGGCTTTTTTTTTCAAGTGATATCAAGAATAATAATAATAATATCGCTAAATGAAAAACACAAAAAGAAAAGCACGAATCAACACTCACAAAACTTCTACTAACACGAAATTAGCAGAAGAAGACCAAAGGGTGGCACAAAAGAGCTGAAAAACCACATAGTACATCTAGTACGTCACTACGTTCGTAATTGTTGGCCAACATTTGTGTGACCGTGTGTATGCAAGTTTCAGGGGAAAAAAATCTAATTTTAAATAAAGAACTGTGAAGCAAAATAAGAGTCAGTGCCCATCAATGCAGCATTAGCAGTGCCCATCTGCCATCTCACCACTACCATGAATACAGCCCCAGCACTGCCATGAATGCAGACTCACCATTGCCATGAATGCAGAAACCCCATTGCCATGAATGCAGCCCCACCATTGCCATGAATGCATCCCCCCCATTGCCATGAATGCAGCACCCCCATTGCCATGAATGCAGCCTCACCATTGCCATGAATGCAGCCTCACCATTGCCATGAATGCAGCTCCACCACTGCCATGAATGCAGAACCCCCTTGCCATGAATGCAACACCCCCATTGCCATGAATGCAGCTCCACCATTGCCATGAATGCAGCCCCACCATTGCCATGAATGCAGCCCCACCACTGCCATGAATGCAGCACCCCCATTGCCATGAATGCAGACTCACCATTGCCATCAGTGCAGCCTGATCCATGCCCATCTGCAGCCTCGGAGGGGACAGGGAGGGGGCGGGACGAGCATCAACAGATTACATACAGGAGATACTCCTGTTTTCTCGGCGGCCTTATAATACAAAGTCCCGCCTCCTCTGATGGACAGAACAGTCGTCCAATGGCAGTGCAGGAGATGGGACTTCCTATTACAGAGGCCGCCGTCTAAACCGGAAATTCTCCTGTATGTATGACACCTGTCCTGGCCCCTTCCTGTCCCCTCCGAGACAGCCAGAATATATATATCTTTTGTGGCCCGGGCGCTCAGAGATTTGTTGGGGGCCACAAAAGATATATATGTCAAAATTATCAGGCAGGCCGTTTGAACCCGAAACGCGGGCTGCAATCGGACTTTGGACATACCTGGTCTAATTTGAACTGGTTTCATAATTTACTGTCAGGTGTGTAACTAATGAGGACATCTGCTGGGCCTGCATCACTATAGACATGTCCCTATTGAGTATCTCTCAAAAAATTTGTTGCAAGGGTTTCCTGGAATCTGACTTGTATCTTAGGCAGACTTCTGGGAAAATTGGTGAGCCAATCACACATGCAGGAAATTATGTTTCTGGGGAGTGGTCAGTACAGGTAGCCACATTGCAATGTATTCTCCGAAAATTTTCCCCTGGCGCACTTCTCCCCCACACTCACCCCCCTCCATGGCGGCTGGCATCTCTCCCCTCCGGCTGCCTGTATATACATTTGCGTCAGAGCGGATTCAGACAGTGCAGCAAGTCACCTACTCCCCGGCTCTAAGGATGCCATATACACAGGGCAGGAGGAGGAGCTATGGAGGAACCAGGGAGGAAAGACAACGCTGTGGAGGAGCCAGGGAGGACGGACATCTTTGTGGAGGAGCCAGGGAGGACGGACACCGTTGTGGAGGATCCAGGGAGGACGGACACCGATGTGGAGGAGCCAGGGAAGACAGACACCGCTGTGGAGGAGTCAGGGAGGACACACACCGCTGTGGAGGAGCCAGGGAATACGGACAGCGCTGTGGAGGAGCCAGGGAGGATGGACATCGTTGTGGAGGAGCCAGAGAGGATGGACATCATTGTGAAGGAGCCAGAGAGGACAGATATCGTTGTGGAGGAGCCAGGGATGACGGACATTACTGTGGAGGAGCCAAGGAGGATGGACACCACTGTGGAGGAGCCAGGGAGGACAGGCACCGCTGTGGAGGAGCCAGGGAGGACGGACACCGCTGTGGAGGAGCCACGGAGGACGGACACTGCTCCGGAGGAGCCAGGGACGATGGACACCACTGTGGAGGAGCCACGAAGGACGGACACCGCTCTGGAGGAGCCAGGGACGATGGACACCACTGTGGAGGAGCCACGGAGGATAGACACCGCTGTGGAGGAGCCAGGGAGGACGGAAATTTCTGTGGAGGAGCCAGGAAGGACAGACACCGCTGTGGAGGAGCCAGGGAGGATGGACACCGCTGTGGAGGAGCCAGGGAGGATGGACACCACTGTGGATGAGCCACGGAGGACGGACAACGCTGTGGAGGAGCCACGGAGGACGGACACCGCTGTGGAGGAGCCAGGGAGGGTGGACACCGCTGTGGAGGAGCCAGGAAGGATAGTATGAGAACATATATCCAGAATTTCAGCCTTGGTAAATGTAAACTTGGTAATCAGGGCTATAACCGGGTCCTACTGCAGCTATTTGGATATTAAGGGGAACCCTGCACCAAAATTTGAAAAAAAAAATGGCATGAGGGTCCCCCCAAAATCCATACTAAACCCTTTATCTGAGCACGCAAGTTGGCAGGCCGCAGGAAGAGGTGGACAAATGAGCGCCCCCCTCCTCCTGAACAGTACCAGGCTACATGCCCTCAACATGGGGAGGGTGCTTTGGGGTCCCCCAAAACACCTTGTCCCCATGTTGATGGGGACAAGGGCTTCATCCCCACAACCCTTGCTCGATGGTTTTGGGTGTCTGCGGCAGGAGGGCTTATCGGCTAGATCCTGCCCCCCCCCCATGTGAATGGGTATCGGGTACATTGTACCCCTACCCATTCACCAAAAAAAGCAGTGAAATGTGACAAAAGACAATAGCCGGTTTTTGACAAATCCTTTTTTGTAAAATAGCTCTTCTTCTTTCCCCGCTCCTTCCTCCGGTCTGCCTTCGGTCTTCTCCATCTTCCTTCAGCTTATTCTCCCCCCGTTTTCATAGTGCACATATCATATATAACTATGGGGCGTGGCCGCCGTATTATGTCATCAGGAGACCCCACCCTCTTGTGACATCACTGACTGACCCATCATGCCCCATGCAGAGGGGGGGGTGGAAGGGGGTGTAGTGACATCAAAACTGTTGTCATCATGCTTGCACTTACCCTACCAATGGGCAGGTCTGATGGAAGGGAATTAAGTCGATGGTGCGGAGGTCGTTGCTCCACTGGGCTTACCCTTGGGTCGGAAGCTGTCCGTGCTTCGAAAATCTTGCCTAGCCCTCCTTTGGGTGCTGGGTACCTGCAGGGGGGTCAGGAGTTAATTCATTAAGGACATGTCCTGTTACATAGAGACTCTGGTTACAGCCCAGGGATCTAAAGTCTCTCTCAGGATGGGTGCTGGGCCAATGTCCCCTTGGCGGCCCATAAAGTGGTAGGTTCGTGCCAAACGTCATCTCATTCTGGGTTCCATTATCGGCGCAATTTCTTGGTTACGATGTTGCCTGGAGTATTCATCAAGGTACATCCGACCAGTCATCTGTTGTCCGACCCCCGGCCTGTTTCAAATAGGGGGGCTCACAGTCATGGGTATGCTGAATCATGAGACTTATACTCCAGTATGGTGTCCGACCCTCCCTCCTTTTTTTTAGGACTGAACTTGGTCGTCAGTTCATAAGCAGAATCTCGACTCGAGTTATATAGGGTGGGACCAGGTTCTCGGTGTCGGGTAAGTTTCTCCATGTTTCAACAGTGCTTATTGCCACAGCACATTGGCCTTATGCGCCAACACCATCAAACACATCCATCAGGTATCCAGCACTCCAGACCCCTGCATACTCCTGTCAGGTCATCCTTTTTTTGCGGCGTACCCTCTCAATCTTCCCCATACCAAGCATAGACAGGCTAGGGTTTTGTGGGAATTTCACAGAGTTACGTAACTAACCTAACTACCTTGCTCCTTTCCCCTCACGTGTCCTCAGGCACAAGCTGTTCATTCCCAGGTCTGGGTTTTCTCGGAAATCAGGCTTAATCCAATCAATTATGGGATATTCATCTGGGTTGAGGGTTCTGGGCAGTTGCAAGCAGGGGGTCCCTCCGTAGTATCAATTCATGGGACGTTGGTGTTTATCCTGTCATAGCTGATACACTGGATCTGGGTACTGAAGCCACCCGGGCGTTTGCTACCCTGTTAGACAGTTTGTTACCTATCTTTCATGTAGCTTTTCATCACACCTACTTTTGTGTCTTTTTGCCCTCTCTTTTGAGGCATACTGACCAGCTAGGCCAAGGCACACCTCAGGCCTTGGTAGTTAGGGTATCGCATTTCCAAGTGAAGACGCTGACCACAAATAAGAAGGCTGGCCGTAGCTAGCCTGCATTTGTGGAAGGAGTCTGAGGGTACATACCCCTCCTCTTCTGCCTGATTCTACGTCGGCTCATGTTCAGGGTTCCCACCCAACCGTTTCCCCCAATTTTCACATTTTCTCATACACATCGTACTCTTCTTCATATTCATACATTCAGGGTATGCCCTCTCTTTCAGGCGTACTGACCAGCTAGGCCAAGGCACACCTCAGGCCTTGGTAGTTAGGGTATCACATTTCCAAGTGAAGACTCTGACCACAAATATATATAACAGCTTTTGCATGACAATTACATAAGCAGGAGGAGACTCCTGGTTCTTTTAACCAATGATAAAGATATACATGTTTAGAACTCTTTACATATTTGTTTCTGGGCAACTTATACTGAACTAGTTTTGCACGTAGCATTTTGCGTTTTACTAAATATATCGCTAGCTTTCACTATCCAAAAAGTCCACTAAGATTCACAATTGCTGTGAGCAGCTAACTTCCTGTTATCTGTCTGACAAACAGCGATTCGTACCATTTACAGGAAAAGAAGGTGGGGGGTTGATGCAGGTGTTATTTGAAGTGCTCTACTCCTTGCAAGTAAAAAAAACATTTAATAAGAAACAACCATTTTGTTACAGTCTCCATCTTATTCAAGTTCAGCCATATTACTTAAACTGGGCTGCTATCACAATGGAACACTGTAAAACACATCACAAACGCACTAGACGCACCTGAACGCACTGGAACACACATGTCCCTATGTAAGGTTAAGAAAAAAGAGGGGGGGAAATGCACTGGAATTCATCAAAAACACGCATGCAGAAAAGCATCTGGAACACATCTGGACTACGTTTCTATGGTGTGAACTGGCCCTAAGGGAAACTGGCAGTGAAGCGGTTCCCTACTGCGCATGCCCGAAGCGTGCGGCACTTTCTGAATGGCCCAAAAGCAAACATTTGTTGAGAAAAAAACATTCCCTCTGGGTGATCAATGTACATTGCAAGGATTATAACAAATGTAAGGCTTGACCGCAGGTCAGCCTGTTATTGTAGGCGGAGTCAGGCTGCATATAAGCCTGCCCTCGCCTCCTCCCCTCAGGGTCGGAGGATCTCGTGCCTGAGCGACCTAGCTGACGTCACTTCCGTTTTTTCTTGGAAGTTGTGCGGCTGCAAGGGGGCTCCGAGTCGCCTGCTTTCAGCGGCAGGACACAGGTTGGCTCGGGGGGTTCCACGAGCGGACCCCCATCTGGTTAGCCCGCCGCTATTCTCCCTATTCAGGGGGCGGTCAGTTTCAGAGCCCAGCCTAGCCACGAGGGGGGGCGCTTCTCCCGCCGCTTCTACCGGTGTTCCTCCGGGGGAGGGGGTGTTGCGGCCGCCTGTCGGCCCCTCTGTCCCCACTACTATACCGCCTCTGTCTCCTCGGAGGAGACGCTTCTCCCTCCCGCCCGCTTCTACCTGGGTTCCGGGAGGAGGGGGGGGGGGGTTGGGGGAGCATGGCCGCCTGGCTGCTCCTCCATCTCCACGTGGGAGACGCTTCCCCCTCCCGCCCGCTTCTCCCTGGGTTCCGGGGGGGGTTGGGGGAGCATGAGCACCAGCTGCGCTGTCTCCACGTGGGAGCCGCCTCTCCCTCCCGCGCCGGTGTTCCCCTGGGGGATGGGGGGGGGTGAGTCAGCCTGACAGGTCCTCTATTTTTCGAGGGGGGCCACCTGCATTTTTGCTGGGGGGAGGGGGGATTCGGCCACCCGATGGCTCCTCTAGCCATACAGTTTGGTCTCCGGGGGGCCAACCGTCTGCCCCTCCTGGTGTTCCGTCCAGCTCCTCTCCTGTCTCAGGTCTGGGCACCCGCTTCGATTTTACGTTTCTCATACGATTTTACGTTTCTCATGCGTTTTTACGTTTCTCATGCGATGTTACGTTTCTCATGCGATGTTACGTTTCTCATGCGATGTTACGTTTCTCATGCGATGTTACGTTTCTCATGCGATTTTACGTTTTTCATGCGATTTTTGTTTCTCGTTTCTCTTGCGTTGTGTTTCCCATGCGTTGTTGTGTTTCCCATGCGTGGTGTTTCCCGTGCGTTTTTATGTTTCCCAGGTAAGTTTGGTCATGCACTTGGGTCCTTGCGATTTACGTTTTTCTCTTGCGATTTACGTTTCTCATGCGATTTACATTTCTCAGGTAAGTTTTGGGTCATTTATGTTTCTCATGCGATTTTACGTTTCTCATGGGATTTTACATTTCTCAGGTAAGTTGGGTCATTTATGTGTCTCATGCGATTTTACGTTTCTCATGCGATTTTACGTTTCTCATGAGATTTTACATTTCTCATGCAATTTACGTTTCTCAGGTTCGTTTTTTTGGTTCCTCATGCAATTATGGTTCTCGTGCTATTTTCAGATGTCAATTCACGTTTCTCACGTTTACACTTCTCATGTTTTCTCGCGTTTTCTCTTACAATTTCTCTTGTTCTCAGGTTTTCTCTTATGTTTTCTCTTGTTCTCGCGTTTTCTCTTGTTCTCGCGTTTTCTCTTGTTCTCGCGTTTTCTCTTGTTCTCGCGTTTTCTCTTGTTCTCGCATTTTCTCTTGTTCTCGCATTTTCTCGTTTTCTCTTACAATTTCTCTTGTTCTCAGGTTTTCTCTTACGTTTGCTCTTCTTCTCACGCTTTTCTCTTGTTCTCTTAGATTTTCTTTTTCTCACGTTTTCTCTTGTTCTCGCATTTTCTCGTTTTCTCTTACAATTTCTCTTGTTCTCAGGTTTTCTCTTACATTTCCTCTTGTTCTCTTACGTTTCCTCTTGTTCTCTTACGTTTTCTCTTGTTCTCTTGCTCTTACGTTTTCTCTTGTGCTCTTACGTTTCCTCTTGTTCTCTTACGTTTTCTCTTGTTCTCTTGCTCTTACGTTTTCTCTTGTGCTCTTACGTTTTCTCTTGTGCTTTTACGTTTTCTCTTGTTCTCTTACGTTTTCTCTTGTGCTTTTACGTTTTCTCTTGTGCTTTTACGTTTTCTCTTGTTCTCTTGCTCTTACGTTTTCTCTTGTGCTCTTACGTTTTCTCTTGTGCTTTTACGTTTTCTCTTGTGCTCTTACGTTTTCTCTTGTGCTTTTACGTTTTCTCTTGTGCTCTTACGTTTTCTCTTGTGCTTTTACGTTTTCTCTTGTGCTCTTACGTTTTCTCTTGTGCTTTTACGTTTTCTCTTGTGCTCTTACGTTTTCTCTTGTGCTTTTACGTTTTCTCTTGTTCTCTTGCTCTTACGTTTTCTCTTGTGCTCTTACGTTTTCTCTTGTGCTTTTACGTTTTCTCTTGTGCTCTTACGTTTTCTCTTGTGCTTTTACGTTTTCTCTTGTGCTCTTACGTTTTCTCTTGTGCTCTTACGTTTTCTCTTGTGCTTTTACGTTTTCTCTTGTTCTCTTACGTTTTCTCTTGTTCTCTTGCTCTTACGTTTTCTCTTGTGCTCTTACATTTTCTCTTGTTCTCTTGCTCTTGCGTTTTCTCTTGCTCTTGCGTTTTCTCTTGTTCTCTTGCGTTTTCTCTTGTTCTCGTATTCTCACGTTTTCTCTTGTTCTCATGTTCTCATGTTTTCTCTTGTTCTCGCATTTTCTCGTTTTCTCTTACAATTTCTCTTGTTCTCAGGTTTTCTCTTCTCAGGTTTTCTCTTCTCAGGTTTTCTCTTGTTCTCTTGCGTTTTCTCTTGTTCTCTTGCTCTTACGTTTTCTCGGTTTATCTCTTGTTCTCTTGTGCTCATGTTTTCTCTTGTGCTCGCGTTTTCTCTTGTGCTCGCGTTTTCTCGCACGTTGCTCTTGTTTTCTACGTTGCTCTTGTTTTCTACGTTGCTCTTGTTTTCTACGTTGCTCTTGTTTTCTACGTTTTTCGTCATTACCTTTCTTTTACTGCATTTCCGTTATGCTTACATCCAGGATCTGTCACGTCTACAGATCCATACGGGCTGAGGTTTTCGTTTTAATTGATTGTCACCACAGTTTGTGGGTACCTTAGCCCTGAGTGTTCATTTTTAATTTCCTGTCTTGGCTCCTCAGGTCGCTCGGGCTCGTTACTACAGACAGTAGGGTGGTGCTGTCATTGGGTTCACATTCATGCGCTATTGGTCTTGTCAATTTGGCACCCACAGCCTATTACATATTTTTAGGTACCAGAGGTATTGCGATGTTATGCGCTGGCTGTCTGTTATGTTCTCTGGTAGTTGTTACACAGCTAGGTTACCCATCACGTCTATGGGTTCAACAGATTGAGGTGATCGTTTTTATTTGGCTTGTTCGGTGGCAAGTCTCCTCTTCTGTTCTTACGATGCTCACTTATTTCGTTTAAATTCACGGTTTTCATGCAAGTCACGTTTTTTCATGCAATATTCTGTTTCTATGCCAACTCACGTTTTCATGTTTCTCTCGTTTTCCCAGGTTTCTCACGTTGCCCAGGGTTTCTCACTTTCATCAATTCACGCTCTCGTGCAACCTGTGTTTCTTAGGCAGTCGCGGTTTCTGGTAGCCTCGGTTCTTATGCTGCTCACGGTTGCGTTAGCTCGCGCTACTCGTGTTTCTCGTTTCAGGCACATTCCCTCACGCAGCTACATTCCTGGCACAGGTTTCTCAGTTTGCTCACGTCCGGCCAGGAATTGCACTATAGTATGGAGCGATTGGTAAGTTATCCTTTTGCAGCTTCTATGGGCCCAGGGGCCTTAGGGGTTTCCGGAACCCCTTTTGTTGCTTGGGCTGGTACCAGTAAGGCCAGGTCTGGGACGCAGATGTCGGCTTCACGCTTTCTCTTTGGCTTCCAGCGGTTGTGATAAGTCGGGGTCCATTGGACTGTCACAGCAGCCTTGATCGATTAAATCTTTATTTCATATACCAGGAAGGCTCACGATACTGCTTGGGATGTTCCAGGCTTTCCGGTCAAGGTGCTCTAGTCCTGATGGTTAACCCCTGTTCCTATTCGCTTTTCTGCTTTTGCCACTTTAATTCGGATCGGCCTACAGCTTTTTTCGGGGCATATCGGGCAAAGACTCAGCATTTCGTTTTGTTGGAAGACCCTGATAGGTCTTTGTTTCCAAGCAATCCATTTAGCATCCTTATGGTTCCAGGAGTATAGCCCTCCTTCTGTGCTTAACAGACTTCCCATTGTGAGTCATAATTTTCCCGTGACATATCTGACATGCTCTCGAGGTCTCCTTTTGGCGTTGTTACCAGCTTGGTGCTCAGGCTGCGCTATATCGGGCCTTTTATGATTCCTGAGGCCAGGGGAATTGCGCTTCTGGGATGATCCTCTGTTGTGTTTTCCTTGGGCTCTCCTCGGCTTAAGGCATACTTCTTTACCATCCCCTTTGGCGATCAGGGTCTGGACTCTAAGCATTGTTTGGCTATTTATTCAGGAAGGAGCAGCTTCTGTGACTTATATCAGGGGGTCCAGGCTATTACCATTTGGAACTTTGACTGGTGGGGGGCGTCTCGGTCTCTGGGCATGTCCCAGAGCCACTTTTGATGTCATAAGCTCTGTCCATGAGGCTGATGGATCATTGATTCTGGGTACTATTAATCTACTTGGTAAGCTTTCATCCTACTGTGTTTATTTTTGCCCCCTTTTAGGCATACTGACCACGTGACCCCGGCACACCTCAGGTCAATGTTCTCTGTTGCCCTGTTGTTCCTTTCTTACACTATCCACAGACTGACTCCGAGTACAAATGTAAGGCTTGACCGCAGGTCAGCCTGTTATTGTAGGCGGAGTCAGGCTGCATATAAGCCTGCCCTCGCCTCCTCCCCTCAGGGTCGGAGGATCTCGTGTCCCACCCACCCATTCCCTTTTTCTTTTCTTTCATTCCATTTCATTTCATACTTGGGTATGCCCCCTTTTAGGCATACTGACCACGTGACCCCGGCACACCTCAGGTCAATGTTCTCCGTTGCCCTGTTGTTCCTTTCTTACACTATCCACAGACTGACTCCGAGTACAAATGTTGTTGCAGATTCCTACCTTTTGTTATTCTGGAGAAATCCTTGTGTGTTTTTCTGTGCCTCCTGAGTGGGTCTAATGCAGGGGTGTCCAAACTTTCTTCAAAGAGGGCCAGATTTCATGAAGTGAACATGTATGAGAGCTGACCATTTTGCCTGACATTCTTTGAACTATTAAAATTCGGTCTTATGCCCCGTACACACGATCGGATTTTCTGACAACAAATGTGAGCTTGTTGGCAGAAAGTCCGACCGTGTGTACGCTACATCAGACATTTGTTGTCGGCTTTTCCACCAACAAATGTTGGCTAGCAGGTTCTCAAATTTTCCTCCAACAAATGTTGGCTAGCAGGTTCTCAAATTTTCCTCCAACAAATGTTGGCTAGCAGGTTCTCAAATTTTTCGCCAACAAATTTTTGTTGTCGGACTTTCCGATCGTGTGTACACAAGTCCGTCACACAAAAGTCCACGCATGCTTAGAAACGGCCGTTCTTGTAAACGTTCGTAATGGAGAATTTACATTCGCAACGTGGCAAATTAGGTAATCTCCAAATGCAGTGCACATTTCTCTTCTTTAATGGGATAATTTTGAAGCTGCTTTGCTGGTGATACTGGTGGATTTATTGCAAACAAAGTTTTAAAGGCTTTTTTTTTCAAGTGATATCAAGAATAATAATAATAATAATATCGCTAAATGAAAAACGCAAAAAGAAAAGCACGAATCAACACTCACAAAACTTCTACTAACACGAAATTAGCATAAGAAGACCAAAGGGTGGCACAAAAGAGCTGAAAAACCACGTAGTACATCTAGTACATCACTACGTTCGTAATTGTTGGCCAACATTTGTGTGACCGTGTGTATGCAAGTTGGAGCCAACAACCTTCAAACAAAATTCCACGGTTTTGTTTTCGGAAAGTCCGATCGTGTGTACGGGGCATATGTGTTCGTCTGAGCACTAATACACTGCCCAGCAAGAATTCTCCTGCCTTTGTGGCTGTATGTGGTGAAGAGATGAGCTTGGGCGTGTTATTTGGATATACCATATTTATCAGCGTATAACACACACCTTCAATTTAAGAGCGAAGTTTCAGGAAAAAAACTCAAATTTTAAATAAAGAACTGTGAAGCAAAATAAGAGTCAGTGCCCATGAATGCAGCCTTAGCAGTGCCCATCTGCCATCTCACCACTACCATGAATGCAGCCCCAGCACTGCCATGAATGCAGCCCCACCATTGCCATGAATGCAGACTCACCATTGCCATGAATGCAGAAACCCCATTGCCATGAATGCAGCCCCACTATTGCCATGAATGCATCCCCACCATTGCCATGAATGCAGCACCCCCATTGCCATGAATGCAGCCTCACCATTGCTATTAATGCAGCCTCACCATTGCCATGAATGCAGCCTCACCATTGCCATGAATGCAGCCTCACCATTGCCATGAATGCAGCTCCACCACTGCCATGAATGCAGAACCCCCTTGCCATGAATGCAGCACCCCCATTGCCATGAATGCAGCCCCACCATTGCCATGAATGCAGCCCCACCATTGCCATGAATGCAGCCCCACCACTGCCATGAATGCAGCACCCCCATTGCCATGAATGCAGACTCACCATTGCCATCAGTGCAGCCTGATCCATGCCCATCTGCAGCCTCGGAGGGAAAGGGAGGGGGCGGGACGAGCACCAACAGATTACATACAGGAGATACTCCTGTTTTCTCGGCAGACCTTATTATACAAAGTCCCGCCTTCTCTGATGGACAGAACAGTCGTCCAATGGCAGCGCAGGAGATGGGACTTCCTATTACAGAGGCCGTCGTCTAAACAGGAAATTCTCCTGTATGTATGACACCTGTCCTGGCCCCTTCCTGTCCCCTCCGAGACAGCCAGAATATATATCTTTTGTGGCCCTGGCGCTCAGAGATTCGTTGGGGGCCACAAATGATATATATGTTCAAATTATCCGGCGGGCTGTTTGAACCTGAAACGCAGGCTGCAATCGGACTTTGGACATACCTGGTCTAATTTGAACTGGTTTCATAATTAACTGTCAGGTGTGGAACTACAGGGCACTAATGAGGACATCTGCTGGGCCTGCATCACTATAGACATGTTCCTATTGAGTATCTCTCAAAAAATTTGTTGCAAGGGATGCCTGGAATCTGACTTGTATCTTAGGCAGACTTCTGGGAAAATTGGTGAGCCAATCACACATGCAGGAAATTATGTTTCTGGGGAGTGGTCAGTACACACTCTGTGTACAGAAATCTTCAGGTAGCCACATTGCAATGTATTCGCCGAAAATTTTTCCGTGACGCACTTCTCCCCCACACTCACCCCCTCCATGGCGGCTGGCATCTCTCCCCTCTGGCTGCCTGTAAATACATTTGCGGCAGAGCGGATTCAGACAGTGCAGCAAGCCACCTCCTCCCCGGCTCTAAGGATGCCATATACACAGGGCAGGAGGAGGAGCTATGGAGGAACCAGGGAGGAAAGACAACGCTGTGGAGGAGCCAGGGAGGATGGACATCGTTGTGGAGGAGCCAGGGAGGACGGACACCGTTGTGGAGGATCCAGGGAGGATGGACACCGATGTGGAGGAGCCAGGGAGGACGGACACCGCTGTGGAGGAGCCAGGGAGGACACACACCGCTATGAAGAAGCCAGGGAGGACAGACACCACTGTGGAGGAGCCAGGGAGGATGGACATCGTTGTGGAGGAGCCAGAGAGGATGGACATCGTTGTGGAGGAGCCAGAGAGGACAGACATCGTTGTGGAGGAGCCAAGGAGGACGGACACTGCTGTGGAGGAGCCAGGGAGGACGGACACCACTGTGGAGGAGCCAGGAAGTACGGACAAATCTGTGGAGGAGCCAGGGAGGACAGACACCACTGTGGATGAGCCAGGGAGGACGGACACCGCTGTGGAGGAGCCACGGAGGACAGACACCGCTGTGTAAGAGCCAGGGAGGACGGACACCGATGTGGAGGAGCCACGGAGGACGGACACCGCTGCGGAGGAGCCAGGGAGGACGGACACCGCTGTGGAGAAGCCACGGAGGATAGACACTGCTGTGGAGGAGCCAGGGAGGACGGACATTTCTGTGGAGGAGCCAGGAAGGACAGACACCGCTGTGGGGGAGCCAGGGAGGATCGACACCGCTGTGGAGGAGCCAGGGAGGATGGACACCACTGTGGAGGAGCCACGGAGGACGGACAACGCTGTGGAGGAGCCACGGAGGACGGACTCCGCTGTGGAGGAGCCAGGGAGGGTGGACACCACTGTGGAAGACCGAAGCGCCGCCAGAAAAGACCGAGCCGACTGGTCGGCTCCGCACGCGGTCCCACCTTCCTGCTGTTTCGGGAGCGAGTGCAGGGAGGCGGGACTACGAGCGGAGCCGAACAGTCGGCTCGGTCTTTTCCGGCGGCGCTTCTGTTTTTTTTCGGCGGCGCTTCTGTCTTTTTTTTTTTCGGTGGCGCTCGCTATTTTTCGGCGCAGCTCGCTATTTTTGGCACTTTTTTTGGGGGGTATCGGCGTATAACACGCACCCACAACTTTCCCCCTGATTTTAAGGGGGAAAAGGTGCGTGTTATACGCCGATAAATACAGTAACTGTAACGGTTCCAGGGCACCCTGGAAATAGAATTATTGCATTACTGACAACTAATGTTCCCAATACTTCATTCAGCACAGCACACATAAAAAGCTAACCAAGATGTAATAGAAAATAAAATAATAATAATTTATCAAAAACAAAAGAGATAGTCTGGATGTGAACTCATAACAAAATCTATATAACCGATACATGTACAGAAGCTGCCCTCACTAATACTTTGAAAGAATGAATCTTATTGCCACTGACCATAAAGTTTTTGGGGGGATTTTATTAGCACTAACCACAGATGCTTTAGGGGATATTTTTTTACTGTCTGTGACTAGCAATGAATGAATGAATGAATGACTTGTATAGCGCTACCTATGCAAACTGAATTGCCTCAGGGCGCTTTTTGCAGCTGGTGTCCATCTGTAAGGGTAATATGTTACATATTCTATGGCAGTGTTTCTCAACTCCAGTCCTCAAAGCACCTCAAACAGATCATGTTTTCAGGCTTACCATTATTTTGCACAGGTGATTTGATCGGTTTTACTGCCTTAGTAATTACCACAGCCGTTTCATCTGAGGGAAATCCTGAAAATATGATCTGTTGGGGTGCCTTGAAGACTGGAGTTGAGAAACACTGTTCTATGGCAGGGGTGTCCAAACTTTTTTGAAAGAGGGCCAGATTTGATGAAGTGAACATGCGTGAGGGCAGATCATTTTGCCTGACATTCTTTAAACCATTACAATTCGGTCTAATGCCCCGTACACACAGTCGGAAATTCCGACCACAAAATCTGTCGGATTTTTTTTCAGACGGATCTTGTCCAACACTGGTGTTGCATACACACGGTCGGACAAAGTTGTCGGAAAATCCGATCATTCTGAACGTGGTGACCTTCGTTACGTACGATGGAACTACGTAGAGGCTAGTAGCCAATAGGTTTGGTCTCCTAATTTGATCTGAGCATGCGTGGCACTTTGTTCGTCGGAATTCTCTACACACGATCGGAAAAAGTCTGATCGGATTTTATTGTCGGAAAATTTGAGAGCAGGATCAGTCCGATGGAGCCCACACACGGTCGGATTTTCCGACAACATGGTCGATCGGACATTTTCCGTCGGAATTTCCGACCGTGTGTACGGGGCATTAGTGTGTTCTACTGAGCATTAATACATGCCCAACAAGAATTTTGCCTTTGTGGCTGTGTGTGCTGAAGAGATGAGCTTGGGCGTGTTATTTGGATATACCGTATTTATCGTCATATAACATGCACCTTCACTTTAAGAGGGAAGTTTCAGGAAAAAAATGTAATTTTAAATAAAGAACTGTGAAGCAAAATAAGGGTCAGTGCCCATGAATGCAGCCTAGTTAGTGCCTATCTGAAGCCCCACCGTTGCCATGAATGCAGCCCCACCGTTGCCATGAATGCAGCCCCACCGTTGCCATAAATGCAGACCCACGGTTGCCATGAATGCAGACCCACGGTTGCCATGAATGCAGACCCATGGTTGTCATGAATGCAGACCCACCTTTGCCATGAATGCAATGAATTGCCATGAATGTAATGAATTGCCATGAATGCAGACCCACCTTTGCCATGCCTTACCATTGCCATTGCCAGGAATGCAGCACCCCCATTGCCAGGAATGCAGACCATTTCCATCAGTGCAGCCTGATTGATGCCCATCTGAAACCTCGGATGGGACAGGGTGGGGGCGGGATGAGCGCCAACAGATTACATAGAGGAGAATCCAAGGCAGCCAGCATGTATATCTTTTGTGGCCCCCGGGGATTCGTTGGGGGCTACAAAAGATATACATGTCCAAATTACCAGGCGCCCACCTTTCTGAAAATTTCCGAGCGTGTACAGGCTTTCCCGAGCATGGCTAACTTCAGAAACAGCGCTGGTGCCTGCGCAGTTGCGCATGTCGGCCCGCCCGGCCCCGCAGCCATATTTTTTTTAGGCGCCGTGCCCTCACAGTGGCGGTATACCCAGGGGCACCCAGTCCAGCCCTGAGCAGAGCCAATCCGCCCTTGAGCCCCCCCCCCCCCACAGTGGTGGGTCATGCACAATCCAGGACTGTTGGAAGTAATTATGCTACTACTAATACTTACTTGAGTATTATTTTCATTTTTAGGAGCCACAGGCAGAGTGGCTGGTATGTCATTGTAGGAACCATCTATCCACAGGTAAATTTCCTCTGACTCTTCTGTATTCTCTGACTCACCTGTATGCTGATCCTATTTGTTATCCATTTGAACCAATGACGATATTTATTTTTTATGAATGTTTAGACATTAAACTATAAATATAATGGAAAACAGGCTTGGACGAGATACTCAATGAGTAGTGGGGACAACAGTAAAAAAAAAAATATATCTGCTGGGTTTCATAAACTTTGATTACATGCACTCATGTGAGACATGGTCCTTTATAGGACAGAATTGCTGTCTTGGCTTTAGTTCAGTACTTGACCCCATGACAACCCTATGACAAAATGTACATGCAAATAGATAATAATAATTATTGCTATTAATTTCCTTCTTACTGTTATAAACTTTCCTATGTTGCAGGCAGAGCACAAATACTCTACAATCACCTCTACTCTACCAGGTGGAAGGTAAGTTAATATCAGAGGTATAACTATAGCCACAGCAGGCAGCTGTCATATTTCTGTTAGAACATCATCTACAACCCCAACCACACGGAAACCAATCCTGTTAGACTAATGCAATCTTCTTGACGCAAGAAAAAAAAATACCAGAATGTCTACTCAGCTAAAATTCGATAAGACAGCTGAGGTTTGTATTTATACAACAACAATCTTAAGCCCACAGGACTTTTAGTGAGTCACACCTCAAACATAAAAAATTGTAAGAAAAATGTATTTACATACATTTAAAAACAACAAGTCCGCGCGATCCCACGAACTGCCATAGCTGTACGTCGGCTCCTATAAGCGGGATAGCAGGCACGCGCGCGCTGCACTACGGGGGTGCTGATGCTCGTAAATGGTGGTCATAATGACTGCCAGCCACGAGCAATCATGGGCACGAGAGGCAGAACAGGGACGTTTGTGTGTAAACACACAAATCTTTGTTCTGTGAGGAGAGGAGTTCCTTATAGCTAGGAACCACGATCTGTCATCTCCTATAGTCAATCCCCTCCCCCCACAGTTAGAACACACACAGGGAACACACTTAACCCTTGATCGCCCCCTAGTGTTACCCACTTCCCTGCCAGTGTCATTTATACAGTAATCAGTGCATTTTTATAGCACTGATCGCTGTATATTTGTCAATGGTCCCAATTGTTGCGCTGTCATTATTGTGATAATAAAAATCGATATGCAAATAAAACAAATATTTATAAACAATGAAAGTCCATTTATGTGATCCACAAAACTTAGTAATAATTGAAGTGAAAAGGAAGATCCAAAACACCAAAAAGTCCTGTTTTTGAAAGACAAATTGTGATATCCTTCCAAATCAACTGCAGGTGTTGAACCATGTTCTCCCCAGGAGGTAATTAAAGTAAAGGTATGCTTTTACCAGATATTATGACCTTTCAAGGCCGATATGTTCATCAGTGAGTTGTTACCCCTCACTACAGGTATATCCAGCTTAGTTTTTCCACCTGTTATAGGGAACGCCAATATTGTGTCTATCGATGTCCCACAGGCCTCAGATCCATTGCGCAACATCCAGTTAAAAGCACAAGAGTCCTACGCTCTGCTCGTGTATTGAGACCGTCACCGCTATTCCTTGCTTTGTCAACATACGTTTCGTTCAACAAAACATTATCAACCGGCCCCTTACTGCCCATTGATAATGTTCTGTTGAACGAAATGTATGTCTCACTGAGACACCACCTCTCGTTTACCCATCTCACACTAGCTTCTATTCTTAGCTGAGGTTTGTAGTTTAGCAAACTAGCTAGAGTTTAGAAGTTTGTATTGGTGCTATTGAGTAATTTTGTGTAAGAGAATAAGGAACCATATAACATATCCTGTTCAATATTATTACTGCTACTTCAACTCTTTTTTTTAAATTATATAATCTTTATTTATTTTCTTCATTATTATACAAAATACATTCTTTACTTACATAGTACATACATTTAAAAAGAGATCCACTTCTCACACTTTACAAGGAGTACCGTTCAGCCTTTAGTCCCTTCTATCCTTCCCATCCCTCCCTCTTGGCACCGGGCTTGTTCTTTTTCTCTCACTCTCTCCCTCCTCCTCATAGTGGATTTTCCAATTTATCCAACCATGGTCTCCACATAATTTCAAACTCTCTCAGGTTTCCTCTCCTTATGTACACTGTTCTTTCTTTCCATACTGTTTCTGTTGTTAACCTTATCCATTCTCCTACCGTTGGGGGTTTCTCAGCCTGCCACCTCTGCGCTATTAACTTTCTCGCCTGGAACAAACCTCTCATTACAGCGTTGATTACAAAGGGACCGGCATTTATCCCCTCATCCAGTCCCATTATACACAGTCTGGGGTTCATTTCCAGTCTAACATTTAGTACGGTGTTCAGGATGTTAAGGATTTCAGTCCAGTAACGGTGCAATTTTGGGCACTTCCATACCATATGTGCTAAATCCCCAGTATCCTGACACCTAGGGCACCTGGCATCCGTTCTCAATCCAAACTCATATAGTCTCTTAGGTGTATAATATGTCCTGTGTAGCAACATCAAATATGAGACCTTCTGAGCAGGGGAGACCGATACCACGTGTCCTTTCTCCAATATCCTCATCCACTGTTCATCTGAGAATGTTCCAAGTTCTTTCTCCCATTTCTCCCTACACTTAAGCTGTTCTGGATTTTCTATACTGCCTTCGCATATGTGCGAATACATTTCGGCTATAAATCCTCTACTCTTGTTTTGGGAACCTATTCTTTGGTACACTGGGGAGTTGTTCCAAGTTGGGCCCTGGTTCTTGAATTGACTATTTAAAGCATGTCTAATTTGTAGGTATTTATAGAAGGAATGTTTAGGTATATCGTATTCCACTCGCAATGCTGTAAATGTCTTCAATACCTTTCCCTCGTACATCTGAACCAGCTTATCTATCCCTTTTATTTCCCACTCTCTAATTCTCCCTATCATTTCTACCTCCTGCAAGTTTTTATTATTCCAGAGGGGGGTGTATTTTGTCATACCCTCTAACCCTTTTACTACTTTTACTGCCTTCCACACTTTTAAGGCAAGTCTTACCGTGGGGATTCTGTAAAAAAAGGAGTTTGCCTCGAGGGCTTCTACTATTGATTTGTGCGGAGTTCCTGCAATCATTAATTCCCTGTTGCTTCCTCCTGTCGTAGTTCCTAGATGTTGCAGTTGAGCTGCTAAGAAGTAGCTCCGTGGGTGCGGTACTGCCATTCCTCCCTTTCTTGTTGCTAGTTGTAGTGTTTGTAACCCAATCCTAGGCTGACCTCCCTTCCATATAAGTTCTCTAAACAGCGTGTCTATCTTTCTGAACCATTTTTTATCTATCCATATTGGACAGTTATGCAGCAGGTACAGAAGCTGTGGCTGCCATAGCATTTTGATTAGGTTACACCTCCCTGCAATCGACAGTGGGAGACGTCTCCAGATCGCAATTTTACTTTTAAATCTGGCTAGAAGCGGTACTATATTATCATTTATATAATTGTTAGGATTCCTTGTTATATATATGCCTAAGTATTTCATTTGTTCAACTACCTCTAGCTGTGAAATATCCTGTACGTTCTGGTTCCCTAAAGGATCTATAGGCAATAATGCAGATTTTTCCCAGTTTATGGTAAGTCCTGAGATTTTACCAAAGTCCATGAGGATGTTCATCACCTGCCTGAGGGATTGCCCCGTATCCCCCAGGAAGAGGAGGACGTCATCCGCATAAAGTGCAATTCTCTCTTCACCCCCTGCTCTTCGGAACCCCTGCATATTGGTGTTTGATCTAATTACACTTGCTAAGGGTTCCATTGCCAGCGCGAAGAGCAGGGGGGACAGTGGACAGCCCTGCCTTGTCCCTCTCTCAAATTGAATCCCCTCTGAATACTCGCCATTAACCCTAATTTTAGCACTGGGACCCTTATACAGGGTTTTAATCCATTTAATAAACGAGGGGCCAAATCCAAATTCCTTTAAGACTCGCCATAAATATCCCCACTCTAAGTTATCGAAAGCTTTTACCACATCTAACGCCATGACTGCCCTTGTACCCATGTTCTCTATTGGTATCTGTAAATTAAGGTATAGTCTCCTAATATTCATACTAGTAGATCTATAGGGTATAAACCCTGTTTGGTCAGGATGTATTAATCTAGAAATAATTTTGTTTAATCTAATTGCCATTGCTTTAGCTAATATTTTAGCGTCCGCGCATAGTAGGGAAATCGGTCTATAAGACCTGGTCTCTAATGGGTCCTTCCCCTCTTTATGCAAAACTATTATCGTTGCCTCTGTCATGGACGGCGGCAACTTCCCCTCCTCCTTTGCCCAGTTTAATACCTTAAGAAGTTCTGGCAGTAGAATTTTCCCATATTGCTTATAGGTTTCCGCGGGGAGACCATCTGGTCCTGGTGATTTCTGATTGGCCATTTCTTTTACTTCAACTCTTGCTTTTGTCCTGACTACTAAACAACCTATTTTAGCATTTGGTAGGGAAAGGGGAGCTTAGAATTTACTTTAATGCTGCTGTAGCGATACCCCCAGTTAAGAGGGCCGCTGGTTTGTTTTGGGTCCCTGAGTACAGCTCCACCAACCCCCGGCAATTTTGCTCTACCCGCTCTGGCACAGTTAGTAAAGGGGTATGTATCTATGCACATATAAATATCACTTATACTCTAAGTGTAATGGATTCAAACTCACAAGCAGACTGCTGAGATAAGAATAACTGGCTTTACTTTGGCAGTAAGGAAAAGGAATAATAACATGCATTTAAACATATGACTTACAATACTTTAGCAGGTCCCTGCAATATGCACTTTAACATGTACACATATATGTATCAAACTAGCAAGTGGGAACGGAGCGCCAAGTGTAGCGACCGTCTGCTATGCACCCTGAGGTGCAATAAATCTATCTGCGCCTACCTAACGGACCAGGCCTGATCCCTAGCAATAGAGCTCAGTCCTTGTATACGTACAGTATTCTTCACCGGCAATAGATCTGTAGAGGTGGTGCACATGTAGCTTTAAATGGTGTATTTGTAATCCACAGAAAGTAACATTTGCTGCTCTGAGGTAAATTGTGCCTTGGCAGTTCAATAGGCATGAAAATGTGTGTATCAATGCAGGATGAGCCTTTCAGCTCTCTCACCAATCCTGGGGTACCGTCCTCAGCTCCGGTCCCTCCAATGGCGGCGTCCGGTCTCCTCCGTCACAGCCCCTGCGTTCCGGTCCTCAACTCCAACCGACTGTAGGGAAGAGTCTCCGCTCTGCTGCTGCTGACTCTGAGGGATGAGAGTCTCTCTCCACCTGCTGCAAGGCCCAGGCTTCAGGCCTTCAGCAGGCCCGGTCCACACAGGTGTCTCCTCAGGAACAAGTCTCCGCGTCACCAGCGCAGTCAGAAGAGGGCGACCAGTCCCAAGAGGAAGCCCAGTCAGAAGAGAGAGCCCAGTCAGAAGAGGAAGAGGCGGTCTCTCCTCTTCCTTTTTATCACCTCCCCCAGCAGCCTCTCGGGCGGAAACAAGCAGCCCGGGAGCCTGGGGAATTATGGGGAATGTAGTCTTTTCCCCAAAAAGGGGTACGACCCCGCTACACACTCCCCCCACTTTGAATCTTTGGTCCCCAAAGACAGTGTTCAAATTACAATCTTTCTCGGAAACAACACGTTCACATAATTTAGACAGGGGAGCTTCCCACCAACTAGCATAAGATGGGGAGCTGTCCTGTCTATAGGTCACTTCAGTGTGGGCGACCTGTTTAACTGTGCCAGAGAGTGAGCTGGGGTTGCCCTCCACCAAATGAACAGTGGATGGGTCAGGGCGTTCAGCACTTCTCCTTGCTGTGGTAACAGAGTCCTCTGAACTTTCTCCCATCTTGGGGTAAGTTAACTTCTTGGGAGGCTTCACACTTCTGCGAGCTCTCTGTTCTCTTGAGACTTCTTCAGGAACACATTCTGGCAACATCTCTGGTTCTGGAACATCTACTTCTTCTTCTGAGTAGAGACCAGGGATATCTTCCCAGCACTCAGGCACAACACTGAATGGCACAAACTCTGTGGCTTCTGGGTTCAATGTTTTATCTTCCACATCTTCAGTAGGTGGAAGGTCTATGGTGGAATTTCCTGGAGTTGAGGAAGGCCATAGCCATTCAAGTTCTCCTCTTTCTTCCTCTGGTTGGGGGTCCTGTCCACCCCTAGCTCGGGATGTCTGGGACCGAGTGTTAGGCCTGGGGGTATCCAGAATGGAAACAGATTCAGGTAAGTCTCTCGCTGGAGGTATTCTGACTGCTTCAGTGAGTGGGAGCAAATGATTCCTATGCCAGGTCTTCAAAGGCCCCACTCTTCCTTCTGGCTTCAACTTGTAGACAGGCAATCCTGGAAGTTTTCTACAGATGATATATGGCTCTGATCTCCATCTATCAGCAATCTTGTGTTTTCCAGGGATCCCTAGATTGCGTAACAGTACACGGTCCCCAGGCTGTAGGTCCTGTACTCGAACTTTCAAATCAAAGTTCCTCTTATTTCGGGCCCCCCTCTGATCAGAGGCCGCTTGAGCTTTCTCGTAAGCTATCTTCAGACTGTGCCTCAATCTGTCCACATATCCTTTGTGGGAGGCAGCAGAGGCATGGTCTAAGGAAATGCCAAAGGCCAAATCCACTGGCAATCTTGCTTCTCTCCCAAACATAAGTCGGTAAGGGGAGAAACCTGTCACATCACTTGTGGTGCAATTGTAAGCATGCACTAGAGCTGAAATGTGTTGACTCCAATGTTGCTTCTTCTCTGTTTCCAAAGTTCCCAACATGTTCAATAGGGTCCTGTTGAACCTTTCAGGCTGGGCATCACCTTGAGGGTGATATGGTGTGGTTCTAGTCTTCTCTACTCCCAGAGAATCTAGTAGCTTCCTGATCAGGCGACTCTCAAAGTCGGGTTTGAGGCAGAGAAAATCAATGCATACCAGATCCATTGGGCCTTGACTCTGTAGATGGCCCATTGGGGCAGCTTGATGGGGTAAAGTCTTTCTCTGAATGCATCTTGCACAGGAATGGCAATACTCCTCCACTTCGGCCCTCATGCAGGGCCAATAAAACCGGTCTCTGACAAGTTGGAAGGTTCTCTCTGCTCCCAAGTGACCATGCTGATCATGTAAGGCAACCAGCACAGTCTCTCGATGCTTCTCTGGGAGAAACAACTGCCACTTGTCTTCTGGGCCATCAGAGGGGCCCCTTCGGTAGACTACCCCCTGATGCACCTGTAATTTGTCCAACTCTCTCCTCAGTAGGCGAGCTTCTTTGGAAGGGTGAAGGCGAAGTCCCTCTGGACTCTTGTCTTCCAGGGCTTCCAGGACCAATCTCCCCATGGGGTCTTCCAATTGGTCACACCTTAACTCCTTCTTGGACAGCTTCGGTAGACACTCTTCTTCTAGTTGAGTTACCCCACAGTAACACTTTGGGACTCCCACTGTGGTAACTCCTATCTCTTCAGCTTTGGATCCTCCTCTGGCTTGGAGTTCAGCCCCCTGACAAAGGGCTCGCACTCCTTCTGGTGCCACTTGGGTCCAGTCCCTCCAGTCATCGACCATGACATGGGATCTTCGGGACAGGGCATCTGAATCTCTATTTCCAGCCCCTGGTCTGTACTTGAGGCTGAAATTGAATCCAGACAACGCCGCCAACCATCTGTGTCCAGTTGCATCCAGCTTGGCGGTGGTGAATAGATAGGTCAAGGGGTTGTTATCTGTTTTTACAGTAAATTCGGCCCCATAAAGATAGTCCTTTAGTTTGTCAACTACTGCCCACTTGAGGGCTAAGAACTCCAACTTGTGGGTGGGGTAGTTCTTCTCGGAGGGGGTCAGGCTCCGGCTCACATAGGCCACTGGTCGTAGCTGGTCTTCATACTCCTGGTAGAGTACTCCACCTAGGCCCTCATGGCTGGCATCAACATGTAGCTCATATGGTCTAGTGGGGTCAGCATAGGCCAAAACTGGGGCTGTGGTGAGACTTCTCTTCAAGGTTCTGAAAGCCTCTTCACACCTTGAGTTCCATTGGTCTTGAACCGACTCACCGGGCCTCCTAGGCCCCAATCCATCTTCCTCTCCTTCTGTCTTGAGCAGTTCGTTTAGGGGTTTTGCAATGCGGGCAAACCCATCCACAAACCTGCGGTAGTAGGAGCAGAACCCCAAGAAAGACCGAAGTTCTGTAACTGTTGTGGGTCTTGGCCACGAAGTAACTGCCTCCAACTTCTCAGGGTCTGTAGCCACTCCTTTTTCAGACACTATGTGTCCCAGATAGTTCACAGAAGACTGATAGAACCGACACTTCTCGGGAGAAAGTTTGAGTCCCTCTTCACTGAGCCTCTTCAGTACTTTCTCCAATCTGGCTTCATGTTCTTCCAAAGTCTTTCCAAAGACAATGACATCGTCCAGGTACACAAGGACTTCTATGAGGTTCATGTCTCCAACTGTCCTTTCCATTAGGCGTTGAAACGTAGCAGGAGCTCCAGATAGGCCCTGAGGCATCCTGTTGAACTCAAAGAATCCTACTGGGGTTATGAAGGCAGTCTTTTCTCTATCTTCTGGATGCATGGGGATTTGATAGTACCCACTCTTGAGGTCCATCACACTGAACCACTTAGCTCCAGATAAACTCTGCAAGGCATCCTCTATCCTTGGCGTGGTGTACTGGTCAGGAATGGTCCTCCTGTTGAGAGTTCTGTAGTCAATGCAGAGCCTCAATGACCCATTCTTCTTCCTGACTACCACAATTGGGGAGGCATAGGGGCTTCTGGACTCCCTAATCACTCCCGTCTTCTTCAGTTCCGCAAGCTGCTCCCTCAGATCCTCCAGATCTGCTAGCGGGACTCGCCTGACTCTCTTTCGGAATGGCTTGTCCTCTTGCATGCGGATTCGATGGGTGGCACTCCTCGAAAAACCCCACATCAAACTCATCTTTAGAGAAAATTTTCTCCCATCTGGTCAGCTGGGCCTTGGCTCTCTCCTTCCAAGCTCCAGGTAGGTTTGGGTTTTCCATGGAGAGTTTCTTCCAAACATCTTCTCCTTCACCCATCCCCTTCACTTCTGACCAGCCAACTGGGACAGCAGGACTCACCTGTCCCAGAAGCATCCTGGCAGGGATCTCCACGGGCCGCTCCGTGGGGTTCCTCACACTGACAGGGACTCTTCCTCTAGCCTTCTTCAGGTCCTTCAATGAGATCACTTCTGGTATCACTTCCAGACCTGAGTGACCCTCCATTGGGTCGGGTTCCAACATTACAAAGGGGCCAGGCTGTTCCCAATTAAGTTTCACTGTGGCTCTCATGCAGGTTACCTCTCCAGGCTGTAACACTGCTCCTTCTTTTCCAAGCCTCCATACCCTTCCTATCCCCTCACTTGGGGTCTTCTGCTCAAGGACCAACCGCTGATAGGCCGCCTTCAGCATGGGATGGATCTTGGGGGCTGAAAGATTCTCTTTCTTCACCAGGGGGGTCAGAAGCCTTCTGACTAGATCCGTGTTTGTCCCTATGATCAGGGAAGTCTTGCTGGTTCCAGGTGGACGAGGGCACACCACTGCTAGGGTGTCGAACACTTCAGTCTTCCCAGCTACGGATGGGTCAAAGGTCAACCGTATGGGTAAGTATCCATCATAGGGGAAACTCTGAGTTCCCAATCCCTTTATCTCCAACTCTTCTATCTTCTGTATGGGCAGATGACTCAGGTATCTGTCATAGAAGTCCCTGTACAACAGGGTCACTTGGGCTCCAGTGTCCAGGAGGGCCTTCGTGTACACTCCTTCCACTTGGATGGGTACAGTAGGAGATGGACCAACTAGCTCTTCTGGGTAGGGCCGAGTTGGTGCTGTCCTCTTCTTTGGACTCTTTTCTTTACCAGCACTGGATTTGCGCTTGATTCTTTCCTGAGCCTGGTATGCATTAATTTTCTCCCTCTTAGTGGGAGTGTGAACCCGTTGAGGGACATTGTTATCTCTCACTTGTAAGGGTTCTCGTTTAGGAGTACTGTGTCTCTTCGGAGGGGTCTTGCCCCCTTTCTCTGGAGTGTACCTTGGTCGAGGATCCCTGGGCCCCTTTTTAGGGGTTTGATCTCCTCGCTTTCTCTTCACGTTATACTTTTTGGAGCTCACTGAAGGCGATGGGCACCCGGTTGACTCCTTCACCGGGGCCCTTTGGTGTTTCCCGCCGGCTGGCGGCTATCTGTTTTCTTCTTCTTGGGACTGGAACATACAGCTGCAATATGGCCAATTCCCCCACAATTAAAACAGATCATCTCTCTTTGGTCAGGTGGGGATGCTGGTGCTGAAACAGCTGGAAATAATTCCCTCCTGCTTGTTTCTTTCTTGGGACTGGGCGTTTCTTTCGCCACCAGAGACGTCAGTATCTCCATCATCTGGGACATCTGCAACTTCAGGGCATCTACTTCTGTCTCTCTTTCAGGGGTTAAGGCCGACCTGACCGTGGCCACTGGAAGTTTTGTAGACCCCATCACTTGCTTTTCCCATTTCTCTTCCAACATGGCCTCTTCCTCTCTGACCATTCGAATGAGATCAGGGTAGTCCAGGCTCTTCCCATCCTGCCGGGTGCGTAGTATCAGTGCGACAGGGTCTAGGGGTTGGGCTCCCCTCATCACCTGCTGGGCACGGGCTTCATCTACCTTCCCCGGATCTATCCCCTTCTTCAGGATAATCCTATGCAGGATCTTGTCTATGCGTCCCATGTACTCTGACAGCTTCTCCCCTGTCTTCTGGTAACAGTGTTCCAGTTGATAGGTAAGTTCTGTGACTTTTTCTGTCCCACCAAACACACTTTCCAGGATGTCTATGTAGTCCTGGGCAGTGCAATCCTTTTTGCTTGTCTTCAGACTGCGTATAGCCTCTAAGGCAGGCCCTTTTAGGCTCTCAACAATCCTTTGCTTCTTTCTACTTTCTGGGACCTCCCATTCTTCTAGGGCCTGCGTGGCACCGTCTAACCACTCTTCAAACCTCTCTTCTCCCGAGGGTACAGGTGTCCTCCCTGAAAACATCCGGAGTTTCCTGTATCCCGACATCGGGTAGTCCCCGGGGTCTCTTCTGCACAATCTCCCCTAGGACAGCACACAGTTCTGCGCTAAGAGTAGTTTGTGCGGGTGCGGGACTTTCCGCGCCCTTCTGGTCTTCCTTCTTTGGGGATAGCATAGTTTTCACAGGAGAATAGTCTCCCTTGCGCGGCAGCGTATGCAGCAATTGATAGGTCTGACCATCCGGTGCCTGTATGCTTTGGCTCCTGAACTGCTCTGGAGTCTCTTCCTTCCATTCTATTAAGGCGTATGTATACCCAGCATCATTTCTCATGTCCATTATCCATGACTTGTGGCACGGGGATAGGGACTATATGAGCTGCTTGACTGCCTCTCTCTGCCATATCCCTGGCAGTTCAATGACTGCTGCTGCGGCTGGATCAGTGGCCCATGTTGCGGACCACCATCCCACTTCTATCGGGTCCATGCCTTCTGGCGGCTTTTTCCCGCTTACTCAGGATCCCGGATTACGAGCCCCCACGTGTAGCGATACCCCCAGTTAAAAGGGCCGCTGGTTTGTTTTGGGTCCCTGAGTACAGCTCCACCAACCCCCGGCAATTTTGCTCTACCCGCTCTGGCACAGTTAGTAAAGGGGTATGTATCTATGCACATATAAATATCACTTATACTCTAAGTGTAATGGATTCAAACTCACAAGCAGACTGCTGAGATAAGAATAACTGGCTTTACTTTGGCAGTAAGGAAAAGGAATAATAACATGCATTTAAACATATGACTTACAATACTTTAGCAGGTCCCTGCAATATGCACTTTAACATGTACACATATATGTATCAAACTAGCAAGTGGGAACGGAGCGCCAAGTGTAGCGACCGTCTGCTATGCACCCCTGAGGTGCAATAAATCTATCTGCGCCTACCTAACGGACCAGGCCTGATCCCTAGCAATAGAGCTCAGTCCTTGTATACGTACAGTATTCTTCACCGGCAATAGATGTACAGTAACAAGTACTAGTATAAACAAAATGAACTGAATTTAATGTATATGCAACCTTCCATTATTGTCAGGATATCTGGACTTCTAGTTCTGGATTCCAGGATAAGACTCACAAAGAATGGGAAAATCAATTCTTCTATAACTTGCCTTATAAATAATTTCCCTACTCTATAAGTGTTTAGTCATACTTTATATCCTTTTATATACTAAGAAAAATGTAAATAGCACTGTGTGCAACTAAACCTCAAAAATGCTACCATATAGTATACGTAGCACTCACCCCCGCAGGGGCTGCTTAATTATTGCCCAGGGATCTTTTCCCAGTAGATGACCCACAGCCAGGCACACAGTCACTCCTTTGGCTTAATAATCAGACATGCTTTTCTGATGCTTTATTGTAGAACTTGAACTTGGATATGTTCAGGGTAACTAAGGGGTACTCCAGTAACTCTTAGCAATTTGAAGTTACTAAGCTTTCCCTTAGTAATGTGAGAAAGGGTCCTTGCTTGTAGCAAATATTGGACCAAGCATTTCAGGAACACTTTTGTAGTGAATTCCTTTTAGGTAGAACTGACTCTATTGCAAAAGACTTAGCAGCAGTAATGTGAGCAAAAGTCCTTTGCTTGCAGCAAATAGTGGACTGAGATTTGTGGTAGAAACTTGAGAGAATGTTAAACTTTCTCTTAAGGATCTGAACAGAGTCCTTGTACGAGCATTTAATGGACTGAGCTTTT
This sequence comes from Lithobates sylvaticus, assembly GCA_028564925.1. NCBI lineage: Eukaryota > Metazoa > Chordata > Amphibia > Anura > Ranidae > Lithobates > Lithobates sylvaticus. The sequence goes on along the minus strand of CM053031.1, from coordinate 300,413,522 downwards.
CAGGACACGACACACAATGTCCCCTTTGAACAAAATTGACTCTATTACAAGAGAAATTAGCACTGCTCCTACATCTATATACGTTTATATCCCACATAAATTGTGCTATACACAATATGGCCAATTGGCCAATTAAAGTGCTGTGTGCCAAACTACAACATTGCATTCAAAAAATCATAAAAAAATATTTTCATAAATAATACATTTATGAATATAATACAAGTCTGTGTATAAGTGTCCTATATTGTCAGAGGAAATTCATCAGAATATATCCTGTGTGAAATAATTAGTAGTGATGGAAGCATATATCACTGATGTGCTTGGAATAGTTCATCAAACATGCGGTTTGAGTTGGACACAAAAATCAGGTGTAATTCAGGTGTTTTTCTTGTGCTCCCCTCCTGGTTCCCCACTCACCAGATGAAGCAGACAAAAAAGCCTGTATAACAGATGGCCTCCGTTCACCGGATAGGTCGGTATACTCCTGGGTAGGATGGTGTGTTGATGTATCCTTCTCCGGAAAGGTATCCTCCCTCCTTCTCCACTATATTGTAGGTCCTACACACACTTTACTCGGTCATAGACCAAACAGGTAAAGTTTGGACAAAGATGGAGGAAAGGGGTATATAGTGTAATACTGTGGAGTTTATTTAAAAAAAGGGTTTAAAATCATTACACTTTAGACATGTGCAATTCGTTTAGTTCCTAATTCGTTTTTTAACGAATTTTAACAAATTCGTTAATTCCGAATTTCAGAATTTTTCAATTTCAGAATTTCAAAATTTGCGAAATTACGAATTTCCAAAATTACGAATTTCCGAATTTCAAATTTTCGGATTTCCGAATTTCAAATTTTCGGATTTCCGAATTTCCGAATTTTCGGATTTCCGAATTTTGGATTTTCGAATTTCCGAATTTGCAAATTTTCGGATTTCCGAATTTTGGATTTTCGGATTTCCGAATTTTCGAATTTCCGAAATTACGAATTTCCGATTTTCGTATTTTCGGATTTCCGAATTTCCGAATTTCCAAATTTCCGAACTTCGAATTTTCGGATTTCTGAATTTTGGGATTTCGGATTTCCGAATTTCGGATTTCTGAATTTCGAATTTCCGAATTTTCGGATTTCCGAATTTTCGGACTTTCGGAAATTCAAAAATTTGAAAAATTGAAAATCTGAAAAAAAGAAAGAAAATCTGTTTAATTCTAAATAACTAACTATTAAATTATAAGTATTGGAATTCCCTTTCAAATTTGTCTGTTAGTGAACGTAACGAGTACGAATTTATCCGAAGTTACGAATCTGAAATAACGAATGCCGCATCTAAACAAATGGAACGTAACGATCTAATAATAATAAATAACAATAATAAAACCTTTTTCCATTTGTTTAGATGCGGCATTCGTTATTTCAGATAATTCGTAACTTCGGATAAATTCGTACTCGTTAATTTAATAGTTAGTGATTAATTAAACTGTAGAGGTGGTGCACATGTAGCTTTAAATGGTGTATTTGTAATCCACAGAAAGTAACATTTGCTGCTCTGAGGTAAATTGTGCCTTGGCAGTTCAATAGGCATGAAAATGTGTGTATCAATGCAGGATGAGCCTTTCAGCTCTCTCACCAATCCTGGGGTACCGTCCTCAGCTCCGGTCCCTCCAATGGCGGCGTCCGGTCTCCTCCGTCACAGCCCCTGCGTTCCGGTCCTCAACTCCGACCGACCGACTGTAGGGAAGAGTCTCCGCTCCGCTGCTGCTGACTCTGAGGGATGAGAGTCTCTCTCCACCTGCTGCAAGGCCCAGGCTTCAGGCCTTCAGCAGGCCCGGTCCGCACAGGTGTCTCCTCAGGAACAAGTCTCCGCGTCACCAGCGCAGTCAGAAGAGGGCGACCAGTCCCAAGAGGAAGCCCAGTCAGAAGAGAGAGCCCAGTCAGAAGAGGAAGAGGCGGTCTCTCCTCTTCCTTTTTATCACCTCCCCCAGCAGCCTCTCGGGCGGAAACAAGCAGCCCGGGAGCCTGGGGAATTATGGGGAATGTAGTCTTTTCCCCAAAAAGGGGTACGACCCCGCTACACCGCGTATACACGTTCGGAATTTCCGACAACAAATGTTCGATGTGAGCTTGTTGTCAGAAATTCTGACCGTGTGTAGGCTCTGTTGTGCAATCTTATGCAAGTCTACCTAGGTGTGTGAGGGGACTTGTTGATTTTGATGTGCGAGAATATAGATTGGGGATTCAAGTCTATTCTACACCTCAAAAGGGTGTTCAGGTGGCATCACTTATTCTAATCAGTAGTCACACATATCCGGGTCACGGCCCCAATGTAGTGATATAATATATCGTGGGTAGATTATTTGTAGTTATTAATAAGTATTGTTCCGCAGCAACCCAACTCTTCCAGAGAGAAACAACACAGAACAGTCTTGCAATAGATGACAAAAATCCAACCGAGTATAATTACGACAATGCTAGTAAATATCTAGAGCCCCATGTCTCCATGGGACCTTGGTGCCTTCATAACCACACACCCTCCTGAGACAGAATAGACTGGACTCAAGGTTATATTCAGCTGCAGTCATAGACTGCCCTAATTTGCATTCTTGCATATCAACATCAACAAGTCCCCTTTGATATGTGTGACTATTGATTAGAATAAGAGATGCCACCTGAACACCCTTTTGAGGTGTAGAATAGACTTTAATCCCCAATAGACTCGAATCCCCGGATCAGTTCTAGTAGTTAGAAACGACCCAAGTGGGGGTATATGTTGTAATGTGTTGGCCGATTTATGTGGGATTTTATATTATTATATATATATATGTACACATACAGTACATATACGATATATATATATATATATATATATATATGTACTGTATTATATATATATATGTATTATATATATGTACACATACAGTACAAGATTGACCAGGCCAGATTTCAGTTGACAATGTTATCTGTTAACCTAATTACACATATCAAAGGGGACTTGTTGATCAAAGGGGAAGTGGCCAAACAAGAATTACTCCACATATCAAAGGGAACAGATAATGACTCTGGGGTATGTTGATGTTAATATGCAAGAATGCAGATTAGGGCAGCTTATGACTGCAGCTGAATATAACCTTGGGTTCAGTCTATTCTGTCTCAGGAGGGTGTGTGATTATGAAGGCACAGGTCTAGGAGAAATATTCGTTGTCATATATACTCTGTTGGATTTTTATCATCTGTTGTAAGACTGTTCTGTTTTGGAAGTCAATAAAAGTGCCTCTCTGGAAGAATTGGGTTGCTGCGGAAGGAGTACTTATTAACTACTACTCATCTACCCATTATATATTATAGCACTACAGGCTCCAACGGACATTTGCTGTCGGAATTTGAGAGCTGGATCTCAAATTCTGAGCGTGTGTAGACAATTCCGACAAACACAATTTCATGCATGCTCAGAATCAAGCAGTTTGGATGCTGCTGAAGACTATACACATTATAAATACTTTTACGCTCTTAAAATTCTCCAGTGGACAGCATATTTTGAAGGGTTTTAGATTTCAGAAGGTGCTAATATGGTTTAAAATGTGTGCCTGATCTTACCCATAAAAACCCATCTAATTGCAGGAGCTGCCCATGTTTCTGCATCTGGTGAGCACTTTGTGGATAAACATCGCCCAGCTCTGATCCGTGCAATCTCTCCGGTGGAACCAATTTTAGAGGAACTTCGTTCACCGGGTCTACTCATCGATGAACAATATGAGACAATATGCAGTAAGCCCACCTCCCAGGAGCAGATGAGGGAACTCTACCGCTACATTACACACTGGGGTAATGGTGACAAGGACATGGTCTACCAGATCCTATGGAATCATAACAGACCCGTCATCAAAAGGCTGGAAGCTAAAATATATTGATGAACTATAATTGAATACACTTAAAATTTGTACAGTAACAAGTACTAGTATAAACAAAATGAACTGAATTTAATGTATATGCAACCTTCCATTATTGTCAGGATATCTGGACTTCTAGTTCTGGGTTCCAGGATAAGACTCACAAAGAATGGGAAAATCAATTCTTCTATAACTTGCCTTATAAATAATTTCCCTACTCTATAAGTGTTTAGTCATACTTTATATCCTTTTATATACTAAGAAAAATGTAAATAGCACTGTGTGCAACTAAACCTCAAAAATGCTACCATATAGTATACGTAGCACTCACCCCCGCAGGGGCTGCTTAATTATTGCCCAGGGATCTTTTCCCAGTAGATGACCCACAGCCAGGCACACAGTCACTCCTTTGGCTTAATAATCAGACATGCTTTTCTGATGCTTTATTGTAGAACTTGAACTTGGATATGTTCAGGGTAACTAAGGGGTACTCCAGTAACTCTTAGCAATTTGAAGTTACTAAGCTTTCCCTTAGTAATGTGAGAAAGGGTCCTTGCTTGTAGCAAATATTGGACCAAGCATTTCAGGAACACTTTTGTAGTGAATTCCTTTTAGGTAGAACTGACTCTATTGCAAAAGACTTAGCAGCAGTAATGTGAGCAAAAGTCCTTTGCTTGCAGCAAATAGTGGACTGAGATTTGTGGTAGAAACTTGAGAGAATGTTAAACTTTCTCTTAAGGATCTGAACAGAGTCCTTGTACGAGCATTTAATGGACTGAGCTTTTCAGGACACGACACACAATGTCCCCTTTGAACAAAATTGACTCTATTACAAGAGAAATTAGCACTGCTCCTACATCTATATACGTTTATATCCCACATAAATTGTGCTATACACAATATGGCCAATTGGCCAATTAAAGTGCTGTGTGCCAAACTACAACATTGCATTCAAAAAATCATAAAAAAATATTTTCATAAATAATACATTTATGAATAGAATACAAGTCTGTGTATAAGTGTCCTATATTGTCAGAGGAAATTCATCAGAATATATCCTGTGTGAAATAATTAGTAGTGATGGAAGCATATATCACTGATGTGCTTGGAATAGTTCATCAAACATGCGGTTTGAGTTGGACACAAAAATCAGGTGTAATTCAGGTGTTTTTCTTGTGCTCCCCTCCTGGTTCCCCACTCACCAGATGAAGCAGACAAAAAAGCCTGTATAACAGATGGCCTCCGTTCACCGGATAGGTCGGTATACTCCTGGGTAGGATGGTGTGTTGATGTATCCTTCTCCGGAAAGGTATCCTCCCTCCTTCTCCACTATATTGTAGGTCCTACACACACTTTACTCGGTCATAGACCAAACAGGTAAAGTTTGGACAAAGATGGAGGAAAGGGGTATATAGTGTAATACTGTGGAGTTTATTTAAAAAAAGGGTTTAAAATCATTACACTTTAGACATGTGCAATTCGTTTAGTTCCTAATTAGTTTTTTAATGAATTTTAACAAATTCGTTAATTCCGAATTTCAGAATTTTTCAATTTCAGAATTTCAAAATTTGCGAAATTACGAATTTCCAAAATTACGAATTTCCGAATTTCAAATTTTCGGATTTCCGAATTTCAAATTTTCGGATTTCCGAATTTCCGAATTTTCGGATTTCCGAATTTTGGATTTTCGAATTTCCGAATTTGCAAATTTTCGGATTTCCGAATTTTGGATTTTCAGATTTCCGAATTTTCGAATTTCCGAAATTACGAATTTCCGATTTTCGTATTTTCGTATTTCCGAATTCCCGAATTTCCAAATTTCCGAACTTCGAATTTTCGGATTTCTGAATTTTGGGATTTCGGATTTCCGAATTTCGGATTTCTGAATTTCGAATTTCCGAATTTTCGGACTTTCGGAAATTCAAAAATTTGAAAAATCGAAAATCTGAAAAAAAGAAAGAAAATCTGTTTAATTCTAAATAACTAACTATTAAATTATAAGTATTGGAATTCCCTTTCAAATTTGTCTGTTAGTGAACGTAACGAGTACGAATTTATCCGAAGTTACGAATCTGAAATAACGAATGCCGCATCTAACCAAATGGAACGTAACGATCTAATAATAATAAATAACAATAATAAAACCTTCTTCCATTTGTTTAGATGCGGCATTCGTTATTTCAGATAATTTGTAACTTCGGATAAATTTGTACTCGTTAATTTAATAGTTAGTGATTAATTAAACTGATTTTCTTTCTTTTTTCAGATTTTCAAATTTTGGGATTTTCAAATCTTTGAATTCCCGAATTCCGAAATTCGGAAATCCGAAAATTCGGAAATCCGGAAATCCGAAAATTCGGAAATCCGGAAATCCGAAAATTCGGAAATCCGGAAATCCGAAAATTCGGAAATCCGAAAATTCTGAAAATTTGAAAATTCTAAATTCGTGAATTCGTAAATTCGTAAATCTGAAAATACGAAATTCGGAAATACGAAAATACGAAATCCGAAAATTTGCAAATTCAAAAATTCGAAAATTCGGAAATTCGGAAAGTCGGAGATTCGTAAATCCGAAAATTCGTAAATCCGAAAATTCGTAAATCCGAAAATTCGAAAATTCTATATTCGTAAATTCGTAAATCTGAAAATACGAAATTCGGAAATCCGGAAATCCGAAAATTCGAAAATTCGGAAAGTCGGAGATTCGGAAATCCGAAAATACGAGTTCCGGAAATTCTGAAATACGAAATTCGGAAATACGAAAATTCGAAATTCGGAAATTCGGAAATCAGAAAAATAGAAATGTGAAAATTCCCGAAATTTCCAAATTCCGATTTTCCGTATTTCCGAAGAAAGCAAAAAAACGAATGAAACGAAAATGAACAAATTTTTTGTCAGTGCACATGTCTATTACACTTACATCAATGCATAAAAAACGTTCAAAATTGCCGCCTTGGCATCCAAACAGTCCTCACAGATACTCTCTCTCTTGACTAGTTTCACCCCTCCCTCTGGGCGTCATCGGAAGCTTCACAGAGTGCAGCGAGATTCAGGCATGCGCAGTAGGAAACCAGCTGTAAAGCATCAAGGCTTCACTGCCAATTTCCCTTAGCCAATATGGCGGCACCAGCACTCGAGAGCTGATTTAAGAATCGTCTCAGGTGAAGACAACGCTGGATGCCTGGATGGGTATCTTCCCTAATGAAAAAAAGTCAGCAGCTACAGTATTTGATAAATACATTTATATGTATGTATTTGCATCTTTATGGATTAATTTGATAAAGGTTGCTGGCTTAGACATACTCATTTTTTCTGCTCATTTTAGCAGAGTGACTACTGTGGTTGAACAGAGCTCCGGTCTGTGGTTAGACCCCTTGGTTTTGTTTTCTTTTGGGGCTCCAGCTGGTTTGAACGCTGTTAATTTCTGCCGTTAGTTTGACGTCCTGCCTATATAATGCACTTTAATGCACGTCTAGCCACGCTCCTGAAACTATTCAAATTTGAAAAGTATTCCAAAACTATTCGAATTTGAAGACCAGTGTGTTTGGGTGCCGGTGGTGGGTATCCTCTCCTATTCACTCTTCAAACACTGCACCTATCTTTTGTACAGTATTTGTAGCTGCTGACTTTTAACCACTTCTGGACCGCACGCCGATATACGTCCTAACTTTGAAGAGGGATATCTTTGTTAGGGCAGCAGCTAGCTGCCATATCCCTGGTTTTCGCCGGGCGGTCCGATTTCCGATAATAGTGGTCTCTGCAGCGGATTCGCCGCAAGATCACTTTTATCGGGGGAGGGCCCCCCACTGCTCTCTGGTGCCATCTGCCGATTACCAGAGCCATCTTCTTCTCCTTCCTGGGTATGGAGACAACTGAAGATGGCCCCCACCCGTCTCCATACCATTGCAGGGCGTAAGCGACGTCAAAACGTCACTTCCGCCCATAGCTTTTAAAGGGACAATTTTTGGTCTTTTTGACCCCATATCTCATATTTAAGAGGTCCTGAGATGTTTCCTTGTAATAGGAATAAAAGTGACACATTTTTTTTTTAAAAGAACAGTGTAAAAATAAAAGAATAATAAATAAATAATAAATAATAAATAAATAATTAAATGAGTCCCATCACGCTGAGCTCGCGTGCAGAAGCGAGCACATATGTGAGTAGCGCCCGCATAGGAAAACGGTGTTCAAACCACACATGTTAGGTATCGCCACAATGGGAGAGCAATAATTCTAGCCCTAGACCTCCTCTGTAACTTAAAACATGCAACCTATGGAGATTTTTATGGGTAAAAGTTTGTCGCCACTCAACGAGCGGGGCCCAATTTTGAAGTGTGACATGTTGGGTATCAATTTACTCGGTGTAAGATTATCTTTCACAATATAAAAAAAAATGGGCTAACTTTACTGTTGTCTTATTTTTTAATTCAAAAAAGTGTATTTTTACCAAAAAAAGTGCACTTATAAGACCGCTGCGCAAAAACGTTGTGACAGAAAGTATTGCAATGATCACCATTTTATTCTCTAGGGTGTTAGAAAAAAAACATGAATAAATTTTGGGGGTTCTAAGTAATTTTCTAGCAAAAAAATATGTTTTAACTTGTAAACAACAAATCTCAGAAAGAGGCTTGGTCCTTAAGTGGTTAACCACTTGCGGATAGCCCACCATAGATATACTGCGACAGGGCAGCCGCTCTGCACTAGATATGTGCAGAACGACAAAATGTGTTTAGTTAAATTTGTTGTATCTTTTAATTCGTTTTCGGAATTTGTTTTGTTTATTCGTTTTCAAATCAAATTCAAAAAGTTTTCAATTCAGAATACTGTATATACTCGAGTATAAGCCGACCCGAATATAAGCCGAGGCACCTAATTTTACCACAAAAAACTGGGAAAACTTATAGACTCTAGTGTAATGTCAGTGTAACATATTAGTATAGTGCAGTGTGTAATACAGAATAGACATGGGCGCCGTCAAAAAATTTGTTTAGTTTCGTTCCATTTTTGTTTCATACGAAAAAAAAATTGTATTTCATAATTCGTGTACGAAATTCAATTCGGATTCGTACGAAATACGAATTTTCGTTAGATTTGTAAACTTTTCGTAAACGAAAGTTTGTTATGATGAATTTATTATTATGAGGGGCTCCCACCATCCCTGTGCTGTGCTGACTTCCTGGGTTTTTAACCTTTAGTTTCGTACACACGATCAGACTTTTCGGCCGGACAATCCGCCGGATTTTCCAGCGGAGGTCCGCTGGACTTTCCGAATGTGTGGACTTGCCCACATACGCCCGGAAGTCCGCAGGACTTTTGAAATGAACGGACTTGCCCCACACGGAGTAAAGTCCGTTCATTTAGAACGTGACTCCAGGTAGACGGGACTAGCGAAGGAAGTCAATGTCGCCACCTCGATCAGTGACATTGACATCTCGCTAGCCCCGTCACCTGGTATGGATTTAAGGGGGAATCCCTATGCCGAAAAATTTGCGTGGGGGTTCCCCCCAAATCCATATCAGACCCTTATCCGAGCACGCAGCCTGGCCGGTCAGGAAAGGGGGTGGGGACGAGCGAGCGCCCCCCCTCCCACCTGAGCCGTACCAGGCTGCGGGCCCTCAACATCGGGGGGGCCCCCACCCCAAAGCACCTTGTCCCCGTGTTGATGAGGACAAGGGCCGCTTCCTGATAACCCTGGCCATTGGTTGTCGGGGTCTGCGGGCGAGGGGCTTATCCGAATCTGGGAGCCCCCTTTAATAAGGGGGCCCCCAGATACCGCTCCCCCTATGTAAATTAGTATGGGGTACGATGTACCCCTACCCACTTTCCCCAAGGGAAAGTGTAAATAAAAAAACAACACAATTTTTTAAAATACATTATTGCACAGCTCCGGGGGTCTTCTTCCGTCTTGGGGGGTCTTCTCGCCGGACTCCCCTGCTATCTTCTGCTAGCTCTTTTACTAGCGGAGGAGCCCGGATTTCTCCTTCGTCGCCATCTAGGGGTCTTCTTCCGACTTCGGGGGTCTTGTCCCGCTCTTCTGTTCTTCTTGCCGGGCCTCCGCTTTCTTCTTCCAGCTCTTTTACTAGCGGTGGCCCGGGCTGCTGTCGCCGTCGCTGTCGTCGCCGCCTTCTCCTTCTGCTTCTTCTTCTGCTTCTTCCTCTTCTTCTTCTTTCTTCTTTTTCTTTCTTCATCCGATGTTGACACGTCGCTGTCTCCACTTGCAATGGCCCAGCATCCTCGGGGACTGTGACATCATAGGGGGCGGGGTCACCATGTGACATGAGTCGGTGGCCCCGCCCCTTGTCCCTATATAACTGGCAGCGCAACACGTCTGGGCCATTGCAAGCGGAGACAGCGACATGTAAACATCGGATGAAGAAAGAAGAAGAAGAGGAAGAAGCAGAAGCAGAAGGAGAAGGCAGCGACGACAGCGACAGCGACGGCGACAGAAGCCCGGGCCAGCTCTAGTAAATGAGCTGGAAGAAGAAAGCGGAGGCCCTGCAAGAAGAACATAAGAGCGAGACAAGACCCCCGAAGTCGGAAGAAGACCCCCGGATGGCGACGAAGGAGAAAGTCGGGCTCCTCCGCTAGTAAAAGAGCTAGCAGAAGATAGCGGAGGAGTCCGGCGAGAAGACCCCCCAAGACAGAAGAAGACCCTCGGAGCTGTGCAATAAAGTATTTTTAAAAAACTGTGTTGTTTTTTATTTACACTTTTTTCCCTTAGGTGAATGGGTAGGGGTACATAGTACCCCATACTCATTCACATAGGGTGGGGGCCGGTATCTGGGGGCCCCCTTATTAAAGGGGGCTCCCGGATTCCAACAAGCTCCCCGCCCGCAGACCCCGACAACCTACGGCCAGGGTTGTCGGGAAGAGGCCCTTGTCCTCATCAACATGGGGACAAGGACTTTACGACGCGTGTCGGCAAGTCCGTTCATTTCAAAAGTCCCGCGGACTAGCACACACACGGTCGGATTGTCCGACGGACTCTAGTCTGGCGGACAATCCCGCCAGAAAGTCCGATCGTGTGTATGCGGCATTAGGGGTGTACTCACTTTTGTTGCCATCAGTTTAGACATTAATGGCTGTGTGTTCTGTTATTTTGGGGGACAGCAAATTTACACTGTTATACAAGCTGTACACTCACTACTTTACATTGTAGACAAAGTGTCATTTCTTCAGTGTTGTCACATGAAAATATGGAATGAAATATTTACAAAAATGTGAGGGGTGTACTCACTTTTGAGAGATACTGTATGTTTTCTTGTATTTCCATCCTCACCAATGAAATTGAAACTGCTTATACTGAATGTGTTGTAATCTTTCTATGTTACTTGTATACATTCCTTGTACTCAAAATACCTTTGACAAGAAATCGAAACTGCAATTGAAACTGCAGTGGTTCTTATAACTCCCCTGTAATACAATGTGTGGGTGGATAAGAGGAGGAGGAGAAGTTACTCATTTACTGGCATGAAGAAACCATGCGTCCTCCTTTTATTCTCTTCATTCTAAGCAAGAGCTGTGAAGGTAGAGGATCTCTTAGAGCAGACACTACAAGGAGCGTCTCTCCATACTTTCAGCTATGAATAGTGTTGACATGAGAGGATACATCAAGAATTTCCGCTTTGAAAAACGTGAACAGGAGAACCAGGGATACAACCGTCTCCTCATACAGCTGTTCGGTTACACCGGTCACGGCAAATCCTCCTTCATCAACTCCTGTAAATATGTGGTGGATGATGGTGACTATCAAAATTACAACAATGTTGATGGAGAAAGTGATGAACACGGGGGACAAACAATGATGAGAAACACTTATCCACTGACCGATGCCATCACATTGGTGGATAACCGCGGATGTGTAACGATGAATAAAAATGAGATAGGAGCGATATATACTCAGCTTGGTAAGTGTAATAGATGATCAATATGTTTATTAGACTGATATTTACTGTGCATATACACTACTGTGTAAAAGTTTTAGGCTGGGTTCACACCATTGCGAATTGCGTTCACAATAGCCGGGGAAATTTTGACCGGCTCTCTATGGAGCCGGTTCATATATCTCTGCAGCGCATCTGGTGCGATTTTCACACTGTGCGTCTTTTGGTCCGTTTCAGGTCCAAATTCAGCCCAAAATTTGGGCTGAAATCGGACCTGAACCGATGAATAATAATGTGTAAAAAATAAAAAAATTGCCCAGTAGCCAATTGGTCCCTTTCACACTGGGACGTTTTTCAGGCACTTTTGGGCTCAAAATAGCGCCTGCAAAGCGCCTGTAAAATGCCTCCCCTGCAGCCCCAGTGTGAGAGCTTGAGTGCTTCCACACTGGGGGGCGCTGTGCTGGCAGGACATTAGAAAAAGGCATGTTTGGGGGGTGGAGGAGTGGTGTATACACTGCTCCTCCACCGCCCCTGCAATTGAAATTAATCAGCAGTAGCCTTTGCAGGTTCTTTTAACCCTTTATTCGTCAGCTAGCGGGGGTTAAAAGCACCCCGCTAGTGGCCGAAAAGCGCTGCTATTACAATGGTAAAGCACTTTACCCCTAACGCCCCCCCCTCCCCGCCCCAGTTTCCAAGTCGCCTTACACTCCTGTTTACTGATAGGGTGGATGGAATTTACAGCTGACTATACTTTGACCTTTGATTATTCTCTTTATTTGGTTAGTAGACAGGTGGCGGTTCATTTCGTTCCGAATTGAAATTCAGATGAATTTTAATTTTTCAGAAATTCGGATGTATACTAATTTCCGAAAATACAATAGTACCAAATTTAAATGAATCCGAAATACCGTAAAAAAAAATTCGGACGGAATTCAAATTTGACTTGTTATCAAAAAGTTTTCGAATTTGAATAGTTTTCAAATTCGAATAATTCGACAGAATAGACTAGAATATAATACAATATAAAAGAATACATTTAAAAAACAATAGAATAGAAAGAATATAACGGCAAATAGAATCAATTCAAATTTGAATAGAATAGAAAAGAATAGATTAGAATAGGAAGATGGTTATATTCATTCTATTCTATTTTTTCTATACTATTGTGTTATTTTCTATTCTATTCTTTTCTGTTCTATTCAAATTTGAATTGATTCTATTTGCATTTTGGAAAATGGTTATATTATTTATATTCTATTGTTTTTTTTTTTTTTATTTCATTCTTTACTATTCTATTTGAATTCCAGTAGGTGGTTATAATCTTTCTATAATCTATTTTTTTATTCTATTCTATTCTATTCTTTTATTTTCTATCCTATTTGTTCTGTTTTACTATTGTATTCTATTATTTTATTTTGTTATATTCTTTTCTATTCTATTTTTTTCTATTCTATTCCTTTATTTTCTATTCTATACATTTTTTTGTTTACAAATTATTTTATTGGATACAAAAAGGAATGGTACATACAGTGTTGTCATAGGTCAAGAAAAATGCATTACATAACGTTTACAGGTAAGGAAAATTATGTTAATCTATACAATATGTGATAGATGTACATTGCTATGGTTAATTTATATGCTAACAGTAGTATCCTTGAATTCAATAAACAACTTAAGTTTTTCATTGATCTGTGATTTTATTCTCTTTGGAAAAAACTATTTGAATTAAAAAAAAAAAAACTATTTGAATATGAAAACTTTTCGAAAACGATTTGAATTCGAAAACTATTCAAATCTATTTGAATACAAATGAACAAAACAAATTCGGAAGACAAATTAAATGGATTAAACAAATGTAACTAAACAACCGAATCAAAACAAAACGTTTTTTTTTTTTTCTTTCTGCACATGTCTATTGGTTAGTGGGCTCCCTTTGATGTTACTATGCTACAAACAGGCTGAGAATGTTCTGCTTTGTCTCTGGATACTTGTCTTTCTGGCTATGCTCTCACTACTAGGGATGGGCCCGGTGCTCGATTCGAACCCACGTTCAAATCGAGCACCGGGCGTTCGCTCGCTCGGCGAGCCCAGAACTATTTGGGCCGTTCGCATCAAATTCGTGTGATGCGAGCGGCCCCGCAATGCATTGCGGCCGGCGCGGCCGGCGCAGTGCATTGCTGGCTGATGATTGGCCAAGCATGCACTGTGACCCCGCATGCTTGGCCAATCACAGCGCCGGAAACTCGGAGAGCAATAATTGGCTACAGGCAGGACGCCTTCGTTTTAGTACACGCCCCACCATTTAAAAGGCCGCCACGCCGTCGGCCCCGGTCACATGAGTTCCGGCTTTAGGAGAGATCAGTCTGCTGATTCTGTCTTTGCTTGATTGCTACTGAAAGATTTGCTCTTCTTTGCTAAACGATTGGCTATTTCTTTGCTAAACCATTGCTACCTAAGTCATTGATCGTTCATTGCTGCTGATTGCACAGTTAGTGTGTTATTAGCTGCTGCTGGGGATTAGTCTGGTGCGTGCTTACTGTTAGTACAGTATTGCAGTAGTACCAACCGCAGTGCTGTTAGCACAGCATTGCACCCCAACAGCACCCATAGGACTTCTAGTGTGTTAGTGGCAGCAAACAGAGCTCCTATATTTTCTTCTCAGCAGCACCCATAGGACTTCTAGTGTGTTAGTGGCAACACACAGAGCTCCTATATTTTCTTCCCAGAAGCACCCATAGGACTTCTAGTGTGTTAGTGGCATCACACAGAGCTCCTATATTTTCTTCCCAGAAGCACCCATAGGACTTCTAGTGTGTTAGTGGCATCACACAGAGCTCCTATATTTTCTTCCCAGAGACACCCATAGGACTTCTAGGGTGTTAGTGGCAGCAAACAGAGCTCCTATATTTTCTTCTCAGCAGCACCCATAGGACTTCTAGTGTGTTAGTGGCATCACACAGAGCTCCTATATTTTCTTCCCAGAAGCACCCATAGGACTTCTAGTGTGTTAGTGGCATCACACAGAGCTCCTATATTTTCTTCCCAGAAGCACCCATAGGACTTCTAGTGTGTTAGTGGCATCACACAGAGCTCCTATATTTTCTTCCCAGAAGCACCCATAGGACTTCTAGTGTGTTAGTGGCATCACACAGAGCTCCTATATTTTCTTCTCAGAAGCACCCATAGGACTTCTAGTGTGTTAGTGGCATCACACAGAGCTCCTATATTTTCTTCCCAGAAGCACCCATAGGACTTCTAGTGTGTTAGTGGCATCACACAGAGCTCCTATATTTTCTTCTCAGCAGCACCCATAGGACTTCTAGTGTGTTAGTGGCATCACACAGAGCTCCTATATTTTCTTCCCAGAAGCACCCATAGGACTTCTAGTGTGTTAGTGGCAGCACACAGAGCTCCTATATTTTCTTCTCAGCAGCACCCATTTTTTATACTATATACACTACCGACTACAATGGCTGGAAGACCGCCAAGGAGAGGCAGAGCGTGCCGAGGCAAGAACACAGGGCAGACAGGCTCTGTTTCTAGAGACAACAGTGCTGGCCGTGGACGTGGTCGTGCATCGTCATCAGCACGTGGCCATGGGACACGCTTGTCTTTGTTTTCGGCAGCTGGACATGTGGAGCTGCATCATGCCGAAGGCTTGGTAGAATGGATGACCAAGCCCTCCTCATCCTCCTCATCCTCTCTCACCCAGGCTCAGGGTACTGGCAGAGCAGCTGCCAACGCGTACTCAATGGCATCATCAGCCACCCCTTCCCTAGACCCACCATGTCCTCCTGAGGAGTCCCCCGAACTCTTTGAGCACAGTGTTGGGTACATGCTCCAGGAGGATGCCCAACGATTCGAAGGCTCGGATGATGATACCCAGCTTGAGGAAGGCAGTAGTGTGCGCGCAGAGAGAGGGGAGGCTGAAGGACAGCAATCTGGCAGTACTGTTCCACCAGCTGCAGCTTACTGCCAGGTTTGCTCTAGTGGTGAAGAGGGAGGGGATGATGAGGTCACTGACTCCACGTGGGTGCCTGAAGGGAGAGAGGAGGAGGAGGAGGAGGATGCGGCGTCACATGTCCAACAAGGCAGGATGCCCCCTGGAGGCCAGCTAGAGGCCAGCACAGCAACTGTACCACACCGCAGAGCTCCGCCTGTGCAGGGCGCTGCCTCTGCACGTTATCACAAAAGTTCTTTGGTGTGGGCCTTTTTTGAGACGAGTGCATCAGATCGCACCACTGCTATTTGCAATATTTGTCTCAAGCGTATCTTGCATGGCCAAAACATCAGCCGCTTGGGCACCACAAGCATGAGCAGACATATGTCGACCTGCCATGCAGCTCGTTGGTCAAGCACACATAAAAGACCCACACCAAAGAACAAAGCGGACCTCTCCTTGCTCCTCATCAGCTGGGATCTCCATCCCCAATATATCTTCAGTCCTCTCTGAAAGCTGCTCTGAGAGGACTGAAGGTGTAGAATTAGGTGTGTCACCCTGCCCCAGCTGCTGGACCGTCGAAAGAAGTATACTCCCAGCCATCCATAGGTTGAATGCTAGCTTGGCTAAATTGCTAGCACTTCAACTGCTGCCTTTTCAGTTGGTAGACTCGGCCCCCTTCCGTGAGTTTGTTCAATGTGCGGTTCCTCAGTGGCAGCTTCCCAAACGCCACTTTTTCTCACGGAAGGTGATTCTGTCTCGATTCTGTCTCTCTACCGGCATGTGGAAGGCAATGTCCATGCCTCGCTGGACAGGGCGGTCATCGGTAAGGTGCATATTGCCGCTGACTCATGGTCCAGCAGGCATGGACAGGGACGTTATCTTTCTTTCACGGCCCATTGGGTCACTCTATTGGCAGCTGGGAGGGATGCAGGACAAGGTGCAGTAGTGTTGGAGGTTGTTCCGCCACCACGCCTCCAAAATGCTACTACTGGTTGTGACACACCTCTCTCCTCCACCCCCTCCTCTTCTTCTTCCTCCAGTGCTCTGTCCTCGGAACCAGCGGTGCTCCGTAGGCGTACAAGGGGCTACGCGAGTACGCAGGCAAAAAGATGCCATGCCGTACTTGCGCTGGTGTGTTTGGGGGACAGGAGCCACACTGGGCCAGAGGTTCTGGCAGCTCTGCAGGGGCAGGCCGAGAGGTGGTTGACGCCACGCCAGCTTAAGCCAGGAATGGTCGTTTCTGACAATGGCACCAACCTCCTCTCCGCCCTGCGACAGGGGCAGCTCACCCATGTGCCCTGTATGGCTCACGTCCTCAACCTGGAGGTGCAGCGGTTCTTGTGCAGGTTCCCAGGCTTACAGGATGTCCTGAGGCAGGCCAGGAAAGTCTGTGTGCATTTCCGCCGATCTTATAATGCCAGTGCTCGGCTGACTGAGCTGCAAAAGGAGCTGAACCTGCCCAAGAACCGCCTAATATGTGACATGCCCACCAGGTGGAACTCAACGTTGGCCATGCTGCAGCGACTGCACACGCAGCAGAGGGCCATCAATGAGTACCTTTGCGACTACGGCACCAGGACAGGGTGAGGGGAGCTTGGCTTTTTTTTCCCCACGCCAGTGGAGCATGATCAGGGATGCATGCACTGTCCTCTCACCATTTGAGGAGGCCACGAGGATGGTGAGCAGTGACAGTGCATGCATCAGTGACACTGTACCTCTTGTCTGCCTGTTGGAGCATACGCTGCGTGGGATAATGGACAGGGCACTTGAGGCAGAACAGAGGCAGGAAGAGGACTTCCTTGCCTCTCAAGGCCCCCTTTATCCAGACAGTGTTCCTTCTGTCCCAACCATCACACAGGAAGAGGATAAGGATGAGGAGGAGGAGGAGGAGGAGGATTGTGTGAGCATGGAGGTGGAGCCTGGCACTCAGCATCAGCAGCAGCAGTCTTTTAGGGATGATGTACAGTCCCAACAAACCAGTGGACTTGTATGTGGCTGGGAGGAGGTGGCTGGCGATCATGTCATCCTCAGTGACCCAGAAGACTCCGGACTGAATGCCTCAGCTAACCTACGCTGCATGGCCTCCCTGATCCTGCAAAGCCTGCGGAAGGATCCTCGTGTTCTTCTGATCAAGGAGAGGGACCATTACTGGCTGGCCACTCTCCTTGATCCACGGTACAAGGGTAAGGTTGCGGACCTTATCTTGCCGTCGCAGAGGGAGCAGAGGATGAGACATCTCAGGGAGGCTTTGCAGAAAGGTCTGTGCAACGCGTTCCCAGAAACTGGGAGGTTACAAACTCCTGGTCCTGGACGACGAGTGGCTGAGGCTTCGGTCAGTAGCAGAAGGAGCGGTGGGGAAGGTGGACGTCTGACCGATGCGTTCAGACAATTTTTTAGTCCGCAGCCCCAAGGTATGATCGGTTCCAGCAACCATCGCCAGCGTCTGATATACATGGTGCAGGAATACCTAGGGGCAAGGACAGACTTGGACACCTTTCCCACCGAAAACCCTCTGGCTTACTGGGTCCTGAGGATGGATCACTGGCCAGAGCTTGCACAGTATGCAATTGAGTTACTGGCCTGTCCTGCATCCAGCGTTCTTTCCGAACGCACATTCAGTGCTGCTGGAGGATTTGTCACCGATCATAGGGTGCGCCTGTCCACCGACTCGGTTGATCGACTGACCTTCATAAAAATGAATCAGTCTTGGATCACCACCAGCTACCAGGCACCTGAAGCGGATATAACGGAATAATTTATAATGTCACATCCCTTCAAGACTGCCTATGCTGATGCTGAGTGACTGTCCTGTTATGTTCACTGACTATCCTCTTCCTCCTCCTCAATGATCCATGCCACCACACCAGTGCCTAAGGCACAATTTTTCAGCCCCTGTATAACAGGGGCGTGTACTTACAATTTTTTAAAAAGATGCTTCGCAACAGGTGTGACTGCTGTGCTCCAAGTACAGTATCTGTGAGGGGTTGCAGTGTTGTGGCACCAGCACCAGTGCCTAAGGCACAATTTTTCAGCCCCTGTTGTGGCGTGTAATTACAATTCTTAGGCAATGCTTTGCAACAGGTCTCATTGCTGTGCTCAGAGTACAGTATCTGTGAGGGGTTGCAGTGTTGTGGCACCAGCACCAGTGCCTAAGGCACAATTTTTCAGCCCCTGTATAACAGGGGCGTGTAATTACAATTTTTTAAAAAGATGCTTCGCAACAGGTGTGACTGCTGTGCTCCAAGTACAGTATCTGTGAGGGGTTGCAGTGTTGTGGCACCA
This sequence comes from Lithobates sylvaticus, assembly GCA_028564925.1. Taxonomy (NCBI): domain Eukaryota; kingdom Metazoa; phylum Chordata; class Amphibia; order Anura; family Ranidae; genus Lithobates; species Lithobates sylvaticus. Next base: position 300,394,532 of record CM053031.1, on the reverse strand, counting down.
GCACCAGTGCCTAAGGCACAATTTTTCAGCCCCTGTTGGGGCGTGTAATTACAATTTTTAGGCAATGCTTTGCAACAGGTCTCATTGCTGTGCTAAGAGTACAGTATCTGTGAGGGGTTGCAGTGTTGTGGCACCAGCACCAATGCCTAAGGCACAATTTTTCAGCCCCTGTTTAACAGGGGCGTGTAATTACAAATCTTGATCTAATAGTTCACAGCAGGGCCCATTCCTGCGCCCACCAAGAGTAAACTATGAGGGCCTACAGTCTTGTGGCAACACCGTCCACCACCACCACCACCAAAGGCCCAATTTTTCTGCCCTGTTCAACAGGTGCATGCAATTACAAATCTTGATCTAATAACTCACAGCAGATTTAATTTGGGAAAAAGGTATCTCCTCTCTACTGATGCTTTATCACCAATCCTTGTTTCAATTAAAACCCCACTTTTCCAAAAACATTTGTCATTGGGACGGAAAGTGAGGTGAAATGTTCTGAACAGATGTGCAAAGACAGCAAATGTTACAGGGGTGATAACCCCTCCCTATGTTCTCCAAAAAGCTTAAAAATCGTTTTTTTTTGGATTGAGCTACACTTCATAATGTACCTGTTCAGATTCTACTTAAGAACAAACCTACAGTCCGTGTCTTGTTTGCACCACCTATATACTGCTGTTCAGAGTATATAGGGTTGTAGGTATAGGGTTTTATTTTGGGTGCGGGGTCCCCCTTAATATCCATACAAGACCCAAAGGGGCTGGGGTGGGGGGGGGGGGTGATGGGGTAGCCATGCCATTTTTCTCAAGGATTTTAAGCCATATGGCGGCCAGGACAAGACATGACATTAAAGCCGCAAGTGGTTTTAAATGGCTTCTTTTTTTCCTTTACAAATGTCATTTTGTGCAAGGACAGTTCTAAACACGGGAAACACATGCCACTTCACAGGCATACTTTAGACACCCCCCAGGTACCATATTTAAAGGAAAATTTCACTTTTTTTTTTTCACTTTATGCATCATTAAAATGACTGCTCCCGAAAAAACGTTAGTTTTTAAAAGTTCTTTTTGCATTGATATATGTCCCCTGGGGCAGGACCCGGGTCCCCAAACCTGTTTTATGACATTAACATGCATATTGGCCGTTGTAATTAGCAATTTTGATTTCGAACGTTCGCGTCCATTATAACGAATAGGGTTCGAAAATTCGCGCGAACTTTCGGTCCGTTCGAAGGTTCTGGTGCGAACCGAACCCGGGGGTGTTTGGCTCATCCCTACTCACTACACACAGCGTGGCTTCCCTATCCCTCTCCGCTCAGCACAGGCTGTGTGATTCATGATTTCTACGACACTCTTTAGAATTACATCTTGCCTCCACACATCAGGGCCAGTTTGCACCAGAACGCCGTGTGGGAAAGGCATGTTGTGTGCGTTTCCCGAACCGTGTTCAAAATGTCTTTGCAATCTGCTGCGGGTGCTAATATATTGTGTATGGCTCCCCAAAGGCATGCAGGTGGGGTCTAAGGTGTACCTTGTCTTGTGGGAACATTCATCAATGCCTGGAAAACTAATGTGAATGGCCCCAAGGGATAGTGTGGGTAGAAAAAAAGTGTCGGATAAGAAAGAAACAATGTATCAAACCTAGTATATAAGTAAAAAGTACAAAAGTTTTATTATTAAATACACAAAATAAATTTGTACACATCTACAAAGAATGAGCACATGAAACTGAAAAAACAAAAAAGCATAATATACCAACTACCAGAAAAAATTGATTGAAACACACTATAAATCAGACAAAAGTCGGATGTAGGTGTGAGTAACAAAGGAACCCAACATGTTTCGGAAAATAAAGCCAAATGAGTCTAGACTGATGCATCCATATCCTTCTTCAGGGGTTTGATATTTTGGCGTGTTGGTATTATTTAGGACATAAAACAAAGTAGTCATGAAGCACAATGTGGATAGATGTCCAATGTGGCTGTGCAGCGCCAGGATACAGGTCTTTCCCCTTTGAGAGTGCTAAGCGGTCTTGCATCTTCAAGGAAACTGCCTTTGGTTCTTGGTGCCTCGGCGGTCCTTGTATGAACTGACTTGCTGCTTACCTCTGGGGGAGATGATATGCTGCTTTTTTGCATTTTTGTTTTTTCTATGATCCATATGAATGTAAAGATTGGATCATTGCATTAGACCACCACTATACTCAATGTTCTAGCTTCTATTGCTTCTATGCATGGCAATTATACAGCAAATATTCTGAGACTAAAAGGAACATCAATCCACAATGTGCTTCATGACTACTTTGTTTTATGTCCTAAATAATACCAACATGCCAAAATATCAAACCCCTGAAGAAGGATATGGATACATCAGTCTAGCCTCATTTGGCTTTATTTTCCGAAACATGTTGGGTTCCTTTGTTACTCACACCTACATCCGACTTTTGTCTGATTTATAGTGTGTTTCAATCAATTTTTTCTGGTAGTTGGTATATTATGCTTTTTTGTTTTTTCAGTTTCATGTGCTCATTCTTTGTAGATGTGTACAAATTTATTTTGTGTATTTAATAATAAAACTTTTGTACTTTTTACTTATATACTAGTCTTGATACATTGTTTCTCTCTCTTATCCGACACTTTTTTTCTACCCACACTATCCCTTGGGGCCATTCACATTAGTTTTTCAAACTTTATTGGGATGTGGTAGAATAGTGCCAGGATTATTTTCTCAGTTTGGTTTTTTCTACCTTCTCAGTTTTTCTTTCATCAATGCCTGGGACCAGGCGGAGACTTGGGACATGTGGAAAGTCTAACATTAAGGCAGCCCCTAGATTTAAAGATGAGCTTTCACCGTGGGCAGTAAAGTAACCGATTTCCTCTGAAACATGGTGTCCCATGTCCCTACACACTGCCTATGGCTGGTTGCTTTGTGTCTTGGGTGCTTTGTGAACTTGTACATGATTACTCTTAGCAATGGCCTTACTCTTCCTTGACTTGCTGAGTATACCCCTGTGTGTGTCGTGTGACTTCATACCCCGTAGTGCTTTGCAGACCCTGGTTCTTTTGGATATGCCAGAACCAACATAGACCCCTTTGAATAACTTCAGACCAAGCTCAGAACTTTTAATGGAACTTTACTAATGGAACTTTGGCATTACAGTCCAATAAGAACAATTCTTTACCCGAACATTATCTACATATGTGTGGCTGCCCAGACATACCTCTGTGAGGTGGTAGTCCATATAGGTAAAGTCCATTGCTGGTGATCCTCCAGAAACTTTTTTTGCGGAAGGGAGTTTAACAAGACTTGTGGCCACACCACCATCACAAACCTCTACATGGTACCTGGTCACTGTATCTCAAGGGCCCAACCAGGAGTGCGAGCCATTTGTGCCCCATTACAAGCTGCCATGACCTCCCTGAACGATGAACAATACAGACTGGTGGAACAATTGGCAATAACTTTTTGGGACAATCCTCTACCAAAGCAGTGTCTTTTTCATCAGCGACTGGAGAAATACCTTCTGGTCTTTGCACTTAGCCCTGATGACTATGGCTGGTGCTGTCATATTTTCCTGGTCCTTTGCCAGAAGGTCAAGACTTGATACATAATATGCTAAAGAGTGGGGTCATCCAGTAGAGCCACAGCCTATGGGCGGCCCCTGTTGTCTTGGTACCGGAAAAAGATGGAAGCATGTGGTTCTGTGTGGACTATCGTAAGCAAAATGCCTGCACCCACTGGGATTCATACCTTCTGCCCAGGGTGGAGGAGTCACTCATGGAGCTGGGCCAAGCTCAATACTTCTCTATGCTTGACCTGGTGAGTGGCTACTGGCAAGTCCCAGTGAGGGAACAAGACTGAGAGAAGGCTATCACGCCCCTGGGACTGTGAAAATGTAATTGTATGTCTTTCAGGCTAAGTAAAGCCCCCAATACATTTCAGTGGCTGATGGAAAAGTGTTTAGGGATTACAATTTTGAGACTGTGCTAGTCTACCTCGATGACCTAATTTTCTCCAAATCATTTGAGGACCATATTCAACACCCGGAACAGGTGTTGGTAAAGAACCTGAAATGTGAAAGGCAGCAAACTATAGCTCAGGTGGGAGGGCACCCCTATCGGGTGGAGAAGCAGCTTTTTCCACCAACCCCAGTGTGCAACGAGGCCCTAAACCTGTCAAAATATGGCTCCCCCACAACCTGTTGAGACCTGTGTGCTGAGTGGGGATTGCTCTGCCAAGCCTGCTGGAGGCAGAAGGGACAATGACTTCATGGATGTTCCGCCAGTGCAGGAAGTCCCCTTTGAATGGTACCTGCCTCCCATTGAATCCTGAGGAAGGAAGCTCCATTGCAGCACAACATGTGGACAGTTCAAAGGCCTTGCCCCATGAGGCTGCTAGTCTTGCTGACTTCCTGGGTTCTTCCGAGTGCTCGGCCCTCAGCTCGGGTGAAGGGGGTATCGTTGACCACCCCCCCCCCCCCCCCAGCCACCAAGGCTTTGGAGACCCAAGTAGAAGATGAAGACTCTAATTATAATCCAGATTAAAACTAGATAAAGCCAAATTGGAATCTGACTTATTTCTCACTCAGTCAGCAGACACAATCATTAAGAGATCACAACATAACTTTTACATGAACGCAAACAAACCAAATGCGCTTTAAAATCTTGTCGTAATCCAACCAAACCTATTCATCTTAAACTATCCAACAAAAATCTTTTGAAAATCTTACAAAAATGTAAATCGCAGTTAAAAAATTTATATTCATCTGACAATAAGTTGGATCTCTCTAAAGCAAACACTTTTTTCTCTCACATTTCTCTTCCTGCATTATCCAAAATACAATTGGAAATGATGGAGGAATCTGTGTCGGTTGGTGAGGTGTCCGATGTTATTAAGAATTTGAAAGTGGATGGATTTTCTGCTCTTTACTATAAAACATTTGCAGATACCTTATCACCGGTTTTTACAAGTACCTTCAATCTCCTCTTGGAAGGTCATTCTTTTAGGAGGTAAACTTTGACTGCAATCATTTGCATGCTCCCTAAACCACATGCAGATGACACTGTTTCGTCAAATTACCGCCCTATTTCTTTATTAAATTTGGATATAAAAATTTTGGCCAAAATTCTTGCCAATAGATTAAACAAAATTATAGGTAATCTTATACACTGCGACCAAGTTTGTTTCATCCCTATTCAACAAGCTAGCGATAACATCAGACTTGCAACACTTTTGTCACATGCCGCTAAAATATGTTGTATTCCCGCCTGTTTTTTCTCCCTTGACAGTAATAAAGCATTTGACACAGTATCATGGTCGTATATGCACTTTACCCTTAATAAATGGGGCTTTGGCCCACATTTTTTGCAATGGATCTCTGCATTATACCATGAACCCAAAGCTTATATTAAATATGCAGGTTACAAATCGGAAGAGTTTGATATACAGAGGGGTATGCGTCAGGGATGTCCACTTTCCCCACTATTATTTGCATTACTTATCGAACCTCTGGCACAAAGAATAAGGATGGAATCTACAATCATGGGTATTGAATTGGGTGGATGTCAACACAAATTATGCTTATTCGCAGACGACATCCTCTTATTTTTGTCCTTCGTTGCAAGTTTCCGCCCTTAATCTTATGGTTGTACTACATACATTTTCACTTATCTCAGGTCTTAAAGTCAATGCCCAAAGATCACTGGCATTGAACCTCTCATTTAACAAAAAAGAGAGAGAATAAAGTTCTATCAAGAGGGCCAAAGCTAGGACACTGTGATTGATTCAATAGTTTTATTAAGTAGAAAAAACACACAACAAATTAATGAAAAAAGAGACTGGTATTGTACCTCACAGGTATATTAAAAATAAGACAATGTTGTCATAAATTAAAAAGGGGATCGGAACTGCGCATACCACACACACACTCAATACCCACATTCGAGCAATCACTTTGGTCAAACCAATAGCTCCAGTAATTTCAGAATTATGTATAAAGCTCAGTTCTCAGAAGGCAAAGAAATACAGTATTTACCGGCGTATAACACGCACTCCAAGTTTAGAAGGGAATTTTAAGGAAAAAATTTTTTTTAGGAGGGAAGTTTAAGGAAAAAAAATTACATTAAAATGCCCATCAATGCAGCCTTATCAGTGTCCATCTGCAGCCTCATCCATCATTATAGCCTTGCCCAGTGTCCATCTGCAGCCTTGCCCAGTGCCTTTGCATCCTTGCCAGTCTCTTTGCAGCATATTTGCCTGATTTAAATTTGGTGCCGATTTTTGACTGTGTGCGGACAGTGGAGAGGAGTGAGCGGAGCCGAGATACAGAAAGCCGAGTGTACTTTGGCTTTACTCGGCTCTGCTCACAGTCCCGCCCATCTCCACTGATTGAGAGAGGAGAGGAGCGAGCGCCGCTGACATACATAAAACCGAGTGTACTTCGGCTAGACTCGGCTCTGTTCACAGTCAGGGGCGTGACTGCGAGAGGAGCCGAGACTAGCCGAAGTACATTCGGCTTTCTGCATGTCAGTGGCGCTCGCTCCTCGCGCAATCAGTGGAGGTGGACGGGACTGCGAGAGGAGCCGAGAAAAGCCGAGTGTAGTTTGGCTTTGTGTATCTCGGCTCCGCTCGCTCGTTTGCTTAAAATCAGCGGGGGATTGGCGGGGATCGGCAGGGATCGACGTATAACACGCACCCATGATTTTCCCCTGATTTTAAGGGGGAAAAAGTGAAAAAGACATTAATAAAGGAATTGTCAAAAACCGTCTATTGTCTTTTTTTTTTTTTTTAACACTTTTTTTTGTGAAATGGTAGGGGTACATTTGTACCCCATTACCAATTCACACAGGGGGGGGCTGGGATCTGGGGGTCCCCTTGTTAAAGGGGGCTTCTAGATTCCCATAAGCCCCCCGCCCGCAGTCCCCCACAACCTCCGGGCAAGGCTTGTGGGGATGAGGCCCTTCTCCCCATCAACATGGGGACAAGGTGCTTTGGGGGGCTACCACAAAGCACCCTCCCAATGTTTAGGGCATGTGGCCTGGTAAGGTTCTGGAGTGGGGGCGCTCTCTCATCCCCCCTCCTTTCCTGCGGCCTGCCAGGTTGCATGCTTAGATAAGGGTCTGGTATGGATTTTTTGGGGGAACCCACGCCATTTATTTTTTTCATTTTGGGGCGGGGTTCCCCTTAAAATCCATACCAGACCTGAAGGGTCTGGTATGGATTTTGAGGGGAACCCCCAAGCCATTTTTTTATTTTGGTGCGGAGTTCCCCTTAATATCCATACCAGACCCGAAGGGCCTGGTATGGAATTTGGGGGGACCCTTACTTTTTTTCCTTTAGAAATGTAATTTTGCTCTCGGACTGTTCTAAACACTGGAAACATGAGCCACTTTACAGGCATAGTATAGACACCCCCCAGGTACGAAATTTAAAGGAATATTGCACTTTTATTGTTCCACTTTAAGCATTATTAAAATCACTGCTCCCGAAAAAACTTTGTTTTTAAAACTTTTTTTTGCATTGATACATGTCCCCTGGGGCAGGACCCGCGTCCCCAAACACTTTTTATGACAATACCATGCATATTAACCTTTAAAATTAGCACTTTTGATTTCTCCCATAGACTTTTAAAGGGTGTTTCGCAGCTTTCGAATTGGCTGCGAACACCCCAAATTGTTCGCTATTCGGCGAACGGGCGAACAGCCAATGTTCGAGTGAAACTCATGTTCGACCCGAACATAAAGCCCATCCCTAATTATCAGTCTCTTTTTTCATTAATTTGTTGTGTGTTTTTTCTACTTAATAAAACTATTGAATCAATCACAGTGTCCTAGTTTTGGTCCTCTTGGGAGAACTTTATTCTCTCTCTTTTTTGTTATATGCGATTTAGGGTCGCTAGGACTGCGTCTTCTGGTTACCCACTTAGATGAATGATTGATACATTTTTTTATTTTATTTTAATTATTATTAATTAATAACGGTTGATCTAGGCAATCAATTTTTTTTTTTTCATTGAACATCTCATTAACTGAAACGGAGAAATTAACTATACAAAATTCATTACCTTTCAAATGGGTAGACCGTAAACTTCCATATTTGGGTATTCAACTCACTGCCAGTTCCTCAGATCTATTTTCTGCTAACTATCCAGCTTTACTGAAAAATACTACTAGTTTGTTATCTAATTGATCATCCTTACCAATTTCTTGGTTTGGAAAAATCAATATTATAAAAATGACCATACTCCCTAAATTTTTATATTTATTTAAAACCCTTCCGATTCATATTGTTGCCTACTTTCTTAGAATGATTCAACAAAAGGTAATACAATTCGCTTGGGGGAAAATCAAACCTCGGTTACCTAGGAAAACTTTAGTCCTCCCTAAATCAATGAGTGGTTTGGGATTTCCAAAATTTTTGACTTATTATAAGGCAGCTCAACTGGCACAACTATCGAAATATAGATTCCTTTGTGGGTATTCATTAACGCAGTAAATTGTGACCCTCTTCCTATAAATAATATCTTATGGTTACGTCCTTTAGATCGTAAAGCTTTAAAGAATCCAATTTGTAAGCATTCCTTATCTATCTGGGACAGACATAAGACCCCACATGATCTACAATCTCCACATAACCCGCCTCTCTCTTTTCATAAAAACCCGGCCTTTTATCCAGCTTGGATATCTCCCAGAACTTTTGAAGCATGGTTTAAGGTTGACATTTCTTGTCTGTATAATATAATTTCAACAACCTCAATACGTCCTTTCCCAGAACTATGAGAGTCCTTCGGGCTTCCCCAATCCGAAATATTTTGATATCTTAAAATCAAAATTTTTTATGCTCCTCTCCTCAATACTAATGATACCTTACACACCCTCTCTCAATTTGAAAGAATTTGTCTAAAAGACCCACGTGCTAAAAGTCGCATTTCAATAATCTATTCTTAATTGATTTCTAAATCAAATACAATTTTACCAACATATGTTGCTAAGTGGGAAAAGGATCTCGATCGCAAGATCGATCTTCAGATGTGGTCTAATATATGGTCTAATACTAAATCTTCTTCAACAAACATAATGGAAGTTGAGATATCATTTAAGGTACTTACACAATGGTACTTGGTTCCTGCCAGAATAGCCAAATTTGCAAAAGACAACTCGAACAAGGTACATACATGCACATCTGGTGGAACTGTCCAATCGTGCACACATTTTTCGAAAATGTCTTTCTAATAGCCTCAAAAATGTTTGAGTGTTCTATTTCATCAGACCCAATGTCAGCTCTCCTCAATTTAAAACCAGACTCTCTTACACAGAAACAATTTAAGCTATTCCTTATGTTCTTGATAGCCGCGAAGCAGACAATAGCTAATGCATGGAAAACACCTATTTTGAACATTGCAGAAACCAAACACAGAATGAATTAATCATTTATATACACTAAGATGGATGCTCTAGATAATATGAAGAAGTTTAACAACATATGGAGACCATGGATCAAATATTGCATGCCAGACAACTTTCATAATCGAGTACTCTCGTCATGGTGATTAATACCCTCTCATGGATTTTCAATAACAAAATCTATACATAATATTTGTCTCCGGAACCCTGATATCTTCCCTTCCCAAACACCCTTAACTTCTCTTATCATTTTCTTTTTCCTTGTTCTCTTAAGAACTACAGGGGGTCCCCTACTTACAAAAATCCAACATACAAACGACTCCTACTTACAAACGGAGGGAGACAACAGGAAGTGAGAGGAAATCTACCCCTAGGAAGGGAAATTCACTCCTGTAAGAGTTAATATGGGAAAAAGGTGTCTCCACTGATGCTCACCAGTTCATGTTTCCCTAACAACCCAAAATTTTCAAAATCCAATTGTCATTGGGACAGAAGGTGAGGTGAAATGTTCTGAACAGGGGCACAGACAGCAAAACAAATGTTACAGGGGTGATAACCCTTCTCTATGGTATCTAAAAAACTTAAAAATAGATTTTTTTTGGCTGGAGCTACACTTAAAAAATTTACCTGTTCCGACTTACAAACAGATTCAACTTAAGAACAAACCTACAGTCCCTATCTTGTTTGTAACCCGGGGACCCCCTGTACTCTCTTTCTCAACTCAATTTTTTTTTACGTACAATAATTGTTATCAACAGGTAATTTTCAATAATTTAAGTTATGTTCAATGTTTAGTTAGATTCAAAACATTACATTTATGTGTTTATGTCTACTCCAGTAGGGATGAGCCCAGTGTTCGAATCGAACATCGGCCGTTCGTCCGTTCCTCGAGACCAGAACTTTGTGTGCCGTTTGCATCAAATTCGTGTGATACAAACGGCCCACAATGCACTGCGCCAGTCGCAGTGCATTGCTGGCTGATGATTGGCTAAGCATGCACTGTGACCCGCATGATTGGCCAATCACAGCGCCGGCAGCGAGGAGAGGCATAATTGGCCACAGGCAGGATGCCTATGGCCAATTATAGCTCAGGGGGGTTTAGTACATGCCCCACACTATATAAGGCCGCCAGTGTGGCGGCCTTGTGTAGTGTTGTGCGGCGTTCACAGAGAAAAGGATAGGCAGGGACAGTGTCAGCTGTGCTTTATACTTTATACTTTAGATAACGCTGTTACAGTGGGTGTAGAGTGCCTCCTGCACAACATACACCTGAATCTACCCCCTCATTGCTGGTGTTGTGTAGTTGATTTGTGCAACACAGGCATCTGCCTAATATTCAGTCAGTGTAGTGTGCCTCCTGCACAGCATACACCTGAACTTAAATAGCACTGATTGCTGTATAAATGACAATGGTCCCAAAAATGTGTCAAAAATGTCCGATGTGTCCACCATAATGTCGCAGTCACAATAAAAATCGCTGACCGCCGCCATTACTAGTTAAAAAAAATATATATTAATAAAAATGCTATAAAACTATCCCCTATTTTGTAAAGCTATAACTTTTGCGCAAACCAATCAAAAATCGCTAATTGCAATTTTTTTTACCAAAAATATGTCGAAAAATACGTCGAAAAATACGTATCGGCCTAAACTGAGGAAAAAAAACGTTTTTTTTATATATTTTTGGGGGATATTTATTATAGCAAAAAGTAAAAAATATAGCATTTTTTTCAGAATTGTCGCACTATTTTTGTTTATAGCGCAAAAATAAAAACAGAAGAGGTGATCAAATACCACCAAAAGAAAGCTCTATTTGTGGGAAAAAAGGACGCCAAATTTTGTTTGGGAGCCACTGTAGCGTCCATTGTAACTAATAGGGTTCTAACGTTTCCGCAAACTTTCGGTCCGTTCGCAGTTTCTGGTGCGAACTGAACCCGGGGGTGTTCAGCTCATCCCTATATTCCAGTTTTTTAAGATTTCTAACTCTTCAACTGAAAAAAATATTTTACTATTACATGGAGTGTTAATTTTAACAATATGAAAGCAGAAGTCTATTTTAAAGTGAACTAATTTCCATCAGTCGTATACATAGAGTAACATATCTACCTGTATTATCTGTAATTTAGTATAATATTCAGAACATTTTGCCAGATATGCCGTATTTGTTATCAAAAAAAACTTTTGAACGAAAATAATACAATTTGTACTGCGTCGCTTTAACTGAAAATTGCGCGGTCGTGCGACGTGGTTCCCCAAAAAAAAAAAAAGAAATTTTTTTCCCCACAAATAGAGCTTTTGGTGGTATTTGATCACCTCTTCGGTTTTTATTTTTGCGCTACAAACAAACGTAGAGCGACAATTTTGAAAAAAATTCAATATTTTTTACTTTTTGCTATAATGAATATACCCAAAAATATATAAAAAAACATATTTTTTCCTCAGTTTAGGCTGATACGTATTCTTCTACATATTTTTGGTAAAAAAAAATTGCAATTAGCGATTATTGATTGGTTTGCGCAAAAGTTATAGCATTTACAAAATAGGGGATAGTTTTATAGCATTTTTATAAATTTTTTTTTTTTACTAGTAATGGCGGCGATCAGCGATTTTTATTGTGACTTCGACATTATGGCGGACACATCGGACATTTTTGACACATTTTTGGGACCATTGTCATTTATACAGCAATCAGTGCTATTTAAATGCACTGATTCCTGTAAATGACATTGGCAGTGAAGGAGTTAACCACTAGGGGGCGGGGAGGAGTCAGTGTGACGTGTTGTGTTTTTTTTTACAGTAAGGGGGCGTGGCTGTACGTCTGACGTCATTGATCGGCTTTCCCGATGACAGGGAACAGCCGATCAATGACAGGCAGAGTAGAAAGCGCGGGGAGAGGTTTGTTTACACAGACCTCTCCCCGTTCTTCAGCTCCGTAACCCGATCGCGGGATACCAGCGGCGATCGGGTCCGCTGGTCCCGCGGCCGTGGTCACGGAGCTCCCGACCGGGTCGCGAGCGCGCAGCTGGCGGCGCGCGCGCGCGACCCACGGGCAGGCAATTTAAAGGGGACGTACAGGTACGTGCTTTTGCCTGCCCGTGCCATTCTGTAGACGTATATCTACATGAGGCGGTCGGGAAGCGGTTAAGCGGTTAATGCACTGGCCAGATGAGGAAGAAAGAACTGGGGTGCATCCTGGTGCTTGTATGCATGTCTAACCAAATACTTTGCCACTTATCACTCCTGGTAAGATGTAATATTTCCAAATCTGAAATCAGCTTTACTGTGGTCATCTGCATTGTAACACTTTGCTGTAGGCTTTGATCTAGTTATAAGAAATTGAGATGTTTGTGCACACATTCAAATAGCTCATATAAGGTGTCAGAGATTGAGAGAGACCTCTCTGTTTGTGCACACATTCAAATAGCTCATATAAGGTGTCAGAGATTGAGAGACCTCATACAACACCCATGATCCATTACCTCTCTGTAATTTTATGTGGAATAAAGCAAATTTCTAGCCAACTCTGTGTTACAACATGGATTCCTGATCCACATGTAAAACAATATAGGTACCAGCTGACCAAGTGTTTACCTGATCCTTTGTTTATGTCTTAGACTGCATTGCAAGACTTAACCATAAACTTTTGTTTTTTGATTTGTACAATCCAGGAAATTTTCAACCACTGGACACCAAGGTTGAGTGGCATACAAATTATGAGGTGATGTTGGACCAACTGTTGGATCCAGACAGACAAGATTGTTCTGCTGATTTTATTGTCCCTGTATTTGTCTACAGGTAATTACAGGTTCTTAGAAGGATATCACATACAGTATATCACATTGCATATATCTATAGAACACTGCAGACATTAACCACTTCAGCCCCGGACCAATTTGCAGCCAAAGGACCAGGCCCCTTTTTGCGATTCGGCACTGCGTCGTTTTAACTGACAATTGCGCGGTCGTGCGACGTGGCTCCCAAACAAAATTGGCGTTTTTTTTTTTTCCCCACAAATAGAGCTTTCTTTTGGTGGTATTTGATCGCCCCTGCGGTTTTTATTGTTTGTGCTATAAACAAAAATTGAGCGACAATTTAAAAAAAAATTCAATATTTTTTACTTTTTGCTATAATAAATAGCCCCAAAAAATATATAAAAAAAACATTTTTTTTCCTCAGTTTAGGCCGATACGTATTCTTCTACATATTTTTTGTAAAAAAAATCGCAATTAGCGATTATTGATTGGTTTGCGCAAAAGTTATAGAGTTTACAAAATAGGGGATAGTTTTATAGCATTTTTATTAATATTTTTTTTAATTGCAATGGCGGCGATCAGCGATTTTTATTGTGACTGTGACATTATGGAGGACACATCGGACAATTTTGACACATTTTTGGGACCATTGTCATTTATACAGAAATCAGTGCTATTTAAATGCACTGATTCCTATGTAAATGACAGTGGCAGTGAAGGAGTTAACCACTAGGGGGCGGGGATGAGTTAGTGTGACGTGTGTGTGTGTTTTTTTTTACAGTAGGGGGCGTGGCTGTACGTCTGACGTCACTGATCGGTGTTCCCGATGACAGGGAACAGCCGATCAGTGACAGGCAGTGTAGGAAGCGTGGGGAGAGGTTTGTTTACACAGACCTCTCCCCGTTCTTCAGCTCTGTGACCCGATCGCGGGACACCAGCGGCAATCGGGTCCGCTGGTCCCGCGGCCGCCGTCATGGAGCTCCCGACCGGTTCGCGCGCGCGACCCCACGGCTAGGCAAATAAAGGGGACGTATATACAGTGGTGTGAAAAAGTGTTTGCCCCCTTCCTCATTTCCTGTTCCTTTGCATGTTTGTCACACTTAAGTGTTTCGGAACATCAAACCAATTTAAACAATAGTCAAGGACAACACAAGTAAACACAAAATGCAATTTGTAAATGAAGGTGTTTATTATTAAAGGTGAAAAAAAATCCAAACCATCATGGCCCTGTGTGAAAAAGTGATTGCCCCCTAAACCTAATAACTAGTTGGGCCACCCTTAGCAGCAACAACTGCAACCAAGCGTTTGCGATAACGTGCAATGAGGCTTTTACAGCGTCCTGGAGGAATTTTGGCCCACTCATCTTTGCAGAATTGTCCTAATTCAGTTACATTAGAGGGTTTTCGAGCATGAACGGCCTTTTTAAGGCCATACCACAACATCTCAATAGGATTCAGGTCAGGACTTTGGCTACGCCACTCCAAAGTCTTCATTTTGTTTTTCTTCAGCCATTCGGTGGTGGACTTGCTGGTGTTTTTAGGATCATTGTCCTGCTGCAGAAGCCAAGTTTGTTTCAGCTTGAGTACACGAACAGATGGTCGGACATTCTCCTTCAGGATCTCTTGGTAGACAGCAGAATTCATAGTTCCTTTTATCACGGCAAGTCTTCCAGGTCCTGAAGCAGCAAAACAGCCCCAGACCATCACACTACCACCACCATATTTTACTGTTGGTATAATGTTCTTTTTCTGAAATGCAGTGTTCCTTCTACGCCAGATATACTTGGACACACACCTTCCAAAGAGTTCCACTTTTGTCTCATCGGTCCACAGAATGTTGTCCCAAAAGTCTTGGGGATCATCAAGATGTGTTGTGGAGAAATTGAGACGAGCTTTGATGTTCTTTTTGCTCGGCAGTGGTTTTCTCCTTGGAACTCTGCCATGCAGGCCATTTTTGCCCAGTCTTTTCCTGATGGTGGAGGCATGAACGCTGACCTTAACTGAGGCAAGTGAGGCCTGCAGTTCCTTGGACGTTGTTGTGGGGTCTTTTGTGACCTCTTGGATGAGTCGTCGCTGCGCTCTTGGGGTAATTTTGGGCGGCCGGCCACTCCTGGGAAGGTTCACCACTGTTCCATGTCTTTGCCATTTGTGGATAATGGCTCTCACTGTGGTTCGCTGGATTCCCAAAGCTTTGGAAATGGCTTTATAACCCTTTCCAGACTGATAGATCTCAATTACTTTCTTTCTCAATTGTTCCTGAATTTCTTTGGGTCTCAGCATGATGTGTAGCTTTTAAGGATCTTCTGGTGGACCTTACTGTGTCAAGCAGCTCCTATTTAAGTGATGCCTTGATTGTGAACAGGTGTGGCAATAATCAGGCCTGGGTGTGGCTAGAGAAATTGAACTCAGGTGTGGACAACCACAGTTATAGTACGTTTTAACAAGGGGGGCAATCACTTTTTCACACAGGGCCATGATGGTTTGGATTTTTTTTCACCTTTAATAATAAACACCTTCATTTACAAATTGCATTTTGTGTTTACTTGTGTTGTCCTTGACTATTGTTTAAATTGGTTTGATGTTCCGAAACACTTAAGTGTGACAAACATGCAAAGGAACAGGAAATGAGGAAGGGGGCAAACACTTTTTCACACCACTGTATACGTGCTTTTGCCTAGCCGTGCCATTCTGCCGACGTATATGTGCAGGAGGCGGTCGGGAAGCGGTTAACAGACACTTACACATCTGTGGCAGTTCATGATGAGAGTTTTTCACCCTACTCTAGATGAACTGAGGGTTAACAATATTGTTATTGTATTTTTTATACGTGTGTGTTTTTTTCAACCTATGTTACTTTGTTGTTTTGCCTTGTTTTGATGTCTCCATCAAATTAATTTCTAATGTTGGTATGTTAAAGTGTTACTAAAGCCACAGCAGTAAAATCAGTCTGTATATGCAGTAAAGCATGCTTGTTATACTCACTGTGGAGCCCAATGGGTTAATCCTGCACATTGGGTAAAAAGACTGTTTGATCGTGTATTCTCTGATACTCCCCTTTTTCCATTATCCCCAATCCATCTCAAATTAGTACAGAGCCTTTGGGTCAATCTGCAAATGCTCAGTTTGATGAGTTTTTTTCCTCATAGGACAGTTAGAGGAGAGTTAAAACTCCTCCTACTGTGTTATGTAAAGAAACTGCCGATCTGTACCTATATGAACGCGGCTCCCGGAGCTCAGCTGAATGTTGGCTCTCTCCTCTCTCCCTCTCCTCCCTGGCTGATGGCAGGGGGAGGGCTCGGCCCTGTCCACTGGAACTGTGAGCCGGAGAGAGAAGAGAGCTGACAGTCAGCTGAGTGCCTGGAGCGGAGCTCATATTAGGTACAATCCGGCAGATTTTTTTACATAGCACAGGCACAGGAACAATTATTATTATGGTACAGAGAGGATGGGAGGATTTAGTAGAAGTGGGTTAACAACCACTTTAACCAGTGCTCGGCCAGACACTGATAGAAGCCACAAAATTGCTATATACTGCTGATTATCAATGTACATGTCCCTTTCACACAAGCAGGTTATGGGCTCTCCTCTCCTCATGCTGTCAGCGTGAGGAAAGGAATGCCGATAACCAGCTTGTGTTTACATTGTGATCAGCTGTGATTGGACACTGCTGATCACATGGTAAATATCTGCTGTGATTGGCACTTTCCCCCGATCTGTGATGAGCTGTGTCCTAAGGGGGTGCACGGGAAGTGCGATCACGGGAGAACGTCATACAACTTCCCCCCCGCAATGTGCTACTGCACTGTAACTGTCATTCGGCTATAGCGTGGTCGTAAACTGGTTAAAATTGGCCAGTGTTTCTTAATAATCTTTTTCAGAGCAAAATGTTGAGTTGAATAAGAGGTGACAAGGGCACATTTAAAAAGTAATCTTGTCTATACCTCCTATTAGTACCGCCGGCGCTTAGTAGAAGTTTTCTATCCATAAGGGCTACTTCATTAATAGTGGAATCTAAAATACATTAATCCAGGAAACAAGACTTTAAATTCTGTGCCTGAAGGTAAAAATACTTCTGGAGGGAGCAGTCACACCTTAGGAGCAGGAACTGGCTCTTCAGAACTGCCTTAAGCCATGAGACATTATGGAAGCTATCAACCGAAATGAAGCTGTTCCGGTCGTTCTCTTTGAAATGCGTGGTGGTAAGGATACTTTTACCCTGCATCACAATGTTTAGATCCAAAGAGGACAATTTCTGTTTACTACCTGAAAAATATAATTTTATGCCCCTAACATTAACATTCAGATCCACAGGAGGAGGATGTCATCAATATATCTTTGCCAAAACACCAACTGGAATGGCCAATCACTCAGGATGGCATCCTTCTCCCATTTGGCCATAAAAATATTGCCCATACTTCCATCACTACTTCACGATCCTGTAAAAAGAAGGCGTCACATGTGTCACATTAACTAGTT
This sequence comes from Lithobates sylvaticus, assembly GCA_028564925.1. Classification (NCBI taxonomy): domain Eukaryota; kingdom Metazoa; phylum Chordata; class Amphibia; order Anura; family Ranidae; genus Lithobates; species Lithobates sylvaticus. The sequence goes on along the minus strand of CM053031.1, from coordinate 300,376,911 downwards.
GAATAACAAAATCTCTTTGTTTTATGGGAAGAGAACCACAATGATCCAAATAATATCTGACAATCTCCAGGCCTTGATCAAAAAGAATGATTGTGTAGAGAGATGCCACATTAGAAGTGACCAAAATATAACTCTCTTTCCAATCCACCTCTTGGAAGAGATTTCAGGGTGTGAGTTGGGGATCAGTGGCTGTAAGAATTCATCCACATATTTCCATATCTTCAACGTCAGTGACTCAATTGTAGATATAAGGAAAGAATGAAGAGGCAGACAAGACTGACTTTGGACTGGGGAGGGAAGGGGGTAGAGAACATAGACCAAAAGAGAAGTGGCCTTAAAGCGGACCATCGGAACCCTCCCCCCCTCCGGTGCCACAATTGGCACCTTTCAGGGGGGAGGTAGGTGCAGATACCTGTATAATCCAGGTATCTGCACCCACTTCCGGGAATAGCTAGCCGCAGCTAGCCGCAGATGCCCCACCCCCCGTTGTGTTCTGGGAAATACACAGTTCCCAGGACACAACATAGACCAATGAAGACGCGCAGCACGACTTGTGCATGCGCAGTAGGGAACCGGGCAGTGAAGCTACAACGCTTCACTTCCTGATTCCATGATAGAGGATGGCGGCGGGGGCAGCCGAGGGACGAGCGATTGCTTGTCATCTGCTGCCGACATTGCTGGACCCTGGAACAGGTAAGTGTCTATTTATTAAAAGTCAACAGCTGCAGTATTTGTAGCTGCTGACTTTGAATATTTTTTTTTAGTTGCCATTCCTCTTTAATTTCGGGTTCACACTATACTCTGCAAACCCAATTTGGCTTTCTGATCAGCAAAGAAATGGGCACTTTCAGGAGACAGTCCTACACACTACTCTATATTATTAACATCCAGAATTCAGCCAATGTCCCAAAACCCTATAGAATGGGACAGAGAGAGAGAGAGACTGCTAATTTCAGTTACTGAAGCAGAATGCTGTGGATCTAGTATACTGGGAAATGGGTCCCAACACTGTGGTGCCCCAAAGAAGAGAGAAAATGCAAAGGGAAGATGGCTTGTAAGTTGGGTGATGGCGTTCTGTGCCATTCCTTTAGTCTTTAAAGTGGTTGTGAAACCTCAAGGTTTTTCACCTTAAAGCATTCTATGCATTAGGGTGAAAAACCTTCTGTACTGCAGCTCCCCCCTAGACCCCCCCCCCTTTTCTTAGTCCGATCTGATCCAGCGATGTGCATGAATGCAGCGGCTCCAGCCGCTGTCTCTCTCTTCATTGGACAGATTGATAGCAGCAGGAGCCATTGGCTCCTGCTGCTGTCATTCAGAGTCGGGAGTTGGGGCTGAGTTGTTTGTGTCAATGGACGCAGCAACGACGGGACTCGGGAGGGAGACCGCATGGGTTCCCCCTGGGAAAACGGCTTCCCATGGGAGCACTCGATGAAGAGGAGGGGCCTGAAGCGCCAGCAGGGGACCCCAGAAAAAGAGGATTGGGGCTGCTCTGTGCAAAACCATTACACAGAGGAGTTATATTTTTTCAACCTCACCTACTATGTAAACACTGTACTGGTGACCCCACAATAGGGATAAAACGTTTCCGCAAATTTAATAAGACACGGAGCCATTCACTAAAATTAGAAGAAAATCGGTTTAACCTTAAACTGCGTAGAGGGTTATTTATTGTAAGAGCGATAAGGATGTGGAATTCCCTTCCACAGGCGGTGGTCTCAGCGGGGGGGCATTGATAGTTTAAAAAAACTATTAGATAAGCACCTGAACGACCGCAACAAACAGGGATATACAATGTAATACTGACATATAATCACACACATAGGTTGGACTTGATGGACTTGTGTCTTTTTTCAACCTCACCTACTATGTAACCATAACTTACCAAGAACCCTACGTACAAAAATGGGAGGTTGGAGCACTCAAAGTTTACTGATAATCTCCAGCTTTCTGTACATTCTACAATGCCAGTAACTTCCCAGTCTGAGCCTTTTCCTGAAAGACTTATGCCGCGTACACACGCTCTGACTTTTGGACGGACTAGGTCTGGCGGACCGGAATCCGTCGGACAATTCGATCGTATGTGGGCTCCAGAGGACTTTTCATTTCCAAAAGTCAGACGGCCCTAGAAATAAAACATGTTTCAAATCTTTCCGATGGGCTCGAGTCCGGTCGAAAAACCCATTCGTCTGTGTGCTAGTCCGACGGATGAAAACCAACGCTAGGGCAGCTATTGGCTACTGGCTATGAACTTCCTTATTCTAGTCCGGTCGTATGTCATTGCGTTCAAATCGTCTGAATTTTGCAGTGATCGTGTGTGGCCAATAGGGATGGGCCCGGTGTTCGATTCGAACCCATGTTCGAATCGAGCACCGGACGTTCGCTCGCTCGGCGAGCCCAGAACTAATTGGGCCGCTCGCATCAAATTCGTGTGTTGCGAGCGGCCCGCAATGCATTGCGCTAGTCGCAGTGCAATGCTGGCTGATGATTGGCCAAGCATGCACTGTGACCCCGCATGCTTGGCCAATCACAGCGCCGGCAGCGAGGAGAGCCATAATTGGCTACAGGCAGGATGCCTGTAGCCAATTATAGCTTAGGGGCATTAGTACACGCCCCACGGTATAAGAGGCCGCCGCGGCGGTGGCCTCGCATATTATGTTTCAGTCACAGTGTCAGCGTGTCAGTGTGTTGCTGACTGCTGACAAGATATGCTCTATTTCTGGGGATTTGTGTGTGCGTGCTGTTAGAACAGCATTGCAGTATCACATCTGGGGGGTGTCTATAGGTGGCCTGTGAAGGGGGGCAGGTTTCCTGTGCTTAGAACTTTCCCTGCAAAAAGTGTCATTTTTGCAGGAAAAAAGCTATTTAAAAGCACTCGCGGCTAATGAATTGATGGCTCCTGTAACACAGAGAACTGTCATTCATTGATAAAAAACAAAAAAAAGCGTGGGTGTCCCCCCAAATTCAATAACCAGGCACTTCAGGTCTGGGATGGATATTAAGGGGAACCCCAGCCAAAAAAAAAAAAAAATGGCGTAGTGTCCCCCTCAAAATCCATACCAGACCCTTGAGGTCTGGGATGGATTTTAAGGGGAACCCTAGCCAAAAAAAATGGCGTGGGGTCCCCCTCAAAATCCATACCAGACCCTTGAGGTCTGGGATGGATTTTAAGGGGAACCCTAGCCAAAAAAATGGCGTGGGGTCCCCCTTCAAAATCCATACCAGACCCTTATCCGAGCACGCAACCTGGCAGGCCGCAGGAAAAGAGGGGGGGACGAGAGCGCCCCCCCTCCCACCTGAACCGTACCAGGCCACATGCCCTCAACATTGGGAGGGTGCTTTGGGGTCCCCCCAAAGCACCTTGTCCCCATGTTGATGAGGACAAGGGCCTCTTCCCCACAACCCTGGCCAGTGGTTGTGGGGGTCTGCGGGCGGGGGGCTTATCGGAATCTGGAAGCCCCCTTTAACAAGGGGACCCCCAGATCCCGCCCCCCCCCCTGTGTGAAATGGTAAGGGGGTACAAAAGTACCCCTACCATTTCACCAAAAAAGTGTAAAAAATTGTAAAAATGACAGGAGACGGTCTTTGACAATTCCTTTATTAAAATCTTCTTTCTTCTTTCTTCATCCTTCGATTTCTTCATCTTCTCCTTCCGTCATCTTCTTCCATCTTCTTCTTCCATTTTCTTCTTCCTCCGATCCGCTTCTTCTTGCGCTGGTCTTCTCGTCCTTCTTGTCCGGCATCTTCTTCCGTCGGCGTCGGTGTCGGTGTCTCTTCTTGGGCCGCTCCTCGCAACGGGAGGCTCCCGCTGTGTGAGGCTCCGCTCCGTCTGACAGGTCTTTTATAATGGAGGGCACCTGGTGACCCTGCCCCCTCTGACGCACGGGGACGTCATGGGGAATTCCCTATGGCCTTCCCCATGACGTCAGAGGGGGGCGGGGTCACCAGGTGCCCTCCGTTATAAAAGACCTGTCAGACGGAGCGGAGCCTCACAGAGCGGGAGCCTCCCATTGCGCGGAGCGGCCCAGAAGAGACGCCGACGCCGATGCCGGACGAGAAGGACGAGAAGACCGGAGCAAGAAGAAGCGGATCGGAGGAAGAAGATGATGGAAGAAGAAGATGCCGGAAGGAGAAGAAGATGAAGAAACCGAAGGATGAAGAAAGGAAGAAGGAAGACCAGAAGAAAGAAGATTTTAATAAAGGAATTGTCAAAGACTGTCTCCTGTAATTTTTACAATTTTTGACACTTTTTTGGTGAAATGGTAGGGGTACTTTTGTACCCCCTTACCATTTCACACAGAGGGGGGCCGGGATCTGGGGGTCCCCTTGTTAAAGGGGGCTTCCAGATTCCGATAAGCCCCCCGCCCGCAGACCCCCACAACCAATGGCCAGGGTTGTGGGGAAGAGGCCCTTGTCCTCATCAACATGGGGACAAGGTGCTTTGGGGGGGACCCCAAAGCATCCTCCCAATGTTGAGGGCATGTGGCCTGGTACGGTTCAGGCGGGAGGGGGGGCGCTCTCGTCACCCCCTCTTTTCCTGCGGCCTGCCAGGTTGCGTGCTCGGATAAGGGTCTGGTATGGATTTTGAGGGGGACCCCACGCCATTTTTTTTGGCTAGGGTTCCCCTTAAAATCCATCCCAGACCTCAAGGGTCTGGTATGGATTTTGAGGGGGACCCTACGTCATTTTTTTTTTTTTTTGGCTGGGGTTCCCCTTAATATCCATCCCAGACCTGAAGGGCCTGGTTATTGAATTTGGGGGGACCCCCACGCTTTTTTTTTTTTCATTTTTTTTATTTTTTATGAATGACTTTTTTTTTATGAATGACTTTCAGTTTTAATGAATGACTGTTCTCTGTATTACGGGAGCCGTCAATACACATTAGCCGCGAGTGATTTTAAATAGCTTTTTTACTTGCAAAAATGACACTTTTTGCAGAGACAGTTCTAAACACGGGAAACATGCGCCCCTTTACATGCATACTATAGACACCCCCCAGGTACGAAATTTAAAGGAATATTACACTTTTATTGTTTCAATTTAAGCATTATTAAAATCACTGCTCCTGAAAAAACGTCAGTTTTAAAAAAAAAAAAAATTGCATTGATACATGTCCCCTGGGGCAGGACCCGGGTCCCCAAACACTTTTTATGACATTAACATGCATATTAGCCTTTAAAATTAGCACTTTTAATTTCGAGCATTCGCATCCATTAAAACTAATAGGGTTCTAAAGCTCGCACGGACTTTAGGTCCGTTTGCGGGTTCTGGTGCGAGCCGAACGGGGGGGTGTTCGGCTCATCCCTAGTGGCCAAGTCCGTTCATTTGAAAGTCTGGTGGACCTCAGCTGCAAAGTCTGTTGGATAGTCCGCCGGACCAAGTCTGTTGAAAAGTCTGTTGGTGTGTACGCGGCATTACACTGTATATGTTACTAGATATTGTTTAAATTGTTATCATCGCTACTGCCATTAATTTTAACTCCTGGATATTTAATACAAATTAATTTTAGTAAATAGATGATACAGTATATAAATCGGTCTGATCTCACCTGAATCCCTATCTATGTGGTAATTGCTTATTTTTGCCATTGGTGGATATGGGGCTGGTGGAATTGTACTATAAGATGTGTATTGACCTTGAAATGTACAAAACTGATTTTTGGTTTATTTATTGTCTTTAGTGCGAACAAAACCATTCCTAATTCGGAATTTAATGACCTAAAAGAGATCCTTACCACGGCCTTTGACATTACAAGTACGGTATTATTTTTAAATACAGCTTATTTTTAATTATTGCAAACTGTGCACGTTACATACATATTAAAAGAGAAGTATAGGTTTGTATTTTTTTGTTTGTTTTTCTTTAGATTTATACTTACCTAGGTGGATGCTGCATCTGCCCCCCGGCGCCTCTAATGCCCCATACACACAGTCGGAAATTCAGACGGAAAATGTCCGATCGGACCATGTTGTCAGAAAATCCGGCCATGTGTGGGCTCCATCGGACTTTCCGACGGAAAGAATTTGAGATCCTGCTCTCAAACTTTCCGACAACAAAATTCGATCTGACTTTTTCCGATCGTGTGTAGTGAATTCCGACGGACAAAGTGCCACGCATGCTCAGATCAAATTACGAGACCAAAGCTATTGGCTACTAGCCTCTATGTAGTTCCGTCGTACGCAACGAATGTCACCACGTTCAGAATGATCGGATTTTCCGACAACTTTGTCCGACCACGTGTATGCAACACCAGTGTCGGACAAAATCTGTCGGAAAAATTGTGTGTACGGGGGCTAACACTGACAACTGAGGGATTGAACATCACTGATCGCTCGGTTCTGACAGCTCCCCAATCAGAGAGATGCTGACTGTCAGATGCTGAGCCCGGTTTTGGACCAGGGATCTGGTGGATCTCGACTCCCATTGTCAGAATGACACAGCGCCTGGACCGACTTCTGTGACATCAGCAGAGAGATGACTTCAGACCGCTCACTGCTGAAAACAGGTCCCATGAGTGCACTCCTGTAATCCACAGGAGAAGTAAAGCCAAATGAGCTTTGGCTATACTTCTCCTTTAAAGTGGAGGTCCACCCTAAAAAAAAAAAAAAATACATAAACACGCTCCATAAAATACATTAACCACTTGCCTACTGGGCATTAAACCCCCCTCGTGACCAGAGTGATTTTCAGCTTTCAGTGTGCTCACACTTTGAATGACAATTACTCAGTCATGTAACACTGTACCCAAATACATTTTTTGTCCTTTTTTTCATACAAACAGAGCTGTTGTCGCCGCCGCCTTATGCTTCTGCTTCTGCTTCTTCATCTTCTTCTATCTTCTCCCGATGTTGACATGACGCTGTCTCCACTTTTAATGGCCGGGACGCGTTGTGCGGCCACTTATATAGGGACAAGGGATGGAGTCACCGGCTGATGTCACATGGTGACCCCGCCCCTTATGATGTCAGTCCCAGAATCCCCCGGGAGTGGTAGACTAGGGCAGTATAATGGCAGAATAGGGAAGTATAGTGCCAGGCTAGGGCAGTATGGTGGCAGACTAGGGCAGTATAGTGTCAGACTAGGACAGTATAGTGTCAGACTAGGACAGTATAGTGTCAGACTAGGACAGTATAGTGTCAGACTAGGACAGTATAGTGTCAGACTAGGACAGTATAGTGTCAGGCTAGGACAGTATTGTGGCAGACTAGGACAGTATTGTGGCAGACTAGGACAGTATCGTGGCAGACTAGGACTGTATAGTGTCAGACTAGGACAGTATAGTGTCAGACTAGGACAGTATAGTGTCAGGCTAGGACAGTATGGTGGCAGACTAGGACAGTATAGTGTCAGACTAGGACAGTATAGTGTCAGACTAAGACAGTATAGTGTCAGGCTAGGACAGTATAGTGTCAGGCTAGGACAGTATAGTGGCAGGCTAGGACAGTATAGTGTCAGACTAGGACAGTATTGTGGCAGACTAGGACAGTATTGTGGCAGACTAGGACAGTATCGTGGCAGACTAGGACAGTATAGTGGCAGACTAGGACAGTATAGTGTCAGACTAGGACAGTATAGTGTCAGGCTAGGACAGTATTGTGGCAGACTAGGACAGTATAGTGGCAGGCTAGGACAGTATTGTGGCAGGCTAGGACAGTATAGTGGTAGACTAGGGCAGTATCATGGCAGACTAGGGCAGTATCATGGCAGACTAGGGCAGTATCGTGGCAGACTAGGGAAGTATAGTGGCAGACTAGGGAAGTATAGTGGCAGACTAGGGTGGTATAGTGTCAGACTAGGACAGTATAGAGACAGATTAGGGCAGTATAGTTTCAGGCTAGTGCAGTATAGTGTCAGACTAAGACAGTATAGTGGCAGACCAGGACAGTATAGTGTCAGACTAGGACAGTATAGTGTCAGACTAGGGCAGTATAGTTTCAGGTTAGGGTAGTATAATGGCAGACTAGGGCAGTAAATTTGTCAGGATAGGGCAGTATAGTGTCAGGATAGGGCGGTATAGTGTCAGACTAGGACAGTATAGTGACAGACTAGGGCAGTATAGTGGCAGGCTAGGGCAGTATGGAGGCAGACTTGGACAGTATAGTGGCAAGCTAGGGCAGTATAGTGTCAGGCTAGGCAGGGGCGTACCTAGTGCATTTGGCACCCGGGGCGGATCCTATATCTGGCACCCCCCCCCACCTTAAAACGTAAAAACACCCCACTGTGCTCCCTGCATACCTCTGCATCCTTAAATATCTCTTTGTCACTACTGTGTACATTACACAGCACCCTGCACCCCTTTACAATACACAGCACCCTGCACCTCTGGACCCCTTTACATTACACAGCACTCTGGACCCCTTTACAATACACAGCACCCTGCACCTCTGGACCCCTTTACATTACACAGCACTCTGGACCCCTTTACAATACACAGCACCCTGCACCTCTGGACCCCTTTACATTACACAGCACTCTGGACCCCTTTACAATACACAGCACCCTGCACCTCTGGACCCCTTTACATTACACAGCACTCTGGACCCCTTTACAATACACAGCACCCTGCACCTCTGGACCCCTTTACATTACACAGCACTCTGGACCCCTTTACATTACACAGCACCCTGCACCTCTAGACCCCTTTACATTACACAGCACTCTGGACCCCTTTACATTACACAGCACCCTGCACCTCTGGACCCCTTTACATTACACAGCACTCTGGACCCCTTTACATTACACATCACCCTGCACCTCGGGACCCCTTTACATTACACAGCACTCTGGACCCCTTTACATTACACATCACCCTGCACCTCGGGACCCCTTTACATTACACAGCACTCTGGACCCCTTTACATTACACAGCACTCTGGACCCCTTTACATTAGACAGCACCCTGCACCTCTAGACCCCTTTACATTACACAGCACTCTGGACCCCTTTACATTACACAGCACTCTGGACCCCTTTACAATACACAGCACCCTGCACCTCTGGACCCCTTTACATTACACAGCACTCTGGACCCCTTTACAATACACAGCACCCTGGACTCCTTTACATTACACAGCACCCAGGACCCCTTTACATTACACAGCACCCTGCACCTCTAGACCCCTTTACATTACACAGAACTCTGGACCCCTTTACATTACACAGCACCCTGCACCTCTGGACCCCTTTACATTACACAGCACTCTGGACCCCTTTACATTACACAGCACCCTGCACCTCTGGACCCCTTTACGTTACACAGCACCCTGCGCCTCTGGACCCCTTTACGTTACACAGCACCCTGCGCCTCTGGACCCCTTTACATTACACAGCACCCTGCGCTTCTGGACCCCTTTACATTACACAGCACTCTGGACCCCTTTACATTACACAGCACCCCTGGACCCCTTTACATTACACAGCACCCTGCACCTCTAGACCCCTTTACATTACACAGACACCCCCCCCCCCCTAACAGCTCTGGACCCCCTGCATGTTACACAGACCCGCCTACAATACAGACCCCCCCCCCCTGCAATACAGACTTCCCTACAGTGCAGATCCCCCCCCCTTCAGTACAGATCCCCCTACAGTGGAGACCCCCCTACAATGCAGAGCCCCCCCCCCTACAGTACAGACCCCCCCTACAGTGGATACCCCCCCCTACAATGCAGACCCCCCCTTAAGTACAGACCCCCCCCTTACTACAGTAAAGACCCCCCCCCCCTCTACTACAGTACAGACCCCCCCCTACGACCCTTAATGTACCTCATGGTCAGGAGGATTGTCAGCGCGGGACACACAGCAAACTACAAGGAGGAGGGGGAGGCGGAGCCGGCGGCTTCACTCTGCTCGGCTGTATGACACAGCCGAGACAGATCAGAGCCACGGAGAGCCGCGTAGAGCGGCGAACACCCTCCCCCTCTCCCTCCTCTCACCTGACGCTGGCTGTCACTCACCGCGCCGCTGCTGCGCAAGATATATCGGCGCGCTGTCCCCGACTCCCCGCTTCCATCGCGGAGGGGGGCGCCGGCCTGACACCCCCCCCCCCAGTGTGTGGCACCCGGTGCGGCCCCGCCCCCCCGCACCCCCCCTTAGTACGCCACTGCCTCATGGTCAGGAGGATTGTCAGCGCGGGACACACAGCAAACTACAAGGAGGAGGGGGAGGCGGAGCCGGCGGCTTCACTCTGCTCGGCTGTATGACACAGCCGAGACAGATCAGAGCCACGGAGAGCCGCGTAGAGCGGCGAACACCCTCCCCCTCTCCCTCCTCTCACCTGACGCTGGCTGTCACTCACCGCGCCGCTGCTGCGCAAGATATATCGGCGCGCTGTCCCCGACTCCCCGCTTCCATCGCGGAGGGGGGCGCCGGCCTGACACCCCCCCCCCAGTGTGTGGCACCCGGTGCGGCCCGCCCCCCCGCACCCCCCCTTAGTACGCCACTGAGGCTAGGACAGTATAGTGGCAGACTAGGGCAGTATAGTGTCAGACTAGGACAGTATAGTGACAGACTAGGACAGTATAGTGTCAGACTAGGACAGTATCGTGGCAGGCTAGGACAGTATAGTGTCAGACTAGGGCAGTATAGTGGCAGGCTAGGACAGTATAGTGTCAGACTAGGGCAGTATATTGGCAGACTAAGACAGTATAGTTTTAGTCTAGGACAGTATAGTTTTAGTCTAGGATAGTATAGTTTTAGTCTAGGACAGTATAGTGTCAGACTAAGACATTATAGTTTTAGTCTAGGACAGTATAGTGGCAGACTTGGGCAGTATAGTGTTAGACGAGTGCAGTATATTGTCAACCGAGGGCAGCATGGTGATGGAGGAGAGCAGTATGGAGACAGATGAGGGCATCATGGTGTCAGAAGAGAGAAACATAGTGTCAGACTAGGGCAGTAGATTGAAAAACAAGGGCAGAACAGTGTCAGCCTAAGGCAGAACAGTGACAAACAAGGACAATATAGTGTCAGGCTAGGGCAGTATAATGTCAGACTAGGACAGTATATTGTCAGACTAAGACAGTATAGTTTTAGTCTAGGACAGTATAGTTTTAGTCTAGGATAGTATAGTTTTAGTCTAGGACAGTATAGTGTCAGACTAAGACATTATAGTTTTAGTCTAGGACAGTATAGTGGCAGACTTGGGCAGTATAGTGTTAGACGAGTGCAGTATATTGTCAACCGAGGGCAGCATGGTGATGGAGGAGAGCAGTATGGAGACAGATGAGGGCATCATGGTGTCAGAAGAGAGAAACATAGTGTCAGACTAGGGCAGTAGATTGAAAAACAAGGGCAGAACAGTGTCAGCCTAAGGCAGAACAGTGACAAACAAGGACAATATAGTGTCAGGCTAGGGCAGTATAATGTCAGACTAGGGCAGTATATTGGCAGACTAAGACAGTATAGTTTTAGTCTAGGACAGTATAGTTTTAGTCTAGGATAGTATAGTTTTAGTCTAGGACAGTATAGTGTCAGACTAAGACATTATAGTTTTAGTCTAGGACAGTATAGTGGCAGACTTGGGCAGTATAGTGTTAGACGAGTGCAGTATATTGTCAACCGAGGGCAGCATGGTGATGGAGGAGAGCAGTATGGAGACAGATGAGGGCATCATGGTGTCAGAAGAGAGAAACATAGTGTCAGACTAGGGCAGTAGATTGAAAAACAAGGGCAGAACAGTGTCAGCCTAAGGCAGAACAGTGACAAACAAGGACAATATAGTGTCAGGCTAGGGCAGTATAATGTCAGACTAGGACAGTATATTGTCAGGCTAGGGCAGTATAATGTCAGACTAGGACAGTATATTGTCAGACTAGGGCAGTATAGTGACATACTAGGACAGTATAGTATAGTGTCAAGCTAGTGCAATATTGCTGAAAGAACTCTTTCCCTCTTTCTAAAATGAGACCAGAGAAGGGTCTGACACCCTTATGTTAGAAGACCTCGTGAATCTGGCTACAGTTACATTGACCTAAAAATTGATCAACATTCTAACTGTAGCACAGCAGTATTTTTGGTGCAGGAAATAAATTGTTTACTTTATACTTCATCATTTATCACCGAAACATCATCACAAGCATTCTGTCTCTTTTTGTATCTCAGAAATCTTCCCGGTGGTGGTCCTCACTCATGAGACCAGTGAACACCTTCCACAGATTAAGGAGATATTCAGGAGGATCGGTGCGGAGCTGATATTCTCAATAGAGAACTACACTCACAAGAAACATGTGAAGATCCGCAAGCAACATGAAAAAATATTGAACTGTCTCTGTGAGATTATTAAAGATGTGGAGTTCCGTATGAGAGAGAGAAGGGACCCCAGAAAGGAGATGATTGAAAGAATGAAAATTCTTCTTAAATTTTTAATAAACAGAGAGAGGGAAGAGGCAGAAAGGACGGAGGCAGAGAAAAGGAGGAGGGAGAGAGAGATAGAAGCGCAGAGGGAGAGAGAGATAGAAGCGCAGAGGGAGAGAGAGAGAGAAAATCAGAGGGCGAGAGAGAGAAGAGAGTATGAGGAAAGCCTGAAGAGTGAGAGAAACAGGCCTTTTTTCCATAGGCTGCTTGGTATTTAAGTGAAGGCCACTATCGTCTGCTGAGCACAAGCCTACTATCAGAGCAGTTTGGTAAAAATTGAAAGTATTAAATTGTCAGTAAGCCTCAGTTTTTTCTTTGTGTAATTACCTTTTGTCAGGAATGGTTCCCTCCGCTGGTAATATCGATCATTTGGCAAGCAGTACTGGGGCCCACCACCAGTGTATTTACCGCTCCTAAAGCGCCCCCTCCCATTGAAAACAATGGGGCAGCGCTCCAAACCCGCCCGCAAACCACCGCTACTGCGGCGCTTTGCGGGTGGTTTTAACCCTTTTTCGGCCGCTTGCGGGGGGTAAAACTGCCCGCTAGCGGCCGAAAAGCGCTGCTAAAACTACGGTAAAGCGGCACTAAATATAGCGCTGCTCTACCGCCAGCGCGCCCAGCGCCTCAGTCTGCAATTAGCCTTATATTAATAAATGACTTACTTTTTCACTTACTTACGTTTGGTTCTCTCTGTCACAGTCACGCAGTTCTGGTCACATCTGATTTATGACAGAATACCAGGGCCATCCCTGGCCAGAAGTGGCTGCACAGGGGGACCATTTGATTCAGTAGGTTGCAAACATGAATGCTGATGAGGTCATTTATTTTTCTTGCTGGCATCTGAAAGTGGTGATTATTGCCGCCAAGCTTTAAAAGGATGGTCTAGTGACCAGTTGTTTGCCATTATAGGTTTGGCTCACTCCTTGGTCGATCAGGGTTATATATTGTTATATATTGTGGGGAGGTCCAGCATTTGATCAAGATCTGTACTGAGCTGGCCCTGCCCTGTATTCCAGAGGGCCATGATGATTTCACTTCCCCTTTTAATATGAATCGGGTTGTATCCCTAGTATGGCTTTTTGAAGATGATCCTGCCGATTTTTGTGAGCACTACTCTGCCTGTTCCCCACAGGTGATTGCTGAGTGCATTGTGTCTGCTCAGTCTTTTGTTAGACAGGGAGATTTAAAACCACAGTTTGTACAACCTATACTTTCAGCATGGTCTGACATTAGCCCCAGCCAAACAAACCACCTCTGCCATCAGACACCAGCCTACCCGAATGTATGTTTCCCCATCACCCATGCCAAACTCAGTTGCAGCCCAGTATACACTGCTCCCAACCAAATACTCATATCCAGTCTCTTCTCCCAGTACCTATCCTGCATTCAACCCACCTGCCTCTTCTCAGCTGCTTACAGATCCACAAGAACTTCCCCCAGCTACTGTTACCTCTTCTCTGCCATATCCCAATCCTCCTTTCCAGTCTGCTGCACCCCCACCTACAGAGCTTCAGTGACTAAGCCAAAGAAAAAAAACAAAGTTTTTCCCAACCAAAACGATCCTGACATTAACCCAACCTGCCTCCACACCCACCAATCTGTCCCAGCCGGAGGTGCCAGAGTTCCAGCCGGAGGTGCCAGAGTTCCAGCCGGAGGTGCCAGAGACAGTGTTCCCAGCCTGAAGAGCCAGCGTTCCTGGCTGAAGAGCCAGTGCCAGCGTTCCCGCCTGAAGAGCCAGTGCCAGCGTTCCCGCCTGAAGAGCCAGTGCCAGCGTTTCAGCCTGAAGAGCCAGTGCCAGCGTTCCAGCCTGAAGAGCCAGTGCCAGTGTTCCAGCCTAAAGAGCCACTGTCTGCTGCCCAGCCTGAAGAGCCACTGTCTGCTGCCCAGCCTGAAGAGCCACTGTCTGCTGCCCAGCCTGAAGAGCCACTGTCTGCTGCCCAGCCTGAAGAGCCACTGTCTGCTGCCCAGGCTGAAGAGCCACTGTCTGCTGCCCAGGCTGAAGAGCCACTGTCTGCTGCCCAGGCTGAAGAGCCACTGTCTGCTGCCCAGGCTGAAGAGCCACTGTCTGCTGCCCAGGCTGAAGAGCCACTGTCTGCTGCCCAGCCTGATGAGCCACTGTCTGCTGCCCAGCCTGATGAGCCACTGTCTGCTGCCCAGCCTGATGAGCCACTGTCTGCTGCCCAGTACTGGGGCCCACCATCAGGTGTCTCCTGGCAGTTTGGAGCTGTCAGAAGAGCTTTTTCCTGCTGGTATTTTGTCATCTTTGGGCCACAGTACTGGTGTCCACCAGCGGAGGGATCCTGGCAGTGTGGAGCAGGTATTACCTTCTGCAGACAGGCATCACCTGACCTTGATAGCAGCTGTAGTATAAATACCCGGCAAGTGCACACACACCTTGCCCTGGTATTGTCATTGAGCCCTGACCTGTATCCTGTTGACCCGATCCCTGATCCCTGATCCCTGATCTCTGATCCCTGATCCCTGCATCCTGAACCTATTTGTACCTGTTCCTGTATCCCTGGATCCTTGCCCTGCAACCTAATACCCTTCCACCTTGTCCCTGTCTGTCTTACTCCTTGTCCCTATCCGCTGATCTCCTGTTATGACCCTGGCCTGGCTAAGACTACGATTCTGATATCCCTTTTGCTGTATATGCTGGTTAGTTTGTTGTCACTGTTTGGTTGTTTCCACTGTTTGGTATTGGTGGTGCATTTATATTTGTATGCTTTATATTATTAAATTACTTACTTTTTCACTTACTTACGTTTGGTTCTCTCTGTCACAGTCACGCAGTTCTGGTCACATCTGATTTATGACACCTTTAAAGGTTCTCCACCTGGATGCAAAGACTTTTCATCATGCATAGTGTCCAATCTTCTGGCTGCTGTAGTGCCATTCAGAGTGTTCTTCTTCCATCTTCTTCTTCCTCCGATCCGCTTCTTCTTGCTCTGGTCTTCTCGTCCGGCAACTTCTTCCACGGCGGCGGCATCTCTTCTTCTGTGTCGGGCCCCTCCGCGCAATGGGAGGCTCCCGCTGTGTGAGGCTTCGCTCCTTCTGACAGGTCTTTTATAACGGAGGGCGGGGCCACCTGGTGACCCCGCCCTCCTCTGACGCACAGGGACTGGATGGGGACTTGCCTATGGCTTTCCCCATGACGTCAGAGGGGGCGGGGGCCGCCCCCCCCCTCTGACATCATGCAGAAAGCCATAGGGAAGTCCCCATGATGTCCCCGTGCGTCAGAGGGGGGCGGGGTCACCAGGTGGCCCCACCCTCCGTTATAAAAGACCTGTCAGACGGAGTGAAGCCTCACACATCGGGAGCCTCCCATTGCTATGGAAGAAGATGCTGGACGAGAAGACCAGAGCAAGCAGAAGCGGATCGGAGGAAGAAGAAGATGGAAGAAGAAGATGAAGAAACCGAAGGATGAAGAAAGGAAGAAGACCAGAAGAAAGAAGATGAAAGAATAATTTAATAAAGGAATTGTCAAAGACCGTCGCCTGTCATTTTTAAAATTTTTGTCACTTTTTTGGTGAAATGGTAGGGGTACTTTTGTACCCCCTTACCATTTCACACAGGGGGGAGGCTGGGATCTGGGGGTCCCCTTATTAAAGGGGGCTTCCAGATTCCGATAAGCCCCCTGCCCGCAGACCCCCACAACCAACGGCCAGGGTTGTGGGGACGAGGCCCTTGTCCCCATCAACATTTAAGACATGGTACTTTGAGGGGTCACAGACCCCCAAAGCACCCTCCCAATGTTGAGGGCATGCACCCTCCCAATGTTTTCCTGCGGCCTGCCAGGTTGCATGCTCGGATAAGGGTCTGGTATGGATTTTGAGGGGGACCCCACACCATTTTTTTTTTTTGGTGCAGGGTTCCCCTTAAAATCCATCCCAGACATGAAGGGTCTGTTATGGATATTTAGGGGGAACCCCACGTCATTTTTTTTTTAAATTTGACGCAGGCTTCCCCTTAATATCCATAGCAGACCTGAAGGGCCTGGTAATTGAATTTGGGGGAACCCCCACGCTTTTTTTTTTTTTTATCAATGACTTTCAATGAATGACTGTTCTCTGTATTACAGGAGACGGCAATTCATTATAGCTACGAGTGATTTTAAATAGCTTTTTTTTCCTGCAAAAATGACACTTTGTGCAGGGACAGTTCTAAGCTTGGGAAGCATGCGCCCTTTTACAGGCATACTATAAACACCCCCCAGGTACGAAATTTAAAGGAATATTACACTTTTATTGTTTCACTTTAAGCATTATTAAAATCACTGCTCCTGAAAAAACGCCCGTTTTTAAAACTTTTTTTTGCATTGATAAATGTCCCCTGGGGCAGGATCCAGGTCCCCAAACACTTTTTATGACAATAACTTGCATATAGGCTTTTAAAATTAGCACTTTAGATTTCTCCCATAGACTTTTACAGGGTGCCCGCAGCTTTTCGAATTTGCCGCGAACACCCCAAATTGTTCGTTGTTTGCTGAACAGGCGAACAGGCAATGTTTGAGTCGAACATGAGTTTGACTCGAACTCGAAGCTCATCCCTACTCAGCAGGACTCGTGTTCAAAAAGACCAAGTGACCCTTTAGGTGCGTTTACAACATATATTATATATATATATATAATATACCAGCTTTTGCATGACAATTACATATTTCCTCTGAGGAGGAGACTCCTGGTTCTTTTAACCAATGATAAAGATACACATATTTAGAACTCTTTACATATTTGTTTTTGGGCAACTTAAACTGAACTAGTTCCTTTATCGTACATCACGGGACACAGTGCCACAGTAATAACTGTATGGGTTATATAGGCACCTTCAGGTGATGGACACTGGCACACTCTAAACAGGAAGTTCAATTCTCCATATAACCCCTCCCCTTACTAGGAGTATCTCAGTTTTTTTCGCCAGTGTCTTAGGTGTTGGTCACGTGTAAAGATGTGCTGTTCTGAGCTCCGCTCGAATATCCCTTGCTGGGGCAAGCTATGCAACCGGATCCATTCAAAGTGTCTTTTCCAGGCCGTATTGAATGGTACCCGGGCCTCGTGTCCCAAGAAACAAGGTTTTACCTGTAACGCTTCTCTTTTTAGAGAGCTGGACCCCGGGATCCGGTATTTGTTTTTTTCAGCCATATTTCTGGCAGGGTGCTTTTTACAGTCCCAGGGCTGTGGATCCCCCGATAAAAAGGGGGCCCCAGTCCCTGAAGCCCACCGTGAGTGGTGAAGATTGGGTCTGTTACCACAGAACCCTGCAGCTGGATAACATAAGGGGGATTCCATATTCTTTCTGCAGCCAATGAACGCCCGCAGAAGAAGCGGTCATTCAGCGGCTGCAGGAGGAATATGGAAAGCTCAATTCCTCCATATGCAACTGTCCCCGCCGCTCTTCCTATCCAGGCACACAGGAGGGTGGCACGGCCGGGCACTCACAATCTCTGGGGGTGGTCGGCCAGGCTGCAGCTGGGATGGGATCCATCCACCGGAGCTCCTCCTTCCCCTTCAGGGTCATAGAGCACTGCAAGGATAGTTTCTGCAGCCTGGCACGACTCCTGACCCAAATAGGCAGCCGGTCAGATGCAGAGAGGCCAGGTGGGTGAGCGGCGCGGGCTGCAGGAGCAGCTCAGCTGCTTTAGGTAAAGGTGATCGACTGGCCAAGCATGTCTCCAGACCTAAAGCCTATTGAGCATCTGTGGGCAGAGGCGGCAGAGGCAGCAGAGGCGGCTCTCTAATTAGGCGGCCGCCTAAGGCCTCGCAGCCGCCTAATTTGCAACTGCCCACCTTTGAAAACCTTCCTCTTTTGCTTCACTGGGACTCTGTGTACAGACAGCTTTACTTTGGGAACACTTTACTGCCTTTCTATTTGAACACTACATAAACACCTTTAGCCTCAACCATTCCAATAAATACCATTGCCTTGTTACTGCACCTTATTGTATATACAGTATCTCACAAAAGTGAGTACACCCCTCACATTTTTGTAAATATTTTATTCTATCTTTTCATGTGACAACAGTGAAGAAATGACACTTTGCTACAATGTAAAGTAGTGAGTGTACAGCTTGTATAACAGTGTAAATTTGCTGTCTCCACAAAATAACTCAACAGGGCGTAACTAGAAATCACAGGGCCCCATAGCACAATGTTGTATGGGCCCCCTCCCTGCAAACAGCCCCCCCCCCCCAGGTGAAAAATGGGCGCGCCCACTGATTGGCTCCGGGAAAGATTGGTACCTAACACGTCCAACCAGACCTGGTTCTCAGCCTGTCACAGGTGCCTCACTGCACCTATGACCAGTACAGCCAGACTGACGCCAAAGTAAAAACCTGCACAATTAACCCCCAGAACTCTGTTACAGTTCTGGAAAACTAAATTTACATTGATAGCGCACACTTTAATAAAGTGTGGACGCTACATGTAGTATAGTAATTATCTCGTTCTAATATTTTATCATCCTGTTTCCTGGAACTGGGACTTCATCTGTCTGAAAGTGCGATAAACTTATCTCAACAATGTCTTCATTGTACTTTTATCATATCTTCATCTCTACAGTTACTTTCACTTTCACATGTCTATAAACATGGCATGTTTCCCAGTGTTTTATCTATAGACTACACCAGGCCCTGACTGGGACAAAAAATAGGCCTGGGCATTTTAGACTGAGCAGCCAACTTTTCCAGGGGGGGGGGGATGTCGGTAGACATTCGCCGGAGTGGCTGGTGTCGGTCTTCCACACTGTAATGTGCAGGGACACTATGATATAAAAAGGGGACTGCACTGTAAAGGGGCACTGTAATGATTACAATTGCTCTGATAGATGATTTAATTTAAACGTCATCTAATCAGATTGCACAGTGTATGGGGAAATTAATTGTCCAGAATGCACAATACACAGACATGTATTGAGAAGATGTTTTCATGGAAGTTTTGGATTGTAGTATGGGTCTATATTCATATATAACTTTAGTTATTGAATTACAAGAAACTTAATCACTTCTATCTATATATAACATGTATAATGCATGAGACATCTGCTTCATTATGCTATGGGAAGTTGGGAACCTTTGACCTTTTCTTTTCATCAGTTGTAGCTATTGTTTTCCCTACCATATAAATATGGCTGGGAGACCAGTCCGAGGTTTAAGGTTTGATTCAAGACTAATGCCGCAGACACACGGTCGGAATTTCCGATGGAAACAGTCCGATGGGAGCTTTTCATCGGATTTTCTGACCGTGTGTATGCCCATCGGCCTTTTTCTGTCGGAATTTCCGACGGACTTTGGATTAAGAACCTGTTCTTAATTTTTCCGACGGAAAACTTTCTATCGGATTTTCCGATTGTGTGTATGCAACTCCGACACGCAAAATTCTGACGCATGCTCAGAAACAATTCAACGCATGCTCAGAAGCATTAAACTTCCCTTTTATAGTGCAGTCAAACGTTTTTTAAGGTGTGGCGTTATTGACCGTCGGAATTTGGTGTGACCGTGTGTAGGCAAGACAGTTTGAGCAAAATTACGTCGGAATTCCGACGGGAAAACAATCAGAGCTTTTTCCGACGAAAATTTCCGGCCGTGTGTACGCGGCATAAGAGTCTGAATCATGTTGTTGACTATCATCTCCAGGTATCTCATTTTTGAGGTAACGACTCCCCTGGATTGAATATGCTGAATTTATCCTGTATTGTATCATCTGTAACCGAAGCTAAGTAAATCTCCTTTTTATTACATTCTTTGTGTGTTTTAATCCTTGCATTTACTGACCACATATCTGAAAGAGTAAATATATGAATGAACCTATGGTTAAATGTAACACAGAATTTAACCCCTTAATACACAGCTCCACCAATGATTATAGACTATCACCATAAAATGCACAATTACAAGTCCAGGGAAGATCTGCACAGTTGTTGGTAGCAGTGGCGTAACTTGAACCCTCAGGGCCCCGATGCAAGAAACCATGGAGGGCCCCCCCCCCCGACCTCCGAGCCCGATGTTGGAACACCAGGGCCCAGTCACAAGTGGGTGGCTGCATATAAAAGGAACCAATTTCTTAATATTTATATAAAAACACACACACAATATATATATATATATATATATATATATATATATATATATATATATATATATATATATATATATATAAATAAATGCACATATAAACCAGTGACCAGCTGGTGCTCAAAATTTTTAGGGGGGCGCAAGCATATTGAAAAATTCAGAAATAAAAACATCAGTTGCAGCCACTGTACCATTAAACGCCACCACTGTACCATCAAATGTCGCCACTGTGCCCATCAAATGCTGCTACTGTGCCCATCAACTGCAGCCACTGTACCATCAAACGCCACCACTGTACCATCAAATGTCGCCACTGTGCCCATCAATTGCAGCCACTGTACCATCAAACGCCACCACTGTACCATCAAATGTCGCCACTGTGCCCATGAAATGCTGCCACTGTGCCCATGAAACGCTGCCGCTGTGCCATCAAATGCCGCCAGTGTGCCCATCAAATGCCGCCGGTGTGCCCATCAAATGCCGCCGGTGTGCCCATTAAATGCTGCCGGTGTGCCAAATGCTGCCACTGTGAATCCCCACCGCCCACTCGCACACCCACACACATGCATGCACACCCACACACATATGCATGCACACCCACACACATATGCATGCACACCCCCACACACACATGCATGAACACCCCCCCTACACACACATGCATGCACCCCCCCACACACACACATGCATGCATGCACACCCCCACACACATTCATGCACACACACACACACATGCATGCACACCCCCACACACATGCACCCCCCCCCCCCCCACACACACACACACATGCATGCACACACATATAAACACACATACAGTAGATAGTCTTATAAAAAAAAAAAAAACGTCAGACATTTACCTTCTTCCAGCCGGGTACTGCACTATAGGGGGAGACAAAGAGCACAGCACAGCACACACTGCTTTCACTTTAGGTATGTGAGGACGCAGTGCCGATTACAGTTCGGCTGACGATCGGGGAGCTCCTCTCAGCCTCCCCTCCTATCAAATAGTACAGGGGGACCTCAAGGGCCCCCTGCAGCAAGGGGTCCGGTCGCCATGGCGATCTCAGCGACCCCTATAATTCCGCCACTGGTTGGTAGGAGGAAGATCTCTAGAATGATTATTGAGTTGTTTCAAAAAGAAGTAAATGAATGAAATAAAAGTGGAAGCAATATTTTCCATGTGATAAAGAAAAGCTCATTAACATGATTAGCATTACAGTGAGCACGTGCCCGATGTCTGTTCTGTATTTAAGAATGTGTCTGCGGCCGCACGCGCAACGATTCCGCACATCCAGCGCAAGTCGACAGCTGTTTTCTATTTGTTTAAGCATACCCCATACTGTAGCTGCTGACTTTTAATATTTGGACAGTTACCTGTCCTGGAATCCGGCGATGTCAGCACCACAGCTGATGTTTCCATTGGCTCTTGGTTGCTGCCGCCGCCATTGCCTATAAGGGCCAATTCACAACACATGCAGTCCAGTGCGTTTTTTTTCTCTGCATGGAAAGTAGGTTACATGGTTTCCAATGGCATAGTTCACGCCAGTGCTTGCAGTTCCAGTGCGTTCCAGTTCCAGAACATAAAAAGTAGAATATGCTGCATTTTTCCTGCACTGGACTGTACTGGTGTAGCAGCAAACTGCTCAATTTTTTGGGGATACCAGAAAATGCTAGCAAAAAGGACTCAGCAGGACTCGTGTCCAAAAGACCAAGTGACCCTTTAGGGGCGTTTACAACTGATATGTAAGAAGGCTGGCTGTAGGCTAGCGTGCATTTGTGGGAGGAGTCTGAGGGGTACATATCCCTCCTCCTCTGCCTGATTCTACGTCGGCTTGTGTTCAGGGTTTCCCTGGTTACGGCCGATGAGCGGCATTTCCGGTGTGCCAGCTGACATCACTTCTGCATTCATTACTGGCAGGGGAATGGTCAATCGGTCGGGCAGCATCGCTTCTCCTGGCACTTATCGCAGTGTTCTAGGTTTCGTTCGGGGGGGTCAATGGCGGGGGGCCCTCGTTTGATCAGTCATGCCATGGATGTGTATGCTGTCATCGGCGCCACCATGCGGGGGGTGTCATGTTGCAGGGGGGAGTCTTGTGGGGTAGCGGGAGTCTTCTGCTGGGCTAATAAGTCCTCGGTCCCAGCATGTTAATTATTCACAGAAGGGGGGTTCTTTATTCATCTGCTGGTCATGTGTGTAGGGGGGGGGACTAGATATCTTGCAGCCATAGTTGTCAGATGTCCTGGTTGGGCTGCTGGTGGTTCAGTCCTCAGGGTGGTCAGGACCTCTGCTCAGGTCGTTACCCTGTTCGATTGTGTCCCTACTCATACACAGGCCTCGCTCTAGCTGGTCGGGTTTCACACGATACTCATGCTCATACTTGTCTGTGTATTTTTTCATAGTGACAGGATAGCTATCGAGCTCTCCACATGCTGTCACTTGTTGTCCATCAATCGACATTGTTAATAATATGACTCCCCTCCTCTTATTACTGCAGAGAGGTCCATACCCTCTGTGCTAAACACCATCAGCGCCCCAAGCTTGATATTTGCCGAGCAAATAGTCTACACTGGTTGGCAGGTGATTCCTTTCATTATTGTAGGTGTGCAAGTTTCATCAGACTATAGCACACGGTTTTCATTTTGGGTTTTGGCCAGTGCTCAGTGTCAATGCAGGAGCTCCCTTCACCCAGGATGGGTTGGGGCTGGGACTTGCAGTTCCATAGTGTATGACTGTTTACAGCTCCTTATTCCTTTTGTTAGTCCATCCGTGCGGGTATGGTTAGGAGGGGCTAAGAGTATGCACAGCTTAGTTCTTGGTTCCACGAGTGTGGGGGGGGGGGGGCTCTATCTTTCTACATATAGCTTGGTAAGGTCAGGATGTCAGTACAGTGAAGTCCTTTGCTACACATGGCCGTACTTACATTTCTGAGTTTCTATTGCTGTGGGTACAGCATTTTCAGCCATAGCGGTCCTTCAGTCATAGCGTTTTCAGTCACAGCGGTTCTCTCAGCGTTTCAGTCATAGCGGTTCTGTCACAGCATTTTCAGTTATAGCGTTTTTCATTAATATGGTTTTTCAGTCATAGCATTTCAGTCGTAGCATTTTCAGTCACAACATTTTCAGTCATATTGGTTCCGTCCAGCGTTCAGTCACAGTGTTTCAGACATAGTGTTTTAATTTAGCGGTTCATTCATAGCATTTTAGTCCTAGTGTTTCAGTCATAGTAGTTCTGTGTACAGCATTTTCAGTTATAGCGTTTCTCAGTCATAGCGTTTCAGTCATAGCATTTTCAGTTGCAGTATTTTCAGTCATAGCGGTTCTGTCCTAGCGTTGTCTGTTTCAGCGTTTTTCAGTCATAGCCTTCTGTCCAGTGTTCATGCACAGCATTTTAGTCATAGCATTTCAGTCATAGCATTTCAGTCGCAGCATTTTCAGTCACAGCGGTTTTGTCATAGTGGTCATAGTATCTTGGCGTCAGCAGACAATCATCCTTTCGTTGCCAATGAAGTTACTGGAGGCCGTAATTTCCTAGGGGTCCTTGGTCTGGTTCTTTACCTTTGTTCTGAAGGTAGAGGGCCGGGGCCACCAGGGTGCCCAGTGGCAAGTTTCCAAAATCGTTTTTCACATTTTGGCTGCTCTCTTTCCTGCGGAAACATGTTTTGTCAAGGTACTTGTCCGTGGATTTGTCATGCAGCACTTGCACAGTTGGGGAGGGGGGGTAGAAGGGGGTGTAATGACATCCAAACTGTTGTCATCATGCTTGCACTTACTTCCATCAGACCTGCCCGTTGGTAGGGTAAGTCGATGGTGCAGAGGTTGTTGCTCCACTGGGCTTACCCTTGGGTCGGAAGCTGTCCGTGCTTCAAAACCTTGCCTAGCACTCCTTTGGGTCTTGGGTACTTGCAGGGGGGGTCAGGGGTTAATTCATTTAGGTCATGTCCTGTTACATAGAGACTCTGGTTACAGCCCAGGGATCTATAGTCTCTCTCAGGATGGGTGCTTGGCCAAGGTCCCCTTGACGGCCCATAAAGTGGTAGGTTCGGGTCAAACGTCATCTCATTCTGGGTTCCATTCTCAGTTCAATCTCTTGGTTACGATGTTGCCTGGAGTACTGCTCGGGTACATCAGACCCGTCATCTGTTGTCCGACCCCCGGCCTGTTTCAAATAGGGGGGCTCACAGTCACGTTGGGTATGCTGAATCATGCCATGTGACTTATTCCCCAGCATGGTGTCCGGCCCTACTTCCTCTTTTCAGGACTCAACTTGGTGGTCAGGTCACAAGCAGAAGCTTAACTCGAGTTATATAGGGTGGGACCAGGTTCTGGGTGTCGGGTAGAGTTCTCCATGTTTAAATGGTGCTTATTGCCACAGCACATTGGTAATATCCACCAACACCATCAAACACATCCATCAGGTATCCAGCACTCCAGACCCCTGCATACTCCTGTCAGGTCGTCCTTCTTTTTGCGGCTTACCCTCTCAAACTTCCCCATACCAAGCATAGACAGGCTAGGGATTCGTGAGAATTTCACGGAGCTACGTAACTGGTGTCCATTCGAAACGTTCGATCTTCTCTGACATTATTTACCAAGGGATTCTCGGGTCAGCCCTTGTTCGTTTCCCCTCACGTGTCCTCAGGCACAAGCAGTTCGTTCCCGGGTCTGGGTTTTCTCAGAAATCGGGCTTAATCCAATCAATTACAGGATATTCATCTGGGTTCTGGGCAGTTGCAGGTTTCAAGTAGGGGGTCCCTCCGTAGTATCAATTCATGGGACGTTGGTGTTTATCCTGTCATAGCTGATACACCGGATTCGGGTACTGAAGCAATCCGGGCGTGCGCTATCCTGTTAGACAGTTTGTTACCTATCTTTCATGTAGCTTTTCATCACACCTACTTTTGTGTCTTTTTGCCCTCTCTTTTTAAGGTGTACTGACCAGCTAGGCCAAGGCACATCTCAGGCCTTGGTAGTTAGGGTATCGCATTTCCAAGTGAAGACTCCAACCACAAGTAAGAAGGCTGGCCATAGGCTAGCCTGCATTTGTGGGAGGAGTCTGATGGGTACATATCCCTCCTCCTCTGCCTGATTCTACGTCGGCTCGTGTTCAGGATTCCCACCCACCCGTTTCCCCCAATTTCCCCCAATTTTCACATTTTCTCATACACATTGTACTTTTCTTCATATTCATACATTCAGGGTATGCCCTCTCTTAAGGCGTACTGACCAGCTAGGCCAAGGCACACCTCAGGCCTTGGTAGTTAGGGTATCGCATTTTCAAGTGAAAACTCTGACCACAAATATACAATTACATAACCAGGAGGAGACTCCTGGTTCTTTTAACCAATGATAAAGATATGCATATTTAGAACTCTTTACATATTTGTTTCTGGGCAACTTATACTGAACTAGTTTGGCACGTAGCATTTTGCAATAGAATGAAATAAAGGGTAGTGGCGCTGTTCAATAAGGGTGTAAAAGATCTACTAAAAATACATATATACTGGGCAAATATATATTCATATGGACAGTGTAAAAAATATATAGAAAAAATATATATATATATATGATGGATTATGACCTCCACCCTATAAGTGGGTTGTTCAGAAAAATGTATGAACAATAAATTATGTGCAAAAATGCTGACAATTATATGTGGATATATTAATGTGAATAAATAGACAATGGTAAAAAATGTTTAAAGTGACTCCGTGACACACAACTTATTAATATATAAAAATATTAAATCTGTATAAAGATATTACATAAAAATAAATATAAAAATAGAAGATTTTATATACATGTGTGTGTGTGATAATCCAAGTGAACCGTGGTTATAAAACAGTTAAAGTGCTCAGGTCCGTGTGTACTCCAAACAATGTATAATATAAAGTCTTTAAAGCAAGTCCCAATAAAGGAAAAAAAAAAAAAAAGGAAACAGGTGTCCAAACAGTGATGAAAAAATAAATAAAAATTGATGACGTCTTGTTTAAAACTCAAAGAATTCCTGTAGCAAAGGATTCCAGCAGAACATACGGATAACCGGTGATTTTTTCAGTGCTCCCCTCCTTCCACAGAGTGACCCCTATTAAGCAAACACTCACCAGAGTGCCTAACCCCTGCAGGGGTAATAGGCATGTAAAATCCTCAGCAGGTAGTGTGGAAATCCTCCTCTATGGGGGAAATGATGGAAGAAATCCTCTCCAGTAGATGTGTTCAGCCTGTTCCAGTCACTGGAGTTGGGGGATGCACCACCGTGCAGTCCGTATGTGAAGGAAAAAGGAATGAGACTGATAGTGTAATTCTGTTATCTTGTTGAATCTTTATTTTGAATTAAAAAAATTTACTAGTATAATGAAAAAAAGGGGGGGGGGTAGCCAACAAGGCTGTAACAGAATCCAAAGTAAAAAACAACATGACAATATGAAAATAAGCAGAGCGCGCAGCGCTGGGCTGTGCGATGATAACACTGCAAAGCCCTGGTGTCCGGCGTGCGTTCCAACAATGAGCTGGGAAAAAACGGAAGTCGCAAGTCGGAAGTGACGTGACGTGTACCAGGGTATCACCTAATATAGGTGATACCCTGGTACACGTCACGTCACTTCCGACAATGGACGCAAAGATTCAACAAGATAACAGAATTACACTATCAGTCTCATTCCTTTTTCCTTCACATACGGACTGCACGGTGGTTGCCATTGTCTATTTATTCACATTAATATATCCACATATAATTGTCAGCATTTTTGCACATAATTTATTGTTCATACATTTTTCTGAACAACCCACTTATAGGGTGGAGGTCATAATCCATCATATATATATATATATTTTTTCTATATATTTTTTACACTGTCCATATGAATATATATTTGCCCAGTATATATGTATTTTTAGTAGATCTTTTACACCCTTATTGAACAGCGCCACTACCCTTTATTTCATTCTATTCCTTTATTACATACTTTGTGTGTAGTATTTTATTGGGAGGCTGCAGTTTTATTTCCTAAGCGCGGATTCCTTAGTCCATTTTATCACGTAGCATTTTGCAGTTTACTAAATATATATTTACTAAATATATACTAAATATATTGCTAGCTTTCGCTATCCAAAGAGTCCACTAAGTTTCACAATTGCTGTGAGCAGCTAACTTCCTGTTATCTGTCTGACAAACAGCGATTTATGGCATTTACAGGAAAAGTAGGATGAGGGACTAAAAATAAACAAGATTGATAAAGCTCTTCTATGGTCCAAACAAAAATTCTACGAATACTCAAACAAACCCCACAGACTACTAGTGAACAGGTTAAAACCCCGATAACACGAGGCGTACCATTGACCTCATAGACTTACTAAACAGAACTTCTCGTCCAGCCCTCCTATTGAGTCTCGATGCACAGAAGGCCTTCGACCGGCTCAGCTGGCCCTTTATGTTTGCCACGCTCTCCAAATTCGGATTTAAAGGCCCCTTCATATCAGCATTACAGGCCTTGTACTCCCGCCCATCCTCTCAAGTTCAATTGTCCTCTTATTTATCTCCCTCATTCTCTTTAAGTAACGGCACTAGACAGGGATGTCCGTTATCCCCCCTCTTATTCATCCTTTGCTTAGAACCTCTAGCCACAGCCATACGTAACCACCCTGACATACGTGGGGTTTCCCTACGCCAGAGAGAATACAAACTATCTCTGTTCGCAGATGATGTTTTGTTAACTCTAACTAGACCCCACATATCTCTCCCGAACCTTATAGTATTACTGAAAGAATTTAGTTTTATCTCAGGTTATAAAATGAATACTAGTAAGACAGAAGCCCTCCCAATATTAATCCCACCATCAGAACTCGCCGTCCTTAAACAAAATTATCCTTATCATTGGTGTTCAGACGCTCTCAAATACTTAGGGATCAACCTAACCTCCACTTACTCTACACTCTATAAAGCTAACTACCCCCCACTCTTCCGTGACATTGACCGACTCTTGAGACAATGGGACGCCTATCCATCTCTCTCCTGGGTCGTATCAATGTCCTAAAGATGTCAATCCTCCCAAGACTCTTGTACTTATTTGAAACCCTACCGATTCCCATCCCTATGTCTCAACTTAAAGCCACCCAAAGAGCATTCCTTAATTTTATCTGGCATAACAAAGCACATCGGATAGCTAACACAGTAATGTTATCCCCTAGAGATAGGGGAGGTTTGGGAGCACCTGACCTCACCAAGTATTATCTTGCCACCCATCTCAAACCGGTCATTGCTTGGTCCTCTAAACAATCCTCTAGTATCTGGTCTGAAATTGAGATGAACATCACTAGTCCGGTACATCCCAGCTCCATGATCTGGGCAAAACTACAATCCTCTTTAAGCCAACTAAGGAGTCTATGCTTACACCCGATGCTTTTCACCCTTTCAATCTGGAGGCAGTGCTCCAGCCGATACTCATTAATTTCCCCTTGCCCACCTTTATTAAATGTGCTGTTCAACCCAGACATCCCAGACAGTCTATCCCGGGTTCGAATGCTTCCTTGGTCCCAAGCCGGAATTTTTCAACTCCGAAACTTGGTTCACCCGCGCACTCATACTCTTATGCCCTTTGTCAAACTTCAAGAGAAACACCAGATCCCAAATCAATCATACTACTCTTATCTTCAATTTCAACATTATTTCGCTTCTAAATCTCCGATCCTGACTCTAGATAAGCCTAATCCATTTGAACTTCTTTGTGCACAGGGTCCATATCAGACTCACTTAATTTCAGATATTTATAAATTACTACACAGTGCCATCCCTCTCACAGACACATCCCACTCCTACATGCTGAAATGGTCTCAGATCTGTGATCGACCCATCTCTACACATCAGTGGCAGGGGATCTGGAAAGCTGTCTCCAAATCATCCAGATGTGTGGAACACAGAGAAACAGCCTATAAAATAATGCTCTTTTGGTACAGAACCCCGGAACTCATCCACAGATATGACCCTAAGTTCCCTTGGACATACCACATCTTCTGGGACTGCTCCCTGATTCAACCATATTGGTTTTCTATCCAGACTCTTTTGCAAGACTTGTTCGGAGTGGCCCTTCCCCTAGACCCGGTACATTTTCTTCTAGGCCTGCCATTTCCCGGCCTCTCCAAACATTCCCAGAAATTAGCCTCCTTTATACTCCTTGCAGCAAAAAGGGCTATACCCTCCAAATGGTTATCCACCACACCACCAGATCTCCCGCAGACACTGCAAATATTGGATCAAATCCATAGAATGGAACGCCTCACCGCAGTAGTTAATGACATGCTCCCGCAATTCTCAAAAATCTGGGACTTATGGGACCACTCAGACTGCAATCCAAATGCCATCCCCTTGATCCCCTAAACATACAATTTTCCCCCACCTTATATACGCCTTTTAAGCTGTTAGCTTAGAAACGCTGGCTAGCCTACCCAAGGTCTCCATGGTACCCCCCAAAACCCCTCTCCCCCTGTCCATGCACTTTAATGAAAATTCGACAGAGTGCCCCTCCCTCAGTTATGGGCACCCTGGAAAATTTGCCTTTACTACACCCAGTGAATTACATTTTTTTTTCTTTGCATATGCCCTATGTCTATTGATTGTACAGCACTCTCACTGGATCCATCCTCCCCATTCTCTTTCTTTTTTTCCCTTACTTTCCCTTCCTCCTTCCTAACCCCCTTCTTATTATTCAACCCAACTCTTTTGCACTTTAAAATTTGAAGATGTCTGCTGGTAACACTGCAAGCATACCTAGATTGCTTTGAAGTTTGTAACATGAAACATGCAAGATTTATTGTAATGTACGTTATTTTACAATCACCTCTACTCTCATCCATGTTGTTATTACCCCTCTGTTCTCACTGTTGTACATGTATTTTTGATCTTTATTCTAAATAAAAATACAATTTAAAAAAAAAAAAAAGTAGGATGAGGGGGGGTTGATGTAGATGTTATTTGAAGTGCTCTACTCCTTGCAAGTAAAAAAACATTTAACCTGAAACAACCATTTTGTTACAGTCTCCATCTTATTCAAGTTCAACCATATTACTTAAACTAGGCTGCTATCACACTGGAACACTGTAAAACACATCAAAAATGCACTAGACGCACCTGAACGCACTGGAACACACATGTCCTTATTTGAGGTTAAGAAAAAAGAGGGGGGGAAATGCACTGGAATGCATCAAAAACACTCATGCAGAAAAGCAGCTGGAACGCATCCGGACTACGTTTCTATGGTGTAAACTGGCCCTAAGGGAAACTGGCTTCACAGCCGCTTCCCTACTGCGCATGTCCGAAGCGTGCTGCACTTTCTGAATGGCCCAGCAGCAAGGGGGGGGGGCAACCTTCCAAAAACAGGAACCTGCTCCCCTTCCCCAAAGGGTGCCAAATGTGGCAATGAAGGGGGGGGCAGATAGGTGGAGCTTCTACTTTTGGGTGGAGCTCCACTTTAAGTGTCATATCCATGCCCAAGCTGCACTGCTGCCATGTGTCAATACTAGGTTGGGCTGGAAGATAAATATGTAATTGATGAGAGCTGCATTCTCATTATATCGGCATCTGAAAATTAGTGGGATATATTAGGCAGCAAGTGAACATGTTGTCCCTGAAATTGATGTGGTGAAAGCAAAAAAATAAAAATGGGCATCGTAGTAGGGATGGGCCCGGTGTTCGATTGGAACCCAGGTTCGAATCGAACATCCGCCGTTCGTCCGCTCGTCGAGTCCAGAACCATGTGGACCGTTCACATCAAATTCGTGTGATGCGAACGGTCCACAATGCACTGCGCCAGTCGCAGTGCATTGCTGGCTGATGATTGGCCAAGCATGCACTGTGACCCCGCATGCTTGGCCAATCATAGAGCCAGCGGCAAGGAGAGCAATAATTGGCCACAGGCAGGATGCCTGTGGCCAATTATAACTCAGGGGGTTTAGTACACGCCCCACACTGTGAAACTTACTGAAAGTCTACAGTCACTGGGTGTTCTCATCCACATCACTCACACACACACATTGCTAATTGGATATAAACTTTTATATTCCATTTTTTATATGTTTTGGGCTGCACTTTATTTTTTTACATATTATTCTTAAGGATTTGTGATTTACCTTTTTGTGTTCAGCTTGCAATTTTGTTTGTCTTTTGTTAATTTTGGTTTGCGCTGATTGCTTTATATACTATAGAACACCAGTACAGCCCAGCCAAACTGATGCCAAAGCATAGCCTAGCACAATTAACCCCAAGACTTAACTATAGTCTTGGGAAAAACTAAATTTACAACATAACGGGGTACTTATCAGAAGTACCGGCGCTACAATACATTTTTGTAGAAGAACTGATGTGAATACAAATAAATCCACAGACACGCAGAGACTTTAAAAACTGTCTGGGGAATTTATACTCTAAACAGAATGTTCTGAGTCAAAGTGAAAGTGAAAAAAACTTCTGGAACTGATAAACAGAGCAGAGGTATTTCCGCCAGAGCTCGGTGTTATGCCTTTATTTGTCCTGCGGCTGGAATATGACAATCGGATTGGATCTTCTGGTGTCACATACAGTTGGCGTCATGGGCATCCGCAGGTAGGGGCAAGGGGGGTCAAGTGCCCCCCCTGGAATCAGGGATCGGATCTTAAATTCAGCACAGTTGTGTCTCTGTCTAGGTGCCGCACCCGGGTGCCACCCACCAGTGGGGTGACACCATTAAGGTGCTGTCAAGTGTAGTGTGACTTTGGGCTCTTTTCCCTGCTCAGTCCAGCAGAGAACTTGGGGGTGCTGTGACGGAAGAATGGCGAGCTGCGGGCTATCAGAGGTTTCCCCCGCTCGCCCCACCCATTCTTCTGTCAGGGAGAAGAGACGGCGGCTCTCACCAGGTTCCCCACCCAGCTTCCTGCCCTGCTCAGTTCCTTCCCTATTGGCCATAACTGAGGGCCAATCAAAGGCGACTAGGAGAGGCAAGCTTCATGGAACAGGCAGTCCCAAAAGATTGGCGGCTCCATTTTCCACAGGGAGGAGAGAAATTAAGAGACTGCAGCCTAGAAAGAAGCTGAGGGAGAGAGTGCTATAGGACGAGGAGTGTGCTGGGCGGAAGCCAGAGAGAGAGCCTGCCAGGGCCACAAAAGAGAGTCATGCTGTCCAGCACCACCAGAGAGAGAGCCACACTGGCCTGCACCACCAGAGAGAGAAAGACTGAGCCACTACCAGGGTACAGACATGCTACACTACTGACCAGTGTTGCCCCCGGGGAACCCAGAGTGAACGATTGTCCAGCCGGAGTGATCACTGCTGTAGTTTCACTGGGTCTGGTAAGAGAGCCTGTTGGCCATTACCCATTACTTATCCTAGTGACTGTAATACGTCTGCAGACTCCCTATTAGTTACAATGGACGCAAAGGTTCGAAATCTAAAGTCCTAATTATAATGGCCAATATGCATGTTAATGTCATAAAACAGGTTTGGGGTCCCGGGTCCTGCCCCAGGTGACATGTATCAATGCAAAAAGAAGTTTTAAAAACTGAAGTTTTTTCGGAAGCAGTCATTTTAATGATGCATAAAGTGAAAAAAAAGTGAAATATTCCTTTAAATATGGTACCTGGGTGGTGTCTAAAGTATGCCTGTGAAGTGGCATGTGTTTCCCGTGTTTAGAACTGTCCCTGCACAAAATGACATTTGTAAAAGGAAAAAAATAAGCCATTTAAAACTGCTTGCAGCTTTAATGTCATGTCTTGTCCTGGCAATATGGATGACAATCTTTGAGAAAAATGGCATGTCTACCCCATCACCCCCCAGCCCATTACCAGCCCCTTTGGGTCTTGTATGGATATTAGGGGAACCCCGCACCCAAAATAAAACCCTATACCTACAACCCTATATACTCTGAACAGCAGTATACAGGCGGGAACAAGACAGGGAATGTAGGTTTGTTCTTAAGCCCCCGTTCACACCTATGTGAATTAGATGCGGCTTACCACGCAGCGAATTTGCAGGACATTTCAAAATACATTCATTTTAATGAGGTTCACATATCTGCGGTGCATTCGCACTGCGCATTGCAGAAAAAACATGTGCGTTTTTTGGGCGGTGCGGCTCAGGTGTGAATTCAGGCCCATTATCTTCTATGGGCACACATCTGATTCGCAGCTGGCTTGCGGTGTGAACAAAAATTTGCAACTCTAATTAGACTTCAATCTGACTTCTAGGCGACTTGTACCCATTGATTTCAATGGAAGTCGCCTCCAAGTTGGATCTCCATCTATATTGACGCTACAGTGTCGCCTTGAGGTGGAACTCCACGCCAAATTTTAAATAAAAAACTGGCATGGATTCCCCCTCCAGGAGCATTCCAGGCCTTTAGGTCTGGTATGAATTTTAAGGGGAACCCGCCTACGCCGAAAAAACAGCGTGGGGGTCCCCCCAAAATCCATACTAGACCCTTATCCGAGCACGCAGCCTGGCAGGTCAGGAAACGGGGTGGGGACGAGCGAGCGCCCCCCCTCCTGAACTGTACCAGGCCGCATGCCCTCAACATGGGGGGGGGTGGGTGCTTTGGGGAAGGGGCGCCCTGCGGCCCGCCCACCCCAAAGCACCTTGTCCCCATGTTGATGAGGACAAGGGCCTCTTCCTGACAACCCTGGCCGTTGGTTGTCGGGGTCTGCGGGCGGGGCTTATCGGAATCCGGGAGCCCCCTTTAATTAAATGTATTAATCAGCTCCGGGGGTCTTCTTCCGACTTCGGGGGCCTTCCCCCGACTTATCCACTCTGTTCGGCCTCTTCTCCCGATGTCCGGCCTCTTCTCCCGCTCTTCTGCCAGCTCCTCCTCTATTTTCTTGCAGCTCTTTTACCAGCAGGGGAGCCGGTCCTTCTTCCCTCTTCTCTCTTCTTTCGATGTTGACACAACGTTCTCTCCCGCTGTAATGCCGTGTGAGAGCTGCGTGATAACTTATATAGGAATGGGGCGGGGTCACCAGGTGATGTCACACAGTGGCCCCGCCCTTTATGACGTCACAGTCCCAGCATGCCTCGGGACCCGACGACATAATGGGCGGAGCCACCGTGTGACATCACCCGGTGACCCTGCCCCATTCCTAATATAATTCATTGCGCTCACTCTTCCCCACCCCCTTTCCTGACCTGCCAGGCTGCGTGCCGGATAAGGGTCTGGTATGGATTTTGGGGGGACCCCCATGCTGTTTTTTCGGCGTAGGGGGGTTCTCCTTAAAATCCATACCAGACCTAAGGGCCTGGTATGCTCCTGTATGGGGAACCCATGCCGTTTTTTTATTTAAAATTTGGCGTGGAGTTCCCCCTCGAGAGCTGATTATTCTCTGATTGGCCACGGCCAAAGTCGCCTGGCCTGGGGTGACTTAAAGTCGCGTTGTAAGTCGCCCCAAGTCATGTGGAAGTCACTCCAAGTCGCGTTGTTATTCATACTCAAGTCGTGTCCAAGTTGCCTCCAAAAGTCGTGCTGGAAGTCGTGTTGCCCCAGTGTGAACCGGCTCTCAGGGGTTACTAATGAATTCGCAGCTGATTCGCACCTAAAACGCTGACAAACCGCTGAACAACTGACGTTTTAGTGCGCAGTTAAGCCGAACATTAAATTTGCACTGCACTGGTGTGAACCCAGGCTTGGTAGAATCTGTTTGTAATTTTGAACAGGTAAATTTTTAAGTGTAGCTCCAGCCAAAAAAATTAATTTTTAAGCTTTTTGGAGAACATCTTGTTATCACCCCTGTAACATTTGTTTTGCTATCTGTGCACCTGTTCAGAACATTTCACCTCACTTTCCATCCCAATGACAAATGTTTTTGGAAAAATGGGGTTTTTATTTGAAACAAGGATTGGTGATAAAGCATCAGTAGAGAGGAGATACCTTTTTTCCAAATTAAATCTAACAGGATAGAATTTCCCTTCCTAGGGGTAGATTTCCTCTCACTTCCTGTTGTCTCTTTCCGTTTGCAAGTAGGAGTCGTTTGTAAGTTAGATGTTTGAAAGTAGGGGCCTGCCGTATATACTCTGCAGAAATTTGCCCCATCAGATGTTGGTGTTGCCACAACACTGTAAGTTACTCTTGGTGGGCACAGGAATGGGCCCTGCTGTGAATTATTAGAACAAGATTTGTACTTGCATGCACCTGTTGAACAGGGGCAGAAAAATTGGGCCTTTGGTGGTGGTGGTGGACGGTGTTGCCACAACACTGTAAGCCCTCACAGTTACTCTTGGTGGGCACAGGAATGGGCCCTGCTGTGAGTTATTAGATCAAGATTTGTAATTACACGCCCCTGTTAAACAGAGGCTGAAAAATTGTGCCTTAGGCACTGGTGCTGGTGCCACAACACTGCAACTCCTCACAGATACTAGACATGTGCAAAAGGAAAAAAAATGTTTTGTTTCATTTTAATTTTTTAATTAAATAATTTCGTTTAGTTCGATTCGTTAAATTCGTTTTCGGATTTCGTTTCATTTTCGTCCGAATTCGAAAATATTTCAACCGCATTTGAAAATATTTTGCGACCCGACTTTGGGTCCACATATCTCAATCTCAAATATTTTGTGACCCGACTTCTCGGGGTTACCCAAATTTGGAGATGTTGTAGTGCTAGTTCTACTGTGTTTGCATACCAAATTTGGGGTTTCTATCTATAAGTGGCCCCGAGATACGTGGCCCCAAATTCGGGTCACAAAATGTCATTCTCTGCTGTAGAAAAGTACTTGACATATCCCCCATATCTGGGGGTCACTTGGTGCTAGGAACCCCATAACTTGTGGCAGGTGACATGGCAATTGCACAATCCACAACTTGGTCACGTGGCAGGTCACGTGGCACTCGTGGCTGGTCATGTGGCACTCGTGGCAGGTGTCGTAGCACTTGTGGCAGGTGTCGTGGCACTTGTGGCAGGTGTTGTGGCAAGTGGACAATGACATACAGCATATGTACTTGCCTTGCGATCGACATTCGTGACAGCCATTTCACATCTTTTTTTTTTTTATGTGACAGATGTATATAAGTAAATAACCATCTTCCAAAATTTATAATTCAAATAGAAAAGATTAGAACAGAATAGAAAAAAATATATAATTTAGTAGAATAAAACAGAAAGAATACTCAACCATCTTCTGAAATTCGAATTTCGAATAGAATAATTTCGAATAGTATGAATTCAATTTTTTTAATTAATTAATTTTAACTTTGGATAGAAAAGATTATAATAAAATAGAAAATAGACTAGAAAAACAATAACCCGAAATTTGGGGTTTCTATCACCAAGTAACCCCGAGATACATGGACCCAAAATTTCGGGTCGCAAAATATTTTCAAATCCGGTTGAAATAGTTTCAAATGCAGTTGAAATAATTTCGAATCATCTTGATACTATTTGAACCAGATTCGAAAATATTTTGCAACCCGACTTTGAAAAAAAAAATGAAATTGATTCTAACAGTCTGCAGGAGATCTGCAAAAAAAAAAGAAGTGCAATGGCTGTTAATATTCTACAGGGGATCTGCTAAAAAAAGAAATAGATGCTAATAGTCTGCAGGAGATCTGGTGAGAAAACAAAATAGATACTAATAGTCTGCAGGAGATCTGCAAAAAAAATGAAATAGATGCTAATAGTCTGCAGGAGATCTTATGGGAACAAATAGTAATCTGAATTTTTTTTTTAAATGAAATAGATGGTATCTATATTCCATTCTGTTCTATTGTTTTTCTAGTCTATGCTCTCTATTCTAATCTTTTCTATTCAAATTCAAATTCATTCTATACGAAATTCGAATGTCGGAAAAAAAATATCTATAACCCTCTTCCGAAATTCGAATTTAGTATATAATGATTTCGATTTTAATAGAAAAGATTTTAATAGAATATAAAAGAATAGAGTAGAAAAACAATAGAAAAGAATAGAATAAAATATAATATATTCTATTCTGTTCTATTGTTTTTCTACTCTATTTTCTTTTTTATTATAATCTTTTCTATCCAAAGTTAAAATTAATTAATTAAAACATTTGAATTCATTCTATTTGAAATTCGAATTTATTCTATTCGAAATTTGAAATTCAGAAGATGGTTGTATAGTCTTTCTATTTTATTCTATTAATTATATTTTTTTTCTATTCTGTTCTAATCTTTTCTATTTGAATTATAAATTTTGGAAGATGGTTACTTACTTATATACATCTGTCACATAAAAAAAAAAAAGATGTGAAATGGCTGTCACGGATGTCGATCGCAAGGCAAGTACATATGTCACAACAAAAAAATATATAATTTAATAGAATAAAATAGAAAGAATATACAACCATCTTCTGAGATTCGAATTTCGAATAGAATAAATTTGAATTTAGAATAGTATGAATTAAAATTGTTTAATTAATTTTAACTTTTGGATAGAAAAGATTATAATAAAATAGAAAATAGATTAGAAAAACAATAGAACAGAATAGAATATATTATATTTTATTCTGTTCTATTGTTTTTCTAGTCTATTCTTTTATATTCTATTAAAATCTTTTCTATTAAAATGGAAATCATTATATACTAAATTCGAATTTCGGAAGATGTTTATATATATTTTTTTTTGTCCGACATTCGAATTTCGTATAGAATGAATTCGAATTTGAATAGAAAAGATTAGAATAGAAATAGAGCATAGACTAGAAAAACAATAGAACAGAATAGAATATAGATACTATTTATTTAATTTTAATTTTTTTTGAAGATTACTATTTGTTTCCATAAGATCTCCTGCAGACTATTAGCATCTATTTCATATTTATTTTTGCAGATCTCCTGCAGACTATTGGTATCTATTTTGTTTTCTCACCAGATCTCCTGCAGACTATTAGCATCTATTTTGATTTCTCACCAGATCTCCTGCAGACTATTAGCATAAATTTTTTTTGCAGATCTCCTGCAGACTGTTAGAATCAATTTCATTTTTTTTTTTTCAAAGTCGGGTCGCAAAGTATTTTCGAATCCGCTTGAAATAGTATCAACACGATTTGAAATTATTTCAACCGCATTTGAAACTATTTCAACCGGATTCGAAAATATTTTGTGACCCGACTTTGGGTCCACATATCTCAGGGTTACTTGGTGATAGAAACAAATTTGGAGATGTTGTAGTGCTAGTTCTACTGTGTTCGCATACTAAATTTGGGATTTCTAGCTGAAAGTGGCCCCGAGATACGTGGCCCCTAAGCCGGGTCACAAAATTACATTCTCTGCTGTAGAAAAGTACTTGACATATCCCTCATATCTGGGGGTCACTTGGTGCTAGGAACCCCATAACTTGTGGCAGGTGACATGGCAAGTGGACAATCCACAACTTGGTCACGTGGCAGGTCACGCGGCACTCGTGGCAGGTGTTGTAGCACTTGTGGCAGGTGTCGTGGCACTTGTGGCAGGTGTCGTGGCAAGTGGACAATGACATACAGCATATGTACTTGCCTTGCGATCGACATCCGTGACAGCCATTTTACATCTTTTTTTTTTATGTGACAGATGTATAGAAGTAAATAACCATCTTCCAAAATGTATAATTCAAATAGAAAAGATTAGAACAGAATGGAAAAAAATATATATAATTTAATAGAATAAAATAGAAAGAATATACAACCATCTTCTGAGACTCGAATTTCGAATAGAATAAATTTGAATTTCGAAAAGTATGAATTAAAATTGTTTAATTAATTAATTTTAACTTTGGATAGAAAAGATTATAATAAAATAGAACATAGACTAGAAAATCAATAGAACAGAATAGAATATAGATACTATCTATTTCATTTTCAATTTTTTTTGAAGATTACTATTTGTTTCCATAAGATCTCCTGCAGACTATTAGCATCTATTTTATTTTTTTTGCAGATCTCCTGCAGACTATTAGTATCTATTTTGTTTTCTCACCAGATCTCCTGCAGACTATTAGCATCTATTTCTTTTTTTTTAGCAGATCTCCTGTAGACTATTAACAGCCATTTCACTTTTTTTTTGCAGATCTCCTGCAGACTGATAGAATCAATTTCATTTTTTTTTCAAAGTCGGGTCGCAAAATATTTTCGAATCCGCTTGAAATAGTATCAACATGATTCGAAATTATTTCAACTGCATTTGAAACTATTTCAACCGCATTTGAAACTATTTCAACCGGATTCTAAAATATTTTGCGACCCGACTTTGGGTCCACGTATCTCGGGGTTACTTGGTGATAGAAAATTTGGAGATGTTGTAGTGCTAGCTCTACTGTGTTTGCATACCAAATCTGGGGTTTTTATTACTAAGTGACCCCGAGATACGTGGCCCCAAAGTCGGGTCGCAAAATGTCAAGCACTTTTCTGCAGCAGAGAATGACATTTTGCGACCCGAATTTGGGGCCACATATCTCGGGGCCACTTGTAGTTAGAAACTCCAAATTTGGTATGCAAACACAGTAGTACTAACACTCCAACATCTTCAAATTTGGGGTTTCTATCGCTAAGATAGATTTTTCCAATTCAAAAAAATTTGGATTTGGTTAAATTCGTTAGTATTGTAATTCGGTAATTCGGATGCATCCGAATGTCCGAATAATGAAAAAGTTGTCCGAATTTCGATTCGGAACATAACAAAATGCACAAGTCTAACAGATACTGTACTTGGAGCACAGCAATCAGACCTGTTGCAAAGCATTGCATAAAAAATTGTAATTACATGCCCCTGTTAAACAGGGCTGAAAAATTGGGCCTTAGGCACTGGTGCTGGTGCCACAACACTGCAACCCCTCACAGATAGGGCTGAAAAATTGGGCCTTAGCTACTGGTGTTGGCACCCAGAAAAAAAAATGTTCTTCCAAGCTATCATCAGGATCATTGAGGAGGAAGAGGATAGTCAGTCAACATAACAGGACAGTCACTCAGCATCAGCATACGCAGTCTTGAAGGGATGTGACATTTCAAAATAAATTATTCTGTTATATCAGCTTCAGGTGCCTGGTAGCTGGTGGTGATCCAAGGTAGATTCATCTTTATGAAGGTCAGTCGATCAACCGAGTCGGTGGACAGGCGCACCCTGTGATCGGTGACAAAGCCTCCAGCAGCACTGAATGCGCGTTCGGAAAAAACGCTGGATGCAGGACAGGCCAGTAGCTCAATTGCATACTGTGCAAGCGCTGGCCAGTGATCCATACTCAAGAACCAGTAAGCCAGAGGATTTTCGGTGGGAAAGGTGTCCAAGTCTGACCTTGCCCCTAGGTATTCCTGCACCATGTATATCAGACGCTGGTGATGGTTGCTGGGACCGCTCATACCTTGGGGCTGTGGACTAAAACATTGTCTGAACGCATCGGTCAGGCGTCCACCTTCCCCACTGCTCCTTATACTACTGACCGAAGCCTCAGCAACTCGCCATCCAGGACCAGGAGTTTGTAACCTCCCAGTCTCTGGGAAAGCGCTGCACAGACCTTTCTGCAAGGCCTCCCGGAGATGTCTCATCCTCTGCTCCCTCTGCGACGGCAAGATAAGGTCCGCTACCTTACCCTTGTACCGTGGATCAAGGAGAGTGGCCAGCCAGTAATGGTCCCTCTCATTGATCCGAAGAATATGAGGATCCTTCCACAGGCTTTGCAGGATCAGGGAGGCCATACAACGTAGGTTAGCTGAGGCATTCGGTCCTTCTGGGTCACTGAGGACGACATGATCCGCAGCCACCTCCTCCCAGCCACGTACAAGTCCACTGGTTTCTTGGGACTGTAAATCATCCCTAAAAGACTGCTGCTGCTGCTGATGCTGAGTGCCAGGCTCCACCTCCATGCTGACACAATCCTCCTCCTCATCCTCCTCCTCCTCTTCCTGTGTGATGGGTGGGAGAGAAGGAACACTGTCTGGATAAAGGGGGCCTTGAGAGGCAAGGAAGTCCTCCTCTTCCTGCCTCTGTTCTGCCTCAAGTGCCCTGTCCATTATTCCATGCAGCGTATGCTCCAACAGGTGGAAAAGAGGTACAGTGTCACTGATGCATGCACTGTCACTGCTCACCATCCTCGTGGCCTCCTCAAATGGTGACAGGACAGTGCATGCCTCCCTGATCATGCTCCACTGGCGTGGGGAAAAAAATCCAAGCTCCCCTGACCCTGTCCTGGTGCCGTAGTCGCACAGGTACTCATTGATGGCCCTCTGCTACGTGTGCAGTCGCTGCAGCATGGCCAACGTTGAGTTCCACCTGGTGGGCATGTCACATATAAGGCGGTTCTTGGGCAGGTTCAACTCCTTTTGCAGCTCAGCCAGCCGAGCACTGGCATTATATGATCGGCGGAAATGCACACAGACTTTCCTGGCCTGCCTCAGGACATCCTGTAGGTCTGGGTACCTGCCCAAGAACTGCTGCACCACCAGGTTAAGGACGTGAGCCATACAGGGCACATGGGTCAGCTGTCCCTGTCGCAGGGCAGAGAGGAGGTTGGTGCCATTGTCACAAACCACCATTCCTGGTACCTCTTGTCCACCTGTTGGAGCATACGCTGCATGGAATAATGGACAGGGCACTGAGGAACCGCACATTGAATAAACTCACGGAAAGGGGCAGAGTCTACCAACTGAAAAGGCAGCAGTTGAAGTGCTAGCAATTTAGCCAAGCTAGCATTCAACCACTGGGCATGTGTATGGCTGGGAGTAAACTTCTTTCGACGGTCCAGCAGCTGGGGCAGGGAAATTTGCCTGGTACAATCGGACGTCGGTGTACTGCTAGCAGAGTGCCCGCAAGTACTTGGCTGTGACACACCTAATTCTATACCTTCATTCCTCTCAGTGCAGCTTTCAGAGAGGACTGAAGTTATAGTGGGGTTGGAGATCCCAGCTGATGAGGAGCAAGGAGAGGTCCGCTTTGTTCTTTGGTGTGGGTCTTTAATGTGCGCTTGCCAACAAGCTGCATGGAAGGTCAACATATGTCTGGTCATGCTTGTGGTGCCCAAGCGGCTGATGTTTTGGCCACGCGAGATACGCTTGAGACATATGTTGCAAATAGCAGTGGTGCGATCTGATGCACTCGTCTCAAAAAAGGCCCACACCAAAGAACTTTTGTAATAACATGCAGAGGCAGCGCCCTGCACAGGCGGAGCTCTGCGGTGTGATTCAGTTGGTGTGCTAGCCTCAAGATGGCCCCCGGAGGGCATCCTGCCTCATTGGAGATGTGCCGCCTCCTCCTCCTCTTCCTCCTCTCTCCGTTCAGGCACCCACGTGGAGTCAGTGACCTCATCATTCCCTCCCTCTTCACCACTGGAGCAAACCTGGCAGTATGCTGCAGCTGGTGGAACATGACTGCCAGATTGCTGTCCTTGAGCATCCCCTCTCTCTGCGCTCACGCTACTGCCTTCCTCTAGCTGAGTATCATCATCTGAGCCTTCAAAACGCTGGACATCATCCTGGAGCATGTACCCAACACTGTGCTCAAACAGTTCGGGGGACTCCTCAGGAGGACATGGTGGGTCTAGGGAAGGGGTGCCTGATAATGATATTGAGTATGCGTTGGCAGCTGCTTTGCCAGTACCCTGAGCCTGGGTGAGAGAGGATGAGGAGGGCTTGTCATCCACTCTACCAAGCCTTCGGCATGATGCGGCTCAACATGTCCAGCTGCCGAAAATAAGGACAAGCATGTCCCATGGCCACGTGCTGATGACGATGCACCACGTCCACGACCAGCACTGTTGTCTCTAGACACAGAGCCTGCTTGCCCTGTTTTCTTGGCTCGTGACTGTCTGCCTCTCCTTGTTGGTCTTCCAGACATTGTAACTGGTAGTGTATATTGTGCTGGAGTCACACAGCACACACACTAACTCCTGCAGATGGCTGCCTTAGATGACAACAGGCCAGAAGGGCAGATACAGGGTAAGGTGGTTTAGTGTGCTGTGTTATAGTCACAGAGCACACACACACTAACTCCTGCAGATGGCTGGCTGGCTGGCTGCCTTAGATGACAACAGGCCAGAAGGGCAGATACAGGGTAAGGTGGTTTAGTGTGCTTTCTTATAGTCACAGAGCACACACACTAACTCCTGCAGATGGCTGGCTGGCTGGCTGCCTTAGATGACAACAGGCCAGAATGGCAGATACAGGGTAAGGTGGTTTAGTGTGCTGTGTTATAGTCACAGAGCACACACACACACACACATTAACTCCTGCAGATGGCTGGCTGGCTGCCTTAGATGACAACAGGCCAGAAGGGCAGATACAGGGTAAGGTGGTTTAGTGTGCTACTGCTGTGCTATACTAACACAGCA
This sequence comes from Lithobates sylvaticus, assembly GCA_028564925.1. Taxonomy (NCBI): domain Eukaryota; kingdom Metazoa; phylum Chordata; class Amphibia; order Anura; family Ranidae; genus Lithobates; species Lithobates sylvaticus. Next base: position 300,333,236 of record CM053031.1, on the reverse strand, counting down.
CACACACACACTAACTACTCCTGCAGATGACTGGATTGGTAGAGATTGAGAACCACACTGAGAAGAATAAACTATCCCTGCCTATTTTTCCTCTTTCCCTACACTAATCCCCAGAATCCACACACAGAAATGAATCACAGCAGATAATGTCACTGACACTGTTCCTAACGCCGGAACACACTACATGAGGCCTCCGGCACGGCGGCCTTATATAGTGTGGGGCGTGTACTAAACCCCCTGAGCTATAATTGGCCACAGGCATCCTGCCTGTGGCCAATTATTGCTCTCCTCGCCGCTGGCTCTATGATTGGCCAAGCATGCGGGGTCAAAGTGCATGCAAAGTGCATGGCCAAGCATGCGGGGTCAAAGGGCCAATCATCAGCCAGCAATGCACTGCGACTGGCGCAGTGCATTGTGGACCGTTCGCATCACACGAATTTGATGCAAACGGTCCTGAGAGTTCTGGTTTCGACGAGCGGTCGAACGGCCGATGTTCGATTCCAACATGGGTTTGAATCGAACACCGGGCCCAACCCTATCAAAGATTATACAAAGAGCTGAAAAAAAAGATAAAGACGGTGTTGGGGGGGGGGGGGGGGGGTTGGGGGGGGGGGGGTTACCTGAGTGTACAACAAAGTACTCAATCATCCAAATTCGTAGAACTATGAAGAATTATTCTATCCTATACAATTATAGATACAGAAGAGTCTGAGGAATCCACAGGGATTACAAAAACCACAGAAACAGCAACAACTCAGGACATGGGGGAACCATCCGGGACACTGGCAGATGTAAGATCACCAGATACAGAAGAGCCTGAGAAATCGACAGAGACAACTCAGGACATGGGGGAGCCATCCTGGACACTGACAGATGTAAGATCACCAGATACAGAAGAGCCTGAGAAATCGACAGAGACAACTCAGGACATGGGGAAACCATCCGGGACACTGACAGATGTTATTTCACCAGATACAGAAGAGCCTGAGGAATCAACAGAGACAACTCAGGACATGGGGAAACCATCCGGGACACTGACAGATGTAAGATCATCAGATTCAGAAGAGCCTGAGGAATCCACAGAGACATCTGGAAGTTTAATAGATACAGAAGAAGAAGACAGTATTGAAGTTTTGGAACCATCAGAGACATAAAAAATTCAGGACACGGATGGACCATTTGGGACACAAATATCACCTGAACCTGAAAATAAGCCAGACACAGAGACACCCAAAGGCACACAGTCATTAGTAGACATGGGAACTGTCAAAAAAATTGTTTCGTTTCGTTTCGTCCCATTTCGTATATAAAAAAATTCGTAATTCGTAATTCGTGTACGAAATTCCGTTCGAATTCGTACGAAATACGAAATTCGGACGAATCGTAATTTTTTTTGAATCGTTAGTAAAGTTACGAATCGTTACGAATCGTTAACGCGGCTAATGAATTGTCGGTTCTCATAACACAGAGAACAATTCGAATCCAACTACAAATATCGAATTTCAATTTCAAGTTACGAATCGTTACGAATCGTTACGAATTGTTACGAATAGTTACGAATCGTTAGTAAATCCAACTACAAATATCGAAATTTCAACTAATATGAAAGAAATTATAATAGCGGATATAACGAATGCTTCAAATGAATTTGAGATTCAGTATATCTAATATAGAGAACTGTTCCTGCACAAAGTGTCAAAAGCTATTTAAAAACACTCGCGGCTAATAAAAAGTCAGCTACGTAACACAGAGAACAGTCATTCATTGATTAAAAAAAAAAAAAGCGTGGGGGTCCCCCCCAATTCAATAACCAGGCCCTTCAAGTCTGGTATGGATATTAAGGGGGACCCCAGCCAAAAAAAAAAAAAATGTCGTGGGGTCCCCCCCAAATATCCATACCAGACCCTTCAGGTCTGGGATGGATTTTAAGGGGAACCCCGGCCAAAAAAAAAAAAATGGCGTGGGGTCCCCCTCAAAATCCATACCAGACCCTTTATCCGAGCATGCAACCTGGCAGGCCGCAGGAAAAGAGGGGGGACGAGAGCGCCCCCCCCTCCCGCCTGAACCGTACCAGGCCACATGCCCTCAACATTGGTAGGGTGCTTTGGGGTCCCCCCCAAAGCACCTTGTCCCCATGTTGATAAGAACAAGGGCCTCATCCCCACAACCCTGGCCGGTGGTTGTGGGGGTCTGCGGGCGGGGGGCTTAATCGGAATCTGGAAGCCCCCTTTAACAAGGGGACCCCCAGATCCCGCCCCCCCTGTGTGAAATAGTAAGGGGTACAAAAGTACCCCTACCATTTCACCAAAAAAGGTGACAAAAATTGTAAAAATGACAGGAGACGGTCTTTGACAATTCCTTTATTAAAATCTTCTTTCTTCTTTCTTCATCCTTCGGTTTCTTCATCTTCTCCTTCCGTCATCTTCTTCCATCTTCTTCCATCTTCTTCTTCCTCCGATCCGCTTCTTCTTGCTCCGGTCTTCTCGTCCTTCTCGTTCGGCATCGGCGTCTCTTCTCGCAGGCCGCTCCTCGCAATGGGAGGCTCCCGCTGTGTGAGGCTTCGCTCCGTCTGACAGGTCTTTTATAACGAAGGCAACTGGTAACCCCGCCCCCTCTGACGCACGGGGACGTCATGGGGACTTCCCTATGGCTTTCCCCATTACGTCAGAGGGGGCGGGGTTACCAGGTTCCTTCGTTATAAAAGACCTGTCAGACGGAGCAAAGCCTCACAGAGCGGGAGCCATCCCATTGCGAGGAGCGGCCTGCGAGAAGAGACGCCGACGCCGATGCCGGACGAGAAGGACGAGAAGACCGGAGCAAGAAGAAGCGGATCGGAGGAAGAAGAAGATGGAAGAAGATGGAAGAAGATGACAGAAGGAGAAGATGAAGAAACTGAAGGATGAAGAAAGAAGAAAGAAGATTTTAATAAAGGAATTGTCAAAGACCATCTCCTGTCATTTTTACAATTTTTGTCACCTTTTTTGGTGAAATGGTAGGGGTACTTTCGTACCCCCTTACCATTTCACACAGGGGGGGGGGGGCGGGATCTGGGGGTCCCCTTGTTAAAGGGGGCTTCCAGATTCCGATAAGCCCCCCGCCCGCAGACCCCCACAACCACCGGCCAGGGTTGTGGGGATGAGGCCCTTGTCCTCATCAACATGGGGACAAGGTGCTTTGGGGGGGACCCCAAAGCACTCTCCCAATGTTGAGGGCATGTGGCCTGGTACGGTTCAGGCGGGAGGGAGGGCCGCTCTCGCCCCCCCTCCTTTCCTGCGGCCTGCCAGGTTGCGTGCTCGGATAAGGGTCTGGTATGGATTTTATGGGGGACCCCACGCCATTTTTTTGGGCTGGGTTCCCCTTTAAATCCATCCCAGACCTCAAGGGTCTGATATGGATTTTGAGGGGGACCCTACACCATTTTTATTTTTTTTGGCTGGGGTCCCCCTTAATATCCATCCCAGACCTAAAGGGCCTGGTTATTGAATTTGGGGGGACCCCCACGCTTTTTTTTTATCAATGACTTCAATGAATGACTGTTCTCTGTGTTATGGATCCGACAATTCATTTGCCGGCAATAGCCGCAAGTGATTTTAAATAGCTTTTTTTTCCTGCAAAAATGACACTGTGCGGGAACAGTTCTCTATATTAGATATACTGAATCTCGAATCATTCGTTATATCCGCTATAATAATTTCTTTCATATTAGTTGAAATTAGATATTTGTTGTATTCAAATTGTTCTCTGTATTACGGGAATCGGCAATTAGCTGCGAGTGATTTTAAATAGCTTTTTTTTTCCTGCAAAAATGACACATTGTACAGAGAGAGTTCTAAGCACAGGAAACATGACCCCCTTCTATATACTATATACTCTATAGTATGCCTGTGAAGGGGGTCATGTTTCCCATGCTTAGAACTCTCTCTGTACAATGTGTCATTTTTGCAGGAAAAAAAAGCTATTTAAAATCACTCGCGGCTAATTGCAGATTCCCGTAATACAGAGAACAATTCGAATACAACTACTAACAAATATCTAATTTCAACTAATATGAAAGAAATTATAATAGCAGATATAACGAATGCTTCGAATGATTCGAGATTCAGTATATCTAATATAGAGAACTGTTCCCGCACAGTGTCATTTTTGCAGGAAAAAAAAGCTATTTAAAATCACTTGCGGCTATTACCGGCAAATGAATTGTCGGATCCATAACACAGAGAACAGTCATTCATTGAAGTCATTGATAAAAAAATGTGTGGGGGTCCCCCCAAATTCAATAACCAGGCCCTTCAGGTCTGGGATGGATATTAAGGGGACCCCAGCCAAAAAAAATAAAAAATGGCGTAGGGTCCCCCTCAAAATCCATACCAGACCCTTGAGGTCTGGGATGGATTTTAAGGGGAACCCCAGCCAAAAAAAATGGCGTGGGGTCCCCCCTCAAAATCCATACCAGACCCTTATCCGAGCACGCAACCTGGCAGGCCGCAGGAAAAGAGGGGGGGACGAGAGCGGCCCCCCCTCCTGCCTGAACCGTACCAGGCCACATCCCCTCAACATTGGGAGGGTGCTTTGGGGTCCCCCCCAAAGCACCTTGTCCCCATGTTGATGAGGACAAGGGCCTCATCCCCACAACCCTGGCCGGTGGTTGTGGGGGTCTGCGGGCGGGGGGCTTTTCGTAATCTGGAAGCCCCCTTTAACAAGGGGACCCCCAGATCCTGCCCCCCCTGTGTGAAATGGTAAGGGGGTACAAAAGTACCCCTACCATTTCACCAAAAAAAGTGTCAAAAATGGTAAAAATGACAGGAGACGGTCTTTGACAATTCCTTTATTAAAATCTTCTTTCTTCTTTCTTCTGGTCTTCCTTTCTTCATCTTCTCCTTCCGTCATCTTCTTCCATCTTCTTCCATCTTCTTCTTCCTCCGATCTGCTTCTTCTTGCTCCGGTCTTCTCGTCCTTCTCGTCCGGCGTCGGCGTCTCTTCTCGCAGGCCGCTCCTCGCAATGGGAGGCTCCCGCTGTGTGAGGCTTCGCTCCGTCTGACAGGTCTTTTATAACGGTGGGCACCTGGTGACCCCGCCCCCCCTCTGACGTCATGGGGAAAGCCATAGGGAATTCCACATGACGTCCCTGTGCGTCAGAGGGGGCGGGGTTACCAGGTGCCCTCCGTTATAAAAGACCTGTCAGCCGGAGCGAAGCCTCACACAGCGGGAGCCTCCCATTGCGAGGAGCGACCTGCGAGAAGGAATTGTCAAAGACCGTCTCCTGTCATTTTTACAATTTTTGTCACCTTTTTTGGTGAAATGGTAGGGGTACTTTTGTACCCCTTACTATTTCACACAGGGGGGGCGGGATCTGGGGGTCCCCTTGTTAAAGGGGGCTTCCAGATTCCGATTAAGCCCCCCGCCCGCAGACCCCCACAACCACCGGCCAGGGTTGTGGGGATGAGGCCCTTGTCCTCATCAACATGGGGACAAGGTGCTTTGGGGGGGACCCCAAAGCACCCTCCCAATATTGAGGGCATGTGGCCTGGTACGGTTCAGGCGGGAGGGGGGGCCGCTCTCATCCCCCCTCTTTTCCTGCGGCCTGCCAGGTTGCGTGCTCGGATAAAGGGTCTGGTATGGATTTTGAGGGGGACCCCACGCCATTTTTTTATTATTTTTTTGGCCGGGGTTCCCCTTAAAATCCATCCCAGACCTCAAGGGTCTGGTATGGATATTTGGGGGGGACCCCACGCCATTTTTTTTTGGCTGGGGTCCCCCTTAATATCCATACCAGACCTGAAGGGCCTGGTTATTGAATTTGGGGGGACCCCTACGCTTTTTTTTTTTTATATCAATGAATGACTGTTCTCTGTGTTATAGAGCCGACAATTCATTTGCCGGCAATAGCCGCAAGTGATTTTAAATAGCTTTTTTTTCTGCAAAAATGACACTTTGTCATTCGAATTTATTTGAATTTATTCGTTATATCTGCTATAATAATTTCGTTCGAATTAGTTGAAATTCGATATTGGTAGTTGGATTCGAATAATTTGGAGCTGAAATTTGTAAACGGAAATTTTCCTGCAAAAATGACACTTTGTCATTCGAATTCATTTGAATTAATTCGAATGATTCGGCGACGAAATTCGTAAACGGAATTTCGTATTCAAAAAAATTTGTACTACGGATTCGTAAATTCGTACGAATTTCGAAAAATTTGTACGAATTACGAATTCGTACGAAACGAATCGCACATGTCTAGTCTAGAGGCGAAGACGGATGGGGAGTCTGACCCCATGGACAGGTACGTTCCTTTAGTAAATATCCCACCTTACTTAGTAAACTCTACAGCAATGTACTCACCCTAAATGCCACTTAAAGAGGTGTGTCCCTTAAGAAAAAAAAAATTAAAAGTCAGCAGATACAAATACTGCAGCTGCTGACTTTTAATAATCGGACACTTACCTGTTCCAGGGTCCAGCGATGCGGGGGGTCGAAGCTCCGCTAGCCCCCCGATCCTCTCGGCGGCGCCGGCATTGCAACTGTGGGCACCCAGCTGTGGCTTCAGTCGGGCACCCACTGCGCATGTGCGAGCTGCACCACGCACCGTGATTGGCCGCACAGTCATCTGGGACATATGACAGGTCCCAGATGACTGGGGAGCCCTTCCTGTGCGGAGGGGAAGTGATGTCACCATCCTAGGCTAGGCAGAAGGCAGACTACGAGGGACCCCCTAGCAACAGGCATTTAGAGGTATGTAAAAAAACTTTTTTTTTCCAATTATTTTTTTTTAAAGATTTTTAAGGGGGAAACACCAATATAAAGTGGTGTTGCACACACACACAAAAAAAAAAGATTAAAACTCCTAAAAAAATAAAAAATAAAACATTTGGAAAAATATTTTTTTTAACTCACCTCTAAATGCCTGTTGCTAGGGGGGTCCCTCATAGTCTGCCTCCTTCAGTGCCCGGGCTGGTGACATCACTTCCCCTCGGCGCAGGAAGGGCTCAGCTTGGCCCCCTCCCTCCTGTCAGTCATCTGGGACACGTGACAGGTCCCAGAAGACTGAGCGGCCAATCACGGCGCGCTCGCGCAGTGGGTGCCCGGCTGTGAAGCCACAGCTGGGTGCCCACAGTTGCAATGCCGTCGCCGCCAGGCGGGGGGGGGGGGTGAGCTGGAGGTCAGATTTATTTAACCATTTGCCGACTGTACATATACGGTGGCAAAGTGGCACTGCTGCACCGGATCACGTACCTAGTATATGATCCAACACTTCCAGGTAGGGGGCGCGCCTGGTCCCTCTCGCTGGGATTATACACATCGGGACCAATCGGTGGGTACTGCAGACTCAATGTCCACCGACATCTCCTGATCCTTCGGCACAGAGGGAGAACTGAAACAAAGCAGATTGCCATTCTGTAATTAGGGAAGGCATGGACCCTGTGTTCCTGCAAAGTAAAAGCACCTCCCCCACAGTACACAAAATCATTGACTAGGCACACCGTTAATCCTTTGATCGCCCCTGATGTTAACCCCTTCCCTGCCAGTGTCATTAGTACAGTGACAGTGAATTATTGTTAGCACTGATCACTATATTAGTGTCACTGGTTCCCACAAGGTGTCAAAAGTGTCAGTTAGTGTGCAACTGTCCACCACAATATCGCAGTTCTGATATAAGTCGCTGATCGCTGTCAATACTAGTAAAAATATAAATAAATCTATCCCATAGTTTGCAGATGCTATAACTTTTGTGCAAACCAATCAATATATACTTATTGGGATTTTAATTACCGTATATATTCGAGTATAAGCTGACCCGAATATAAGCCGAGGCACCTAATTTTACCACAAAAAAACTGGGAAAACTTATTGACTCGAGTATAAGCCTACGGTGAGAAATGCGCAGCTACTGTAAGTGGAAAAGAGGGTCAACAATGCCCATTTGCAGCCTCACTGTGCCCATTTGCAGCCTCACTGTGCCTATTTGCAGCTATAGGTCCTCCAAACTTCAAACTCGGTAGTTAAGGGTTCCTAGATGATCCCTAGCTGCAGCCAAAATTTTTCTGAACCCAAAGGGTCCCAAAATAACATTGCTGCAGATGGACACAGTTGACCGACTTTGGGGCCCCGTATCTCGGGGCCACTTAATGCTAGGAAACCCATTTTGGAACTAGCACTACAACATATTCAAATTTCAACCTGAGAATGGCACCGGGACACTTCAGAATCCTCCTTCCAGTTACTGCGCCTCAAACTAGCCAGTTTTGAGGCCCGGAAATGGATGGATCCGCACCCCAGGCCATGAGGGCCTCTGGGGGCTGGTCAGGAGGACCAGAACCAGGGAGTCAGCAACAACTTCTGGACTGGAACCCACAACCACGTGACTTCAGCACCTTAAGTACCCTCTCCCGGAGTACACAGCGGAACAAACGTGCCCACTGATTGTCTCTGAGAAAAGATTGGTACCCAATGCGTCCAACCAGGCTGCGTTTCATGGCCTGTCACAGGTGTCACCCACACCTATGACCAGGCAGAACACCAGTACAGCGCAAAACATATAAAAAATGGAATATAAAAGTTCATATCCAATTAGTAATGTGTAGAGTGATGTGGATGAGAACACCCAGTGACTGTAGACCACCATCCCACGAATGGGTCCATGCATTTTTGATTATCACATTTGGTAAGAGTACCTTTTCTGTTTGGTGGAGGATTGTCACTGTGAAACTTACTGAAAGTCTACAGTCACTAGGTGTTCTCATCCACATCACTGTACACATTGCTAATTGGATATAAACTTTTATATTCAATTTTTTATATGTTTTGCACTGCACTTTATTTTTGTACATATTATTGTTAAGGATTTGTGATTTACCTTTTTGTGTTCAGCTTGCAATTTTATTTGTCTTTTGTTAATTTTGGTTTGCGCTGATTGCTTTATATACTATAGGACACCAGTACAGCCCAGCCAAACTGATGCCAAAGCATAGCCTAGCACAATTAACCCAAAGACTTAACTATAGTCTTGGGAAAAACTAAATTTACAACATAGCGGGGTACTTATCAGAAGTACCGGCACTACAATACATTTTTGTAGAAGAACTGATGTGAATACAAATAAATCCGCAGACACGCAGAGACTTTAAAAAGAGTCTGGGGAATTTATACTCTAAACAGAATGACGCAGCTGTTCTGAGTCAAAGTGAAAGTGAAACAAACATCTGGAACTGATAAACAGAGCAGAGGTTTTTTCCGCCAGAGCTCGTGTTATGCCTTTATTTGTCCTGCTCAGTAGCGGAACTTCCAGGGTCGCAGCAGTCGCACTTGCGACTGGGCCCGGCATTCTGCTACTGTGGGAGGGGCCCCACGACGGCAAGAAGGACAGCATGGATGCTGAGTGAAGAGCCCACCCCGGGCGCTCTTAATCTGTGAGGTGAGGAGGGGGGAGCGAGGGACGCACACAGAGCTTCTGAATCTTCTCCTGCCTGACAGCAGAGATTGATATTCTTACTCGTTTGCACGATGTGCCGATTCCCCAACACTGCAGTTCCAGTCACTCGAACTGTGCCTTATCTCTCTTTCTTCCTGCAACTAGTAATCACTCCCCTCCAGCCCTCAGCATGTTCTCTTCCCGTGTCACTTCCCCTTTTTTTTTGGTCCCATTTGATTCGCTCATCTTCTCCAGCAGTCTGCATCTCTCTCTACCTTGACTGCACAGTCATGCAGTAAGTTAGCAGCGATCCTCCTGAACTTTTTTTCCTGTTACCTTTATCCCTTCTCTTCTCCTATGTGCTTAACCCCCCATAAATCTGCACTACACACCCCCCTGTCCCGCCTTCAGCTCTGGACATTCCACACTCCCATATATCGGACACCCTTTCCATCCCAGTTTACTCCTCTAACTGTACTGTCCCTCCTATACTGTAGCCTTAGCACTTTCTCTGCCCTTCCTCATAAACACATACTCTTACTACTTAGACCCCCACCTATTCACTATGTTCCTTTTGCTAAGGCCCCTTTTCCACAGGACGGGCTTCCCAGAAGTCCACCTGCTCAGAGGGTGATCTCTCCACTGATCTCGCCTGAGCATGCAGATGGATGGTCCGTGTCCAATCCGCTTATGCAGAGCGGCCACAGACACAGCCTTCTCTTCTCTATAGGCAGTCGGATGTAAACGGACCGCCTGTCCGTTTACATCCAACTACCATGCAATCCCATCCACCAGAAGAATCGGATTGGATGTAGGCAGATGTAAAGAGGCACATGTCTGTTTACACCTGCAACTCCATAGGAGGAGAATGGAGGGTCTGGTCGGGTCTGCCTGAAAAATTGACAGTCTGACCCAATCAGTCCACTCATGTGAAAGGGGCCTAATAGTGGACTCACTGGTGTGCTGCAGTTTGGAAGCAGTATGATTGTATGAAAAGTTTACATGCGTTTTTAACAAAGGTACATCAAATTCCTGCAGGGCCGGTGCTACCACTAGGCAAACTAGGCAGCCGCCTGGGGCGCCATGCTGCCTAGGGGGCGCCCGGCCACTGGTTTTCCTACTCTCTTCTCTCTGCAGCAAGCAACTAAGTCTCAGCATCAGCAGGCAGCCGCCTCTCTGTTCACAGATAGAGTCAGAGGCGCAGCGGCGGTGAAGGACTGTGTCTGTGTCCCGACTCCTGAATGAATGGAAGCAAGCAAACATTCATTGATGGACGCTTGTGAGGCTGCATTTAATGGGCGCTGGTAAGGCTGCATTTGATGGGCGCAGGTAAGGCTGCATTTGATGGGCGCTGGTAAGGCTGCATTTTATGGGCGCTGGTAAGGCTGCATTTTATGGGCGCTGGTGGGCTGCATTTTATGGGCGCTTCTTTAAAAAGGTGGTGTTTACATGGACAGGGAAAAGAGGATGGGGTCAGGGGGGGAGTCAAGGGGGGGCGGCAAAATTAGGTTTCGCCTGGGGTGTCAAAAATCCTTGCACCAGCCCTGAATTCCTGCATGCTGCATATTTGCCGTGCTTTCAGAAAATTCACTGCCTGTTTGAATTCAATGGAAGCACAACTATAACTGTATGTAAAGCACACACACACTCCTGCTGCGGCCAAACTGCAGCAAACCGATGTGAGCCCACTATAAGGCTAGGTTCACACCTTTGCATGTCAGGAATGTGCACACAATTGTGGCTTTCCTGACACACACAGAAACACACTGGTGTTTAGTAGACATACAGCAGTGTCATTAATTGTTAATGGCACCCAACACATCTGCTAACCCATGCATTTTCTGCATTTTCACACACACCAAACCACATGGAGCCACATGGTGTCTCTATCTTAAAAGTGAGCTATCAGGGGTCTGTTTAGAGCCCTGATGTTTCACCTAATGGCTGTTAAACATGTAAAAAAAAGTCAATAAAAAAATTTGGTTTAAAAAATTAAAAAAAATAAGGGCTTGCTTTGGACTCTGAATCCACATTCAGATTGCTCTTCATAGATCATTTGACAAGCAGTAAGGAGGTGTTATATTGCCTCTGCACTGCCTGCTTTAACCCTTTCAATTTTGCACTAGCATGCCATAACCATGTGCATTGCATGCAGTTGTGGTGCACTTGCAGAGCAGCACCATTCACTTGAATGGGTCAAGTTCAGCAAGGATTAGTGGGAAGTGCCCTGGGACCGTAAAGAAAGGTCCCAGGACCGGTGCCAAGGGAGGGGGGGGGTCAGGGGGGGCCCTTCATGGTTTCTTGCACCAGGGCCCTGAAGGTTCTAGTTACGCCTCTGGTCCTGCTGCTGGAATATGACAATCGGATTGGATCTTCTGGTGTCACATACAGTTGGCGTAGTCTGTTCTCAACTCCTTCATAACAAGTTATCTGTTATCCTTAGATAAAGAGAAACCACAGACCTCACTCCGGGCTGCATGACATCATGTGAAGGACCTAACCCACAGTCACTTAAGCCACCCGTTAAACATAATATCCAACGCAACTATCCAAATCCCCTCACAAATGACATGACAAGATCTTGGAGAAAAATGGCCTTGACGGCCTTTTATTAACAATTACTTTCAATTAAACAAGTAAAATTTTAAATAACTCTTAACCCAACTTTTATTTCCTATTGGGGTCTTCGAGGGTAACACAAACCACTGGTCACTGCGACAAACTTCTTTTAACTTTAGGCATCCAGTCGCAAGCCCCCAGACCCGGAGACAGTACTCAATTTCGCAGTGACCTACCTTTTACCCCTTCCAGGTTAACCCCTTGTTAACCGGAAGGTACCTGATAACCCCATCCGCAGATGGGTACCAACCATGTTAACCCCATACTACAAGATGGGTACCAACCATGTTAACCCCATACTACAAGATGGGTACCAACCATGTTAACCCCATACTACAAGATGGGTACCAACCATGTTAACCCCATATTACAAGATGGGTACCAACCATGTTAACCCCATACCACCTATGGGTACCAACCATGTTAACCCCATACCACAGATGGGTACCAACCATGTTAACCCCATACCACAGATGGGTACCAACTATGATAACCCCATACCACAGATGGGTAACAACCATGTTATATATGCATATAACATCCATATTCTCCTCCTCCAAAGACCCAACCACTGCCACAGCACGAAAGGGGTAAAACCTTACCCTTGCGTGCGCCTCCACACCCGCCTTGCTTGCTGTATGCCTTCCTACAAACCTAGAGCCCAAAGATCGGTTCCAACTTCGTTAAAGTGCACCCCATCTCTCCCAAGATACCTCCCTGTATCCACATGCAGCACTGTATGAAGTATAATCCCACCCCCGTTCCTAATCACAAGCCTGCTCCCTTCCATGTTTTCTTCCACTCAGGTCACATCAACTTTTTTTTTTTTTTTTGACTAAGACTAAGGCCTTATCTGACCAAACAATAACCATCCCGGCTGAGCTTACTGACTTGGTTTGCCCACTGCCTACCGTTCGGCCAAACATCAGCTCTTCTGGCTCACTCTAAAAAACGTATTAGTAACCCAGGATCCACTTGTCCAACTTCTGCACTTGTAAACCATAAAATGACAGCCCAACCAGCAATTTCCCCGATGCCTAACACTAAAATAAGGCCCGAAACCCATCTGTAGACCAATTCTGCCACGAGTGTGGGCAAATATAAAACTAAAATCTGTCCGAGTCCCACTTACCAATGAGCTTATCTATTTCATACTGAGGCCAGCACTGGAAGCCTCTGTGGCCGCCCCCATTTTCGAAAGAAATGGAGGCATAACTTTTTGGATCATAGCCGCCGCTTTCAACTATTTTCGAAACCTGGCTATGAATTGGAACCTTGGCAAGGACGACCCATCGCTATGTAACCGCACAGGGCCCGTGAACCCAGGCCGCATGTCCCCAAAGATTACGCTCCTCATACCGGACAAATGTGTGACTCCGTAGTCCGGAACCCACCAATCGGATGTACTTACCGGTCTGAAAGGTTTTCTTTTTAACCACCATACCCACCTTCTGATAGAGTCTTGCAAATGACCCACTGCCCCACGCCAGCCGTCCCCTCGAGACCGTTGTAAAGTAAGCTAGTGCGAAGGCCGGGCAGAATAGGGCAAATTTATACTTTGAGCTACAAATGTTGCTCAGCTGCGACATTAGGCCCCGTAGCATGTCAATGGAAACTGGGTGTCTTGTACCTTGCAAAGGAAGGCCAAGCCTGCCAATTTCTGATCAATGGCAGCTGCCGATATACCTCTCTCAAATCCAATGTGCAGAAAAAATTAGAGACCTGCGTGGGTTACCTCTTGACCCTCGGAGGCGGTACCGAGCCTGTACTAGCCTGCTTCACATTCCTGCCCTACCGTGGAATAACCCCCCCCCCCCAAGTTGTCTTAATCGCGGGGCGTTGAATCCCCTGTGCTGCGATCCCCAAGGCAATGTTCCACCTAAGTCAGAACAGGTGACCTGTGTAGTTCCGTGTCTAGTGCCAACTCCAGGCACCTGACACACTGAAAACAATCCAAAGCCTTAGCCAAGGTGTTATCAATACCTGGCAAATCTGCAGTGTAATCGAAAGCGTTCCATTGCCAGCCGCATAATGCCCAATGTCACCAACCACTGGACCACTGGCCTAAACGCTGCCGGCCAGCCGTTACCAACTGCCCCCCCCCCCCCCAGGTTGCCACAAATGAGACTCACCTTCAAGTTCCGGAAGGATTCCCCCTCACGTTTTCAATACTATTACAATCGGAAACAGTTCCAGGAGAACAAAATTCTTCAAGAACAAGGCCCCACGGGCAAAAGCAGCGCCACATTTTCCCTAAAGAAGGCCCGATAGCTTGTGGAGCCAGAAGCGTATGTGAACAATCTAACTCGTAATCAATGATGGGACCAGGCCTCCGTAAAGTGTGCCCCTTAACGACTCCAGGAATTCCTGCCCCCTCGCAAGTGCCCTCTGTGCTCACTGTTGAGACCCACAAGGTGCTTCGGAGCCTTGACTACATCGAATGCTTCCAGCAGTCGGCGGCCAAACCCTACCCTTGTGAAGTATATGGCAAGCCAAATTCTTTGCTTCCCCACAACGATCATAACTGACAAAGCTGTAAGTCGCGCCTAGTAATGGTCCCACGACTTCTGCCTTGAGATTTTCTGCTTGTTCATCGACAATCGGTATTCCATTCCAATCGAATCCACTTCAATTCCCAGGAAAACAATGGTAGATGTGGGGCCCCCAAATGCATCCGAAGTCATCCCCATAGTGAATGACCAAGTTGAACCCGGGGACGTACCATACTGCCCATTCCACAAAGGGGGTGAACGTTTTGGAGAAAGAGCATGATATAGAGCCTCTCCTCGGGAGACAACGATCTACGTAGTATGCCACCTTCCAGGTACAGCCTGGCAGACGGCAAATGTCTGGACGAACTGGCAAAAGCCGGAAAGCTGATTCAATATCCGCTTTCGAACACAGGGACCCCTGCCCGAACCTGTGATATCGCTGCACTAAACAAGTCTCTGTTACCGCCCACCCCTCCGGAGCAATCTGATCCTTAACCAACCCCCCTACGGAAGGAAAGGTGGTGAACCGCTCTGAGCCTCTGAGTTTGACCTCGGTCGGATATAGTTGGGCTGAACATAAAATCAATGCTAATGAGCATTGTATTGAAACCGCTCAAGAAACCCGATTCCAACAACTGAGCCGCTTTTTGGTCAGGGTACTTACTGAGAAAAAGAAGCGTCCGATCCCTCTACCGACGTTGTCCCTCCTATTCTGAACCACCTACCAGTGCATGGGAAACCCCGTGGCCAGAATGCGTGTGTTTGAAACTACAGCTTGCCCTGAACTTACCTTTTTTGGTCGGTGGCCCCGAGGATGCGGTACCTCCACCTGAAATTGAGTAGGAGCCCGCACCGCTGTCCTAAGCTTCATACACAAGCTAATGTCCGTGTAATCCCCCTCGACTGTCGGGCGGCCATTTGTTGTCGAAAATTGTTCGCCGTACCGCAGCCCTGCCCTACCGCCATCCGTCAGACGTGTCTCGCTGATGGCTTTTAGCTATACGAATCACGCCAAGAAGGCGAATGCATGAAACCAGGTTGAAAAAGGTACGCGTAATAACAGATCTCTGCGTCTTTTCTTGCCCAGCTTGAATTTCTCTATCGGCACTAACGTGAAGCTCTCCACATATACCCCTTTTTAACTACCTGCCCCTGAAGAACTGAAGAACTGCCCTAACTCGGGGACCCTGCATACCACCCTGATCTACCCCTTGTTTTAATAAAGAAGAAACAGATAAGGAAGAATCGCACTCACCAGGCTGCCCAGGACAGGGCCCACCAGCCGCCACTCTGGAATCCACCGATGCCAGATGTCCCTGGTCCTCGTCCCTCTCCGATCTGTCGTTAACATCCTTCGGACGAACGACCCATGGCTGCGCCCCAGAGGATCGTGCTTTGGTTGCCGGGGGTCCGCGTTGTTGTTCCCGTCCTTCTCTCCATCCTGTCGCACCAGACTAGCTCGGTGCGCGCATTGCTGGGCTCCCGGTCCTACTCCTGGTCTAGGCATTTGTTGTACGACCTCTGACCCTGCTCCCATCTTCACACCGCTCCTCCTGTCCTCCCTCCGGTCACGTGGGACAGCGGGCTTACCCTGCCACCTGACCCGCATCACGGCTCTCCCTCGCTGGGTCGACTGGTTGCTCTGACCCTCTCCTGCAACCCTGGCCACCTGTTCCTGGGGGGGGGGGGGGGCGAGCCATGCGTTTAGCTGTGCTCCCCCATTTCTGCGATCCTGTCCCTGCGCTGTGTATGTCTGGAACACCTTTCCTGGATCCCTGGGGGTTGCTGTTCGCTGGAGGGGTGGATGTTCTTTCCTTCTCCTTAGCTGTGATTGCCGGCCACTGCTCCCCTGGTGAGGTGTCGTGCTGAAGTGCTCCAGCGGTAATGACCGCCGAGCATGTGGAGTCACTGTTCCCCCCCTCCTCTGTTCGGCACCTTTCTCTCTCTCTATGCAGACTGGCCCCTTAACCGCGTTTGCCACAGTCAATCCCCCTGTGTTGCTGCTCTTTGTCGCTCAGGAATGCCTCCTCCGCCGCCATTACTGTAGTGTAGGATGGGGAGAACGAGCGGTGAGAGTGTGTGTAATCTTCTCCACCGTCGCTCACTACTGATGTCACTTCTCCTCCTTTCTCCTAGCTTCCTAACCCAAGCACCTCCCCTGCTCCAGCCACTCCCCTTTTTTTAAAGGGGACACATTTTTATTTTCCAATTGCATGACTGTGCTGTCCACACCTGTCATGCAGTCCCTGTGCTAATCCTTTTTTCTCTTTCTTCTTCGGGACTCTTTGTCCTCATCTAGGAGCAGAAGAGACAAAGATTAGGGATGAGCCGAACACCCCCGAGTTCGGTTCGCACCAGAACCTGCGAATGGACCAAAAGTTTGCGCGAACGTTAGAACCCTATTAGTTACAATGGACACGAACGTTCAAAATCTAAAGTGCTAATTATAACGGCCAATATGCATGTTAATGTCATAAAACAGGTTTGGGGACCCGGGTTCTGCCCCAGGGGACATGTATCAATGCAAAAAGAAGTTTTAAAAACTGACGTTTTTTCGGAAGCAGTCATTTTAATGATGCATAAAGTGAAGAAAAAAAGTTAAATATTCCTTTAAATATGGTACCTGGGGGGTGTCTAAAGTATGCCTGTGAAGTGGCATGTGTTTCCCGTGTTTTGAACTGTCCCTGCAAAAGATGACATTTGTAAAGCAAAAAAATAAGCCATTTAAAATGCTGCTGCGGCTTTAATGTCATGTCTTGTCCTGGCAATATGGATGAAAATCTTTGAGAAAAATGGCATGGCTACCCCATCACCCTCCCCCTTACCCCAGCCCATTGCCAGCCCCTTTGGGTCTTGTATGGATATTAAGGGGAACCCCGCACCCAAAATAAAACCCTATACCTACAACCCTATATACTCTGAACAGCAGTATACAGGCAGTGCAAACAAGACAGGACTGTAGGTTCGTTCTTAAAGCGGGATTCCACCCTAAAGTGGAACTCCCGCTTTTCGGTACCCTCCCCCCCTCCGGTGTCACTTTTGGCACCTTTCAGGGGGGAGGGGGGTGCAGATACCTGTCTAAGACAGGTATCTGCACCCACTTCCGGCATAAACTCCCACGGGAGTTTACGCAAGTTCCTGTTCCGGCGCGCTGTCTGCCGGGACACACACGTGTCCCGGCAGACAGCGCTGAACATTCTCATTGCGCCGCGTGACTCACGCATGCGCAGTAGGGAATTGGGAAGTGAAGCCACTTCCTGATTCCCTCACCGAGAATGGCGCCGGCTACAGCAGAGAGCCGAGCGATCGATCGGCCTCTGCTGCCGACACCACTGGACCCTGGAACAGGTAAGTGTCCATTTTTTAAAAGTCAGCAGCTGCAGTATTTGTAGCTGCTGGCTTTTAATTTTTTTTTTTTCAGTACATGCCCGCTTTAAGTAGAATCTGTTTGTAATTTTGAACAGGTACATTTTTAAGTGTAGCTCCATCCCAAAAAATCTATTTTTAAGCTTTTTGGAGAACATAAGGAAGGGTTATCACCCCTGTAACATTTGTTTTGCTGTCTGTGCACCTGTTCAGAACATTTAACCTCACTTTCTGTCCCAATGACAAATGTTTTTGGAAAAGTGTTATTAAATCTAACAGGAGAGAATTTCCCTTCCTAGGGGTAGATTTCCTCTCACTTCCTGTTTTCTCCTTCCGTTTGCAAGTAGGAGTCGTTTCTAAGTTGGATGTTTGAAAGTAAATTAAAAGTAAACTCGCAGAAATTTGCCCCATTAGATGTTGGTGTTGCCACAACACTGTAAGCCCTCACAGTTACTCTTGGTGGGCACAGGAATTGTCCCTGCTGTGAATTATTAGATCAAGATTTGTAATTGCATGCACCTGTTGAACAGGGGGAGAAAAATTGGGCCTTTGGTGGTGGTGGTGGTGGACGGTGTTGCCACAACACTGTAAGCCCTCACAGTTACTCTTGGTGGGCACAGGAATGGGCCCTGCTGTGAATTTTCTAGATCAAGATTTGTAATTGCATGCACCTGTTGAACAGGGGCAGAAAAATTGGGCCTTTGGTGGTGGTGGTGGACGGTGTTGCCACAACACTGTAAGCCCTCACAGTTACTCTTGGTGGGCACAGGAATGGGCCCTGCTGTGAATTATTAGATCAAGATTTGTAATTGCATGCACCTGTTGAACAGGGGCAGAAAAATTGGGCCTTTGGTGGTGGTGGACGGTGTTGCCACAACACTGTAAGCCCTCACAGTTACTCTTGGTGGGCACAGGGATGGGCCCTGCTTTGAATTATTAGATCAAGATTTGTAATTACACGCCCCTGTTAAACAGGGGCTGTAAAATTGTGCCTTAGGCACTGGTGCTGGTGCCACAACACTGCAACCCCTCACAGATACTGTACTTGGAGCACAGCAATCAGACCTGTTGCAAAGCATTGCATAAAAATTGTAATTACACGCCCCTGTTAAACAGGGGCTGAAAGGGGGGCGTGGCCAGGCAGCGGATGTAGCCGGACGCACTTGTGAGGAGCTCCGCCGAACATCCTGAAACTAATCCTGGGAATCCGCTTCCATCTGCCTTAAAACAACCCTACCTAATCCCTGCAAACCCCTGGCACCCACTGGCATCGATACTCACCCCCTGGAAGACCCGATGTCGACCGCCAGACGACACACGCCATCGCGCAGCACAGACCTCATGGGCCATCATGGCGCCCCCGCACAGCGCTCGGCGAAGGAGATTCACAGGGAGGCAGCTGCTAAGCTGTTCTCCATGCCGCTTACCTCGGATCAATCTCCCCCCCCCCGGAAGAATCCCTGAAAGAAGCGATTGAAGCAGATGATACAGTACCCCTGGAGGATTCCAATGGCGCCATATTCCCCTGGGACGCAGTGAGTACCCCACAAGGCCTGCCTGCTAGGCCGCAATCCATACCTAGCCCTGAAGGGGAAAACGAACCCACACTTAGGGACATTTTTGCTGCGGTCACCTCATGTAACACATCGCTAGCAGCACTTACGTCTGACATTAAAGGGGTTAAAGCAGAAATGACATTTTTGCGGCAGGACACACAGAAGATAAGGGAGAGGACAGCTGCCTTGGAGGGGAGAGTGAGCTCCATGGAGGATGATCTAGCGCCAATGCAAAATGACCTATCCTACAATAATCATTTACTTTCACAACATGTCGCTCGTTTAGATGAGATGGAGAACAGAATGAGGAGAAACAATATAAGGGCCATTGATATCCCTGAGCGTATGGAGGGTAAAAACCCCGTGGACTTTATTGAAAAATGGCTGACCAATGCATTTGGGGCGGAGGTCTTCTCCCCTATGTTCTCAGTAGAAAGGGCTCACAGAGTCCCAGCCAGGCCTCCACCACCAGGCGCCCCCCCAAGGCCTTTCTTGTTCAAACTCCTTAACTATAAGGACAGGGACGCGGTCCTCTACAATGCCAGGATCAAACCTGCAGCTCTCAAACTTGACAATGCTAAAATCTCCTTTTTCCCTGATTTCTCTGCTGATTTACAGAAAAAACGTGCTAAATTCACTGACGTCAAGAAAAGACTCAGAGACTTAGAACTGAAATACGCAATGTTATACCCAGCTCGCCTCAGGGTGGAAGTCCTAGGCTCTGTTCAATTCTTTGACTCTCCTTCTGCAGCAGCACAATGGCTGGACCGGGAAGAGCAATCAATCCGAGCCGCTAGAAACAGGCTCAACGCACCACCGTGAGATGTCCATCATACTTTTGCACAGGTTTGGTACACTTTGCCATTTTTTATTTCCCCAAGGAAGTTGTAGAGAAGGCGGAGCCAGCTATCCAGAATCCCAGTTGTTTTCTGAATACATGCATACACGCACGGCTAATGTTCTTGCTGTGGAGAAGGTTGGGACACGTAAGTGCACTTCCACTGTTGGCCCCAGAATGGATAGGATTGACTCCCCATTCAAGTTCAGGATTGAAGGCGAGGCCCTGTTGGCCATCTGTTTCATCTTTTTTTCCACTCTTGTCTTTTTCTTATTATTTTTATTTTTCCCCTCTTCAAAGACTGCCACCATGATCACCAGTACCGCTTGTATTGTACTTCCAAGACTCATGTCCTATGCTGATGCCAGTCTCAGGTTCCTAATGCCATTGTCGTTACTCTTTAATTGTCTTCTTCCTACAGCCAAATTGCCACACTGGTACAAAAGCCCAAACAAGGGCAAGGTTAATATAGTTCTACCAACATGGGTGTTATATATACTAAATATCCGTGTAATTACGAAAATGCTTTTTAAATGTCAGGAGTGACGAGAATTCTGTCCTGGAATGTAAGGGGCCTAAACAATCCGATCAAGCACCTGGCAGTAATGAGAACTGTCAAGCGCATACAAGCGGATGTGATATGCCTACAGGAGACTCACCTCCCCTCGATAAACACCCCCTCATTTGCTGTGAGACAATTTTGTCATCAATACCATGCCACCTACTCGGTGTACTCGAGGGGAGTGAGTATCCTGATAAAAAAGGGTACACAATTCTCCCCACTAGATATTAAACTTGATCCGGAAGGTCGCTACATATTTTTGTTGTGCTCCCTTTATGGGACCAAATGCATCTTAGCAGGATTGTACATTCCTCCTCCGTTCTCAGCCACCGGGCTTACACTACTTGCGTCTTATATGGCGCAGTTCCCGGGAGTGCCACTATTGGCAATAGGTGATTTTAATAATTACATTGACATAAGTAAAGATAAATTGAGCACTACTGGGGGAACCGGACCACGAAGTGGCCAAAAGCCCACACCGTTTGCTCGTCTCCTCCAGGAGATGGGCCTTATAGACGTATGGAGGATGCACAACCCTGATACCAAAGTTTATTCCTGTCAATCTGCCTCCATTGGAGGATTATCACGTATCGATCTAGCTCTAGGTAATGAATATATGTTACCATTAATTGACACTTCGCAATATCATACTAGACATGTTTCTGACCACTCTCCACTGTCCATAGATGCACACATGGGGATGGTCAGAGCTAGGGGTATATGGAAATTGAACCCATTTTGGATGGCTCTACTACCAGACCCAGATCCAATTAGTAGTCAATTGATCACTTTCTTTCAGCAAAACATAGGGTCAGCTGACCTGACTATAGTGTGGGATGCAACCAAAGCTTATTTCCGGGGACAGTTTATTAGAGAGATCTCACATATTAAATCTAAAACTAAGGAATGGGAGAACCTAGTAAGGCTAGAAGCAGGTAAAGCAGAAACACAATATATAGCTAACCCAAGTGATAGCACCAAGAGCACATGGCTCTCAGCCCAATCCATGCTAAAAAACCTTACGCTACAATTAGCTGAAAACAAACGCTCTTTCCTTAAACAGGCACACTATGAGGAAGGAGAAAACGTACTGGATGGACCCGGTCCTCCGATGCTCAGATGAGTGTCTCCGGACCGTCCCCCTCCGGTCACTGTCTCTCAGGCTCCGTCAGGTCACTTTACAAACGGCAAGTTCTCACTCTATGGTGGCTGTAGGCCGCTATCTCCGGGAAAACCTCCTTGCAGATCCGCACAGGCAGGCAACATGATCCCCAGAGACCCGAAATGGCCGCTCAGGTTCCTTTTATTCCCTACCCAGCATGCACTGCGTAAGTGAGTGTTCAAGGGTAGGTCACACAGACTCCTGGGTAACAAGGTCAACCTTCTGAATCAAAACAACAGTCACTTCCTGTACAAGTCTTTAGGTTGTTCAGAGATAATAATACAAGAGTGCGTTACCTATATTTGGTCACTAGATGGCTCTGGGTAAGGAACCACAGTAATGTCCATAAACCTTACATTAAAGCGGTTTGGTACTCACAAATACACATTCATATTTTTTAAAACTGTTCTGCATACAGATCCCCAAATGAGCATTAAAAAAAAAAAAAGCATTACTTACCTTGCTGTAGTCATTCTTATGCGGCGTACACACGTGCGGGACTTCTCTTCCTTCTCGTCTCGGAAGTCCAGCTGGCTTCGCCTGACTTTCCTGTTCTTGCCGCTGTCGTCGCTTTCTGCGCCGCCTTCTTCTTCTTGTTCCTCTTGTTCTTCTTCTTCCGATCCGCTTCTTCTTGCGCTGGTCTTCTCGACGTCCTATCTGTGACGAAACGCGTAGGGAGGAGGAGCGACGTCCTGACGTCACTGCACTCACGTCGTAGTCCCGGAACCACGGGCTGCTGAGCGAGACCGGCCGGCTCGCTGTATTCTGTTGTTTTTAATCTTCAACACTGTAAGTGTTTATTTGTTATTTTTTACAATAAATATATTAAGGATTTTATGCCATGGGAGCGCTTCATTCCTTCCTTCGGTATCGATTCATGTTGTGCCTCGCTGACCCTGATCCTGAGCTGTCCATGAGCCAGCAACAGCGCAAGACAAGGTTCCCTCATCCCCTGAAACATCCAGGACTCTGCCAAATGTCATCCCTGGCTGGGGTTAAGGCCATCCGCGCATAGGGGTCCCCTGTAACAAGGGACCACCTAGCTCTGGTAAGCAGGCAGCGTGTTTTTGTGGTGGCGGTGTTATCACTTCTTAGCATGCTGTTTAATTATCGATCACGTCTCTGTTAATGAAGAACTTTTGGAGTTCCCTGTTGAAATCACCTTTGAACACACTTCTCAATCCAGGACTATAACATTTATGGACTTTAACTCTATATAGACTGGTTCAATGCACTTACAATTTTTTATACACATAATTCTATTTTCTCTTCACCAACACTGAGTGTTTCACTTGAGACCATATAGATGGGACATTTGCATGTTTGATCTTTTGTATATGATAGAAGTGACACCTTTTGCACGTTTGATTAATGTCTATGGCAAGTTATTGTTCTATTTACATTAAGATAACGTGTACACATACTGTGCACACTGAGATATTTACTCATATATTGAATATCGTGTTTTCTTATCACGTTTATAGTTTAGTCTAATTTAGCGCAGCTCCCTTTTTAATTTTTATTGTTTAATGTGGTATAACATTTTGAGCAGCTGCTTTAATTTTCATGAATAGAGCAATTTCCTATATATCGTGTTTGTTTTTATGTATATATTTTTATTGATTATGTTTTTAGACATTAATCCCTTTTGATATATATGTACATGAATTTAATGCGTTTAATTCATGCATTTTTAATATATATTTTTTAATATATATTTTTAGCATATATAATCCTTTTTAATGATTACTCCTACTGTCCTTTTTAAGATCTTATCCTCCATCTAATAATAATATTTTATGAATTTATTATTAATTTTTTATTCTCCTCTACTTGTTCCGTACACTATTTATTTATTTATTTATTTATTTATTATTGTTTAGAGGGTCCATCACCTACCGATCATTTATAGTGATATATATGGTCTATTTAACTAATAATGCGCTAATTACGTTTACCTAACTATGCACACCAAGTTATAACAATGATTCAATATACGAATTCACTAATTAGGATACAGCTACACCTGAGTTGCTAGCCCCTGTCTTCCTATGTACAGATGTCCACCTTTTATTATTAACAATCTCAGCAGATTATTCTAGTTATTGCCCTATTTTATCCAAACAACATCACCACTCTCCAGATCAGCATACTGACATTGCTATGTAAATGTTAAGTAATATGGATGGCGGTGTATGTATCTACTTCCCGTCACTGGGCTGTATAGAATCATGGCATGTGATTGCCATGGTAACATTGTCCGGTTTTCGTGACCCCTGATTGGCTATAATGCTGGTCAATAGGAGTACTTAAACCCGTCAGAGCGCCGTGTAGCCACGCCCTCTGTTGAAGTCAGGAAGTGACGAAACGCGTCAGGGCGTGGCCTACACGACGCTCGACCGGAAGTCACGTTTGCGCTCCACCGCCGCTAACCACCGACCGGAAGTGAAGCTTGTGTCAGCAGAAGATACACAGGCCGCTTCAGGAGGAATTGGTTGCTGCCTCTGTGGACGATTGGAGTATTACCTCTACTACACACACGCAAGTGTCACTTTCTTATATGCTGTTTACAAAGAAATCTAAATGTACGCTTATTACCATTGGGGATTGTAAAGGGATTTGCTTTTAATGATTCAATTAAAATGGAATTACACTATGTATGCCACTCTCTTCGTTTTTTATGACATACCACTGTGAGCTGATTAATCCTTGAAACCCTGATGATATTTTATCAATACCCTGGTGGTACCTATGCTGAGGAAGCGATCTGATTGGCGCTGTTTCTGGATATTTGACATACCCTGTGCTGTTTATACCATGATGATGGTTCATATCTCAAGGCCTGTTTGATTTATACTTCTGGTGAGTTTATCCCCCTGAGGGGAGCGTGCCTCACGTGGTGGATTGATTTAGAGGGATTAAAACGGTGCTTGGATATACATTTGGAATACTTGAGCCACATGAAAAGTCACATATTTTTTTGAACTGTGCACTATATCTCTCAGATACACCAAAAAAGGACTACCTCTGCTGCATGATTTCTTTACCTCATTGTATGACTTGTGGACTGATCACAGAAAGATCTCACTATCTTTTAAATGTCATTTTTTAGCGCTGTTTTAGTATTTTATTTTACAGGAACCTCTGTTCGATTTTTTTTTTTTTTTTTTTTTTACTATCTCCTTTATATATTTTCTTGATTTTAAACAGCTGCTTACATATTTATTTATATAAATATCTCAACCTATTTATATTTATTGTACTGAATCAATCGGTCGTTCTGTTTCATTGTAGTCATACATCCAGCGCTGAGCAGTGCATATACTTAGGCCTTCATTATACACTTTTTTTCTTTATATATATATATATATATATATATATATATATATATATATATATATATTTTTTAAAAATAGTCAAATTATTTATATAAAAATTATCTATTAGAAATAAAACAATTGAGATCAAAGTCTGCGTTCAACCCCGCAGGTGCCATTACTTTTGTCTCATAGATCCAGAATGATTCTCTACGGCTAAGTTGGCGTATATAGTGTCCTCCTCTCCAATGTTTTGGGACCTTTTCTATTCCCCAGAACTTGAGACACTTAGGGTCCCTTTAGTGACAATTCCTAAAATGTCTGGACACACTATGTGTTTCTTATACCTCGTTTAATGTTGCTTATGTGCTCTCCAACGCGCACATGTAATGCTCGTGACGTGCGACCCACATATTGTAGGCCGCAGTCACATTCCAACATATAAACAACTTCTACTGAGGTGCATGTAATAAGATCTTTAATCGTGCACTGTTTCTCAGTGGTATTAGAAATGAAGTCTTTACGTTTTTTAATATTGTTTTTGGCGTGTTTGCAAAGAATGTCAGGTGACAATTGTACTTCCTGCTTCCTCCCTATTCTTGGTGTTTTTTGGTGGTTAGATTATCATGGCTTTAATGTCCTTTTTTCTAGCAGCAGCCACTGCTTCTGCTGCAGTTTTGCTTGAAGAGGAAGCCGAAGAAGAGGAACAAAGGATAAAATGTCGATTTTGAGTGCATCCAGTGATTGCCAATAGGGAGCAGAGAGGGCAATTCTGGATAATTTACAATGACCTCCGAGCCCAAGTTAAAGACAAGTTTATGGATTACACACGGATGTCTATTAAAAGGTGAGTTCAAGATTTTGTTCCATTACCTACCCCTACTCTGGTTTACAGTTAGGTTAGTTTTAAAAAGTCAGGTTAGGGTTAAAAATAGGGTTAGGGGTAAAAGTAGGGTTAAGGTTAGGGTTAAAAGTAGGGTTAGGGTTAAGTCGGGTTAGGGTTAAAAGTCGGGTTAGGTTTAGGGTTAAAAGTAGGGTTAGGGTTAAAAGTCGGGTCAGGGTTAAAAGTCGGGTCAGGGTTAAAAGTCGGGTTAGGGTTAAAAGTAGGGTTAGGGTTAAAAGTCGGGGTAGGGTTAGGGTTAAAAGTCGGGTAGGGTTAGGGTTAAAAGTCGGGTAGGGTTAAAAGTCGGGTTAGGGTTAAAAGTAGGGTTAGGGTTAAAAATCAGGTTAACTAACCCTAACCCGACTTTGCTTGGTTTACTCAGCAGCAAGCTGCAACGTCAGAACACATCCTTCAGGGACTGCATTCCACCAGTTGAAAGGCTAATTATTACCTTGAGGTAATTTTTTACTTTATGTTCTATACTTTAACACACAAAGTGTTAATCAAATGAACAGGCGCAGTAAGTGTGTATTTCCAGAAAAATTTTTTATATTTTATTTTTAGTTAGAATTTTGCAACAAACAGATAACGTGTAGAACTGCTTCATTCTTTCAAAAACAAAATTGCTCAGATCACAAAATAAATAACTAAGTATTAGTCTCATCCCTATTTAAATTCAAAAATTATTTTAGTTAGGTTTTCAACATATTTTTGGAAATTCTGAACCCCCAAAAAAAGTATATTTAATTATAAAGTTTGATAAGTAAATGGGTCTTGGGATGCTTCAGGTTGCTGGGATGACAAAGAAGGAGCACTTTCTCCATAGTGCTGGTCCTGAGCAAGACTTGGAGCATTTGTGAAACGGTAACATGGCCCCCTATTGCCCCCATCTGATGCTCCAAAACACGAAGTGCAGATGGTCTAGATTTGTATTTATTTCCTGGTCTGTAACTTTGTTGCATAGGCATCTGGAAATATAATGGGGGGTTTGGGCAAGAAGCATAACTGGCTGTCTGCGTTGACTGCAGTGGAAGATGTCTGTCTGTCTGGAAACTGGTTTGGGGACTGGGGAGATATGATTTTATGCATTGCATCACTGAAATTTGCATCTCCATTTTCAGGGCATCGGGCACCTGGTCAAAATAGGGCACCAGGGTGTTTGCAAATTGTTGGGAGAGAGACAATTGCCCAGTAAAACAATCAGCAAGATCCTTTAATAAAGTGTACATTTTCTCAGACTCTTTTTCATTTGCCCGTTTGGTGGCACCCCCCCTCTTAGTTGTGCGCCAATTGTGCACTGGTGCAGCAGCCCCCCCCCCCTCCTCCTGTTCCTCTTCTACAGCTATCTCAGCCATTTGCTTATTTGGAGATCCTGGGTTTGGCGGCTCCTGTGTTGGCGCTAATGAGTCTTCTTCTGCAGCTTCATCATCCCAGCAGGTGTCTGTGCTGCAAATCACAAAACAAACCAGACCATTATTTTTAGGGAGGTGGGTAATATTTGGACAGAAACACAGCTTAATAATACCCTTTGCATCTCCAGAATGGGTCTCAAAAACTCAAGGTCTTTCGCATACGAGTATGGTGTGAACGACTTTGCAGCCGAACCACTTCTCTGACTCCTTTCCTTTTTTAACTGACTGTTAAAGCTATCCTTGGCGCTACGCCATCTGGTTTGCAAACCTTTTACTGCAAAATAATGAAAACATATTTTTGTTATAATTTCAGATACCTGGCAACTGGACACTCCATTTCTAGCCTGCATTTTCAGTTCTTGATGGGAAAATCAACTGCTAGCTACATAATCAGGGACACGTGCTCCTTTATTTGGGACGTTCTTAAAGAGGTGGTCTTCCCGAAACCTACAACTGATGAATGGGCAAAGATAGCAGATATCTTCTGGCAGCAGTGCAATTTCCCAAATTGTGTGGGTGCAATTGACGGAAAGCATATACGCATCCAGAAGTCAGTAGGCAGTGGCAGCAACTTTTATAATTATAAAAAATATTTTTCTTTTGTGCTTTTTGCAATGGCAGATGCCAATTACCATTTTATATATGTTGATATCGGGTCCTACGGCAGAAGTTCAGACTCGAGTATATTTAGCCACTCAACTTTAGGGCATCTTATGCTTGAAAATAGGCTGGGACTACCAACAAATAGACCACTCCCTGGAACTAGTGGGCCTGCAATGCCGTAGTCTTTGTGGCTGATGAAGCTTTTGCACTAGGGGAACATCTTCTCAGACCCTATTCAAGACACTTTTTAAGCCCCAAAAAAGGGTGTTCAATTATAGACTCACTCGGGCCAGGAGAGTTGTGGAATGTGCTTTTGGCATACTGGCCAACAAATGGCGTTTGTTGCACATGCCAAGAGCTAAAAATGAGATCCACTCGGGTCTGCAGGAGTGGTGCTGCTTTCCGTGAACGTTTCTGCTCATATTTCATGTCTCCAGAAGGTCAGCTGCCATGGCAGCTAGATGCAATAGCCTAGATATACCAAATTTGAAAGATCTTCAAAACATTGTGAATGTGTTTTTTTGTGAAGTTTATGTTTGTTCAATTTTTAAAGCTTTGCTCTACTTTTTTTGCCTGCATGGAAAAATGTGTATCTGATATTAAGCTAATATTAAAAACAACTACCCTAATTTGTCTTGGATTTTTTTGGAAGCAAGTTTTTTAAGGAACATTAGTCTCAAACAGAGCAATACAGCTGTTAGGGAAATACAAGTCCCATGAAGCATTGCAAGGCTGACAGTTAAAAGCATCACTGACAAAGTTCGAGGCATGCTAGAACCAGCAGGACCACAGGCTCAACACACATTATGCAAAGGTCTATCAACTTTAGATACAAAGGGACATTTTTATCTCCTACACTTTGGGGGCTACAATTACTGGATAGTGACTAGACATGTGCAGTTTGGCAAATTTGTAAGAATTTATGGAAAATAGGACATTTGGAGGTCTCTGAATTAATTTTTTACAATGGTAATGGATTTAAACAATTACTAAATAATCAACCAGAAATTGAGCATAAATTTGAATCAATTCAAATGCAAAAAGAAAAATAAAAACAAAAGAATTTGCTCAAAGTCAAAAAAATAAGAAATTGAATTTAAAACATGATCATAGAATCCAAAAAATTAATAAAAAAAATATATAATAAAATGGAAAGAGAATAACTATATTATTTAGATTTTATTCTAGTCTCTATGAAAAAAAGAGTTTTAGGAAATTTGGCTGAATTCAACATAAATTAGGCAGAATTATACCAAATTCGGCAGAATTCAACACAGATTCGGGCAGAATTAAACCAAATTGGGCAGAATTCAACATAAATTCGGCAGAATTATACCCAATTCGGCAGAATTCAACACAAATACGGCAGAATTCAACACAAATTCGGCAGAATTCAACACAAATTCGGCAGAATTCAACACAAATTCGGCAGAATTCAACACAAATTCGGCAGAATTCAACACAAATTCGGCAGAATTATACCAAATTGGGTTGAATTCAACATAAATTAGGCAGAATTATACCCAATTCGGCAGAATTCAACATAAATTCGGCAGAATTATACCCAATTTGGCATAATTATACCCAATTCGGCAGAATTCAACAGAAATTCGGCAGAATTCAACAGAAATTCGGCAGAATTCAACAGAAATTCGACAGAATTATACCCAATTCGGCAGAATTAAACAGAAATTCAGCAGAATTATACCCAATTTGGGTTGAATTCTGCCGAATGTGGGTATAACTCTGCCAAATTTGTGTTGAATTCTGCTGAATTGGGAATAATTCTGCCGAATTTGTGTTGAATTCTGCCGAATTTGTGTAGAATTCTGCAGAATCTGTGTAGAATTCTGCCGAATCTGTGTAGAATTCTGCCGAATCTGTGTAGAATTCTGCCGAATCTGTGTAGAATTCTGCCGAATCTGTGTATAATTCTGCCGAATTTGTGTTAAATTCTCCTGAATTTGTGTAGAATTCTGCTGAATTGGGTAGAATTCTGCCGAATTTGTGTAGAATTCTGCCGAATTTGGGTAGAATTCTGCCAAGTTGGGTAGAATTCTGCCGAATTGGGTATACACTATACTATACTAAATAATCAACCGAATTTAAAACATGATCATAGAATCCAAAAAATTAATAAAAAAAATATATATTAAAAAAGAAAGAGAATAACTATATTATTTAGATTTTATTCTAGTCTATGAAAAAAAGAGTTTTAGGAAATTTGGCTGAATTCAACATAAATTAGGCAGAATTATACCAAATTCGGCAGAATTCAACACAGATTCAGGCAGAATTAAACCAAATTGGGCAGAATTCAACATAAATTAGGCAGAATTATACCCAATTTGGCAGAATTCAACATAAATTAGGCAGAATTATACCCAATTTGACAGAATTCAACACAAATTTGGCAGAATTATACCCAAATTTGGCAGAATTCAACATAAATTCAGCAGAATTATACCCAATTTGGCAGAATTCAACATAAATTAGGCAGAATTATACCCAATTTTGCAGAATTCAACACAAATTCGGCAGAATTATACCAAATTGGGCAGAATTCAACATAAATTCGGCAGAATTATACCAAATTGGGCAGAATTCAACATAAATTAGGCAGAATTATACCCAATGTAGCAGAATTATACCCAATTCGGCAGAATTCAACAGAAATTCAGCAGAATTATACCCAATTTGTGTTGAATTCTGCCGAAAGTGGGTATAATTCTGCCAAACTTGTGTTGAATTCTGCCGAAAGTGGGTATAATTCTGCCAAACTTGTGTTGAATTCTGCTGAATTGGGAATAATTCTGCCAAATTTGTGTTGAATTCTGCCGAATTTGGGTAAAATTCTGCTGAATTGGGTATAATTCTGCCGAATTTGAGTTGAATTCTGCCGAATTGGGTATACAAATTGGGCAGAATTCAACAATACCCAATACCCAAATTTCATGGATTTTGTCCCAGTTTTCATGGATTTTGTCCCAATTTTCATGGAATTTGTCCCAATTTTCATGGATTTTTACCCAATTTTCATGGAATTTACTTTGTCTCATTTTTCAACATCACAGAAACCTCAAATTTTAACAAGTGTGTGTAAACCTTTTCAATCTTACTTACATTTCATGTCTGCTTGTTTCTTGGAGAAACTATCCCATTGTGGATACAGCTCCTTGGCAATTTCAAGCCACCCCTGGTCCCGCTTTCTACGATCCTTGTGTTGGGGATCAGCAGGAGTGTACAGATATGCTCTTGGCCTCACTAGGCTGATCAGATGCTCAGTCCCCACCATGTTTGCTGTAGTCCAACCTGGGATTTCCTGGTTCTCAAGACATCCTGGGTAGTTTCTTTTTAAAGGGCAGGTGTTTGAGCACATTCTGCTTTCAAAAACGCAAAATGCAAAACGCATCAAAAGTGCATCAAAAATGCATAAAAAATTCTGGACTTGCGTTTTTCTTGCATGCCCATTGAATTCTATTACATGCACAATGCTGCATTTTGCGGGAAAAAAAGTCCCTGACCCTTTCCAAAAACGCAGAGGCACTAAAATGCATTGATGTGAACATGTTCCATATGAACCCATGTTAAAAAATTTCCTTGCATTTCTGCAAAATGCAAAATGCATCAAAAAACGCATTAGTGTGAATCGAGCCTAATTCAGCGTACACACGGTTGGAATTTCCC
The DNA here is from genome assembly GCA_028564925.1 of Lithobates sylvaticus. Classification (NCBI taxonomy): domain Eukaryota; kingdom Metazoa; phylum Chordata; class Amphibia; order Anura; family Ranidae; genus Lithobates; species Lithobates sylvaticus. The sequence continues at coordinate 300,301,330 of CM053031.1, read as the reverse complement.
ATCGTTCTTTTTCTGTCGGAATTTCTGACAGACTTTGGATTGAGAACCTATTCTTAATTTTTCCGACGGAAAACCTTTCTATCGGATTTTCTGATCGTGTGTATGCAATTCCGACACGCAAAATCCCGACGCATGCTCGCAAACAATTCGACGCATGCTCAGAAGCATTAAACTTCCCTTTTATAGTGCAGTTTTTATAGTGCACTTTTTTTTTTAAGGTGTGGCGTTATTGACCGTCGGAATTAGGTGTGACCGTGTGTAGACAAGACAGTTTGAGTGAAATTCTGTCGGAATTCCGACAGGAAAACCATCAGAGCTTTTTCCGACGAGAATTCTGACCGCGTGTACGCGGCATTAGGCTCGATTCACACCTATGGCATTTGTAGTGATTTTTGCATTTTGCAGATTTGCACTGCAGTCATTTAACATGGTTTCCTATGGAACACTTTCTGTAGTGCAAATCTACAAAATGCAAAAAGCACTGAAAATGCATAGGTTTGAATTAGGCCTAAGGCTCGATTCACATCTATGCATGTTGCTTTTGAGAGTTTTTGCAGTGCTTTTTGTGGTTCTTTTTGCATTTTTACTGCGATTTTGCTGCAATTTTGCAGGGTTTTATTTTATTTTTTTCACTGTGGTTGCTTAACAGCCAGCTATATACAGTGTAAAAAATGTAAAACAAAATTAAAAAAATGCAAATCGCGGTAAAAACGCGGTACTTGCGTTTTGGATGCGGGTCCATTGACTTCTATTACATGCAAAACGCTGCATTTTGCATGAAAAAAGTCCCCGACCCTTTCCAAAAACGCATAAGCACAAAAATGCATTGATGTGAACATGTTCCATAGGAACCCATGTTAAAAAAAATTCCCTGCATTTCTGCAAAATGCATCAAAAAACGCATTAGTGTGAATCAAGCCTGAGTCCTACTTTGGATCCGACTTTGCCTTTGCAGTCAAAGACGCGTCCGACTTCAATGAACGGGGATCCGACTTGGATCCCGCCAACACCAGGCACTGTGTTTGGTATAAATCTTGAGGGGGAACTACACGCTAAATTTTAAATAAAAAAAAACGGCATGGGTTCCCCCTCCAAGAGAGCATACCAGGCCCTTCGGTCTGATATGGATTTTAAGGGGAACCCCCAACGCCGAAAAAACAGCGTGGGGCTCCCCCCAAAATCCATACCAGACCCTTATCTGAGCACGCAGCCCGGCCGCCCAGGAAAGGGGTTGGGGATGATCAAGCTTCCCCCTCCTGCGGCCGCCCCACCCCAAAGCACCTTGTCCCCATATTGATGAGGACAAGAGCCTCTTTCTGACAACCCTGGCCATTGGTTGTCGTGGTCTGCGGGCGGGGGGCTCTTTGGAATCTGGGAGCCCCCTTAATAAGGGAGCCCCCAGATCCCGGCCCCCCATCCTATGCGAATGAGTATGGAGTACATCGTACCCCTACCCATTCACCTGGGGAAAAAAAATGTCAATAAAAAAAAACACACAAGACAGGTTTTTAAAGTAATTTATTAGGCAGCTTCGAGGGTGTTCTTCCGACTTCGGGGGTCTCTTATGACTTCTTCGCTCTCTCAAGCCTCTTTTCCCGGTCTCCGGTTCTTCTCCCACTCTCCGGTGTCTTCTGCTGGGCTCCTCCGTTATCTTCTGCTCTTTTGCCCGATCTTTTGCTAGCATTGTCCCGGTCTTCACCAACGTCTTCTTCCCTCCGGTCTTCTTCCGAAGTTGCAAAGACTTATATAGGCAGGGGGCGTGGTCACCGGGTGATGTCATCTGGTGACCCGCCCCTTATGATGTCACCGCACGGGACATGATGGGGCGGTGACGTCATACGAGGGCATGGTCACCGAATTACATCACCCGGTGACCCTGCCCCATGTCTAAATAAATCGTTGCACACCGTGCACACAGCATTACAACGGGAGAGAGCGTTGTGTCAACATCGGAAGAAGCCCGGAGGAAAGAAGACGAGGGGGAAGACCGGGCCAACACTAGCAAAAGAGCGGCAAAAAAAGCAGAAGATAGCGGAGGAGCCCAGCAGAAGACACCGGGAGAAGAACCGGAGACCGGGAGAAAAACCGGAGACCAGGAAGAGAGGCGGTAAAAGAACCGGAGAGCGCGGACAAGTCGGAAGAGACCCCCGAAGTCAGAAGAAGACCCGCGGCGCTGCCTAATAAATTACTTTAAAAACCTGTTTTTTTTATTGACACTTTTTTCCCCAGGTGAATGGGTAGGGGTACGATGTACCCCATACTCATTCACATAGGGTGGGGCGGTATTTGGGGGCCCACTTATTAAAGGGGGCTCCCGGATTCTGAGGAGCCCCCTGCCCGCAGACCCCGACAACCAATGGCCAGGGTTATCAGGAAAAGGCCCTTGTCCTCATCAACATGGGGACAAGGTGCTTTGGGGTGGGGGGGCCGCAGGGCGCCCCCCTGCACCAAAGCAGACACCCCCCATGGTGAGGGCATGTGGCCTGGCACGGTTCAGGAGAGGGGGGGCGCTCGCTCGTCCCCACCCCTTTTCCTGACCGGCCGGGCTGCTTGCTCGAATAAGGGTCTGGTATGGGAAAAAAAAAAGCATGGGGGTCCCCCTTACAATTCAAGGGTCTGGTATGCTCTTGGAGGGGGAACCCATGCTGTTTTTTTATTTAAAATGCGGCGATCTGACTTTAATCCGACTTCAATGATAGTCAATGGGCTGAAGTAGAATCAAAGTTTGACCAAAGAAGTAAAGGGAGCATTTTCAAAGTCGGACCGACATGTGTCGGACCAGTTAAGATGGCTCCCATAGGTAAAAATAGATTTTCACACGTCCTGCGACATGAGCTCCCAATGTCGGAGCGTTTGTCGCACCAGGTGTATCTTATTAAAATGGCAGCTATTCGCAAATGGGTCAAACAGGAATCTATTACTGCTCTTTTTGACCTGGTTCAAACCTATGCAGTTTGCATATTCCAGGTGCATTTTGCGTTTTTCAATACACATTTTTTTATCCATGGAACCAAAAACCAGAAAAAAGTCCTTGGCCCTTTTCCATAAAATGCACAGATGTGAACATGACCGATAGGAAACCATTTTAAATGGACTGTAGTGTGTTTCTGCAAAACTGAAAATGCACTAAAAAATACATAGGTGTGAACCAAGCCTTAAAACAGATACAAAACCTTGAGAAGGCGCATAAACTGACTAAAGCATGGCATACCCAAGCAGAATTAGATCACATAAGCTATCACGCAAGGGAGGAACTGGGACGAAAGGTCAGCAGTAGGGTTGAGTGAACCCGAACTTTACACTTTACTCCGTACCAGACTTTTGGGTTTTTGGGTTCCAGACCTGAACCCGAACAATTGACTGTATGTTCGGGTTCGGGTCCAGTGTTCTTTAGATCCAAGACTGGCCGAAGGTCCCCAGACTTTTTCTTGACCAGAAATAACGGGGAGTAGAATCCCCGACCCCTCTGTGATGCAGGTAATTCTATTATTGCCTTCTTCTGGAGAAGCTCTTGGACGTAACTGGTCAACAGTAACCGTTTTTCCTCTGAAGGTGGAAGTCTGGTGGGACAAAAATGATCCCCTGGGGACGTCTCTTGAAGGGCCATCTGTGCCCGAAACGAACAGTAGCCACTGTCCAAGGGTCTTTTATTGCTTCCGCCCAAACCAGCTTGAATTTCGAAAGCCTTGCCCCCACTACTGCTGGATGGGCGGTCGCACCTTCAAAAAGACTTTTGGTCACTGGAAGCGGGAGTCTTGGGCTTCTGAAACTTCATAATGGATGTCTGGGGGTTCTTCCAGCCCCTCCTGTGTTCTTTTCCTGGCCTATAGGATTTAGCATCTCTGTATCTGTCTGGCAGATTACGTCTGAAGGGAGGAGGCCTCTGCTGTTTCAGTTTTCTGTTCGATGGAATCAGTCCCGACTTCCCACCGGTCACCTTTGAAATTGCTGAGTCCAGCTTTGCACCAAAAAGGTTCTCGCCGTCATATGGAATGCGGCACCAATTTGATTTGGAGACAGGATCCGCAGACCAGGGTTTCAGCCACAGTGCCCTCCTGGCCATTACGGAGGCCAACATGGCCCTTGATGACGATTTAATCGCATCCACCGAAGCCTCTGTCACGAAGTCCCCTGCGAGACTTAACTCCTGTAGAGCTTTTATTATGCTCTCCTGGTCCGCGACTTCTGAGACCAACCTCTCAGTGTTTGATGACCAGCTGGAAATGGCCCTGCCTACAGCTGCAAGTGCCACAGCCAGTCTGCAAGCGCCTCCTGCTGCAAGGTAGGCCCTCTTCATATCAGTGTCGATCCTCCTATCCAAGACATCCCTTAATGTCACGGCATCTTCGATCGGCAATGTCACATGCCTGGCTAACCGCATGAGAGATGCGTCTACCACGGGAGGAGAGACAAGAGGACTCACTTTAGGCTCCTTCAAGGGATATCATTTGGAAAGCCTGTTATTCAGACTCGATTTCTTCTCGGGTCCTTGCCATTCCTCTTTAATTAAATCATCCAATTCCTCAATGAACGGAAAGAACCTCTGAGTCCCTTTTAAGGTTTGGGAAGTATTTTTTCTGCTTTGGTTGGACTTCCTGGGGTTCCTCCAATCCGATCGCTTCCTTGACGATTTGACAAACGGTTCAATTAGCGAAAAATCAAACCCTGCAGTTGCTTCCAACCCCTCATCGTCAGACGGGGAATCCTGCTCTTTTAACGTGCTGGGAGGAGCAGGTGAGGCACTCCACGTTGATAACTCTGTCTCCGGAGTAGGAATCTGTGGAGCTACAGGCTCGCTAAACTGTGATTCTTTTTCCCTAGTAGCCTCCTCAAAGCATCTACGGCAGGCCAATTTATCGGGAAGGGCTGTGGCCCTGCATATCCAACATGCGTTTCCAGAGGGTCGCACTGGTGATCGCTGTCTATGGACAGGAGATCCTCTTTGATAGGAGCGGCTGTGTCTGGAGTAAGAACTGGAGCGACTTCTCCTGCGACTCCCTCTGTGGCCTGAGCGACTTCTCCTGCGACTGGATCGGCTCTGTCTGTGGCCAGAATGGCTTCTCCTGCGTGAAGTCTCTCTGTGCCTTGAATCGGAAGATTTTGCGGACCTGGTAGGGCTAACCATATAGGCAGCTTTAGGATTGCTCTCTTTTGTCAATCTTCACTACTTACCAAAAATCCTCCCCCCTTACCTAATAGGCTGGCGGTGATCTGCTAGGGCAGTGGTCTCCATAGCAAGGAATAAGGCAAGCCTAAGGAGATACCAATTGACATAGGAAGCACAGGTGAGGTAAAACACAGCAGCTTATGCAAGAAGTATAAATGCAGAGAAAAAAAACTGCGCCACCTCAACCTCCTACTCCATATGGACCAAGTCCTCCTAGGTCAAGATTATAATTTTTTATTTTTTTTATTTCAAAGTATTTTATTTTCCCACTAGCTTATCCATTAAATTGAATATTTTTTTTTTCCAGAAAGGGCGTATTCTGGGGCATTCCCACCATATGTGCCGCATCGTGCCGTTGAGTTTCTGAGGTTCTTAATGACTTCCTGTACCTCTTCTGCTGAGAAGGGGGCCTCCAGCATAATATTTTAATTTTTATTTATTCTTTATGTTATTTTAAGTTATTTCCCTTTCCACATTTGTTTGCAGAGCACTTGCCATGCTGTTAACAACATTTTGTTGCCATTTGCAGCCCTCTAGCCCTTTCCATTACTTTTTTAGAGCCATTTTAGTCCTCAAAAGTTCGGGTCCCCATTGACTTCAATGGGGTTTGGGTTCTGGGTTAAGTTCGGATCAAGTTCGGTCCTGAACTCGAACTTTTTTCTGAAGTTCGGCCGAACACGTCGAACCCGAACATCCAGGTGTCTGCTCAACTCTAATCAGAAGGAAATACGCTCTATCCCAAAAACTCTTTTACAAACACAGCAACAAGAGCAGAAAACTTTTACCTAGAGCCCTACAATCCAAAAAAGCAAGCACCATAGTTCGCACTATACATACCCCCACAGGGAAATCATTATCCACTAGCGATGATATCACAAATCACTTTGCACAATATTACTCAGAGCTATATAATCTTGCTCCTGAACTGAAACCTCCTGAATATAACAGATCACGTAAGTCTATCATTGATGACTTCCTTACACATTACAGTCCAAAACCAATCTCTCAACAGCAAGTGCACAAAATAGACGGCCCCTTAACAGGCCTTGATGGCTTCTCGATGACCTGCTATAAAATCTTCTCGTAAATTATCAACAAATCCCTTTTTAAGAGCATATAATTAACTACCAAAACCAAATACCCCATCCAACAATCTCCATAATCCCGAAACTTGGTAAAGATTCTGCACTTGCTTCAAACTACCACCCATCTTACTTCTGAATACAGACCTAAAAAATTTTGCCAAAATTTGGGCTAACCGCCTACTCCCCTTACTCACAAGGTTAATAGCAAAAGATCAGGTCACACACACTCATACCAAAACTGAACTCCACGTAAGATCAACCTTACATGCAATTTTTCTTACACTGTATAATACTTATCTAAAATAATCTTCACCAGTATAATAAATCATAGACAAAGTAAAGCTATTAAAGATTAGATATTGTTTGTTGCTCAGGGCGGCATTATTACTTTTATCATATTTCAATATATTGTTCTGTTATGAAATTGTGTCATACTTGAGTTCAATTGAGTTTATCGACCAAAGGTATATGGCAATGACAATATATGTCATTGTTTATTGCCTTCGTGCTTTTGTACAATTGATATGTTATCTATCACCATACTCTTGTTGCTGTAATACATTTATCTCATGTTCCCTTGTATTATTAACAAGTAAAATTAGTTTGGAACAAAAAAATAAAGATAACTAGAAATACATTTATAATATGTTATGAGAATTGCTGTTACTGCACTATGCACTAATAAAATGTATTATTGTTAAAGAGGAACTGTAGTCTGATCACACAATCTGTAATTAAAACATCTTTGCCATTCTGAAGCTTCCCTCCAACCACTTTAGATATTATTTTATATACACTGTGATTCTGTAATTGCCAAATATGCTGCAGAAATCTCCCTCCACCGAGTCTGACTGCATCCATATTAACTGTGGGCAGCTGAAGCTGCTGTCTGTTGACTTCCTGGATTTACACAGGGGCACACCTCCAGCTCTGCAGCTCTCATTGGCCCTCTCATTACTGATTCCCCCTCCCTTCCTGGCAAACTCACTCTCTCTCTCTCTCTCTCTCAGAGAGAGAGAGAGAGAGAGAGAGAGAGAGAGAGAGAGAGAGAGAGAGAGAGAGAGAGAGAGAGAGAGAGAGAGACACATGATGTCATAATCCTAGGTTAATGACCAGACAATAAACAAGAAGTGGGCTGTATAAGGGATTTACTGGCAGAAAAAAAATGTTTTATTATCCAAAGTTAAAACAACAACAAGGGCAGAAGATTTACTAGATGGAAAGTTGAAAAAATTACTGAAGGTCCACTTTAAATTGCCTGAATGCAGTTTCTATTTTTCATCACGAGATGGAGCCTCTATGGACCTTGAGCTCCAGATTCTCAAACACTGAATGCTGGAAGATGTAGCCTGGGTCATGAGCAGTGCCATTACCATGGCTGATAAGGAAACTACAAGATCCAGCATGCCTGGAGGCAGGAGGAGCCCAGGGGGGGGTATAAATAAAAAAAGCCTTGGAAAGAGTGGGGTTAGTTGGGAGAGTGCTGCCGGTAAGTGCAGAGAATGATGGACCTGCTGCTGAGAGAGAGAGAGAGAGGGAGAGAACTTAGGAGGCTGGTTAGTGACTGTATAATGGGTCAGCATCAGTCTGTTGTCCCTAGGACCCACTCCAAGGCCTGTAATTCTTGCTGCTGGAGAGCCAGAGCATACAGCCCTGCCTAGTGGCCAAATACTGCTGCCACTCAGGACAACTCCAGAGACACTTGCAGACCGCTATTATATCACTGGGTTTGCTATTCATCAGCTCACCAAAGGCAGCTGCCTGAAATCAACACCTAACCAAAGGGGGGCCCCTCCATCAGAAAAGCCTGATCAGATCAGGGGAAGCTGGTGAGCGTGTTATTGTCCCAATATTGACTTGTTTGTTGATATCTTCTAGGAAGATTTATCATACTTTGCCTTTTACTATTTCTTTGCACTTGCCCGCTATTGAGCACTGCTGGTCCTGTTTGGCCAGGGTCTATACCACAGAACCTTAACCCTTTACCTGGTGCATTCCACTTCAGTGCCTTCAGTTCATTGTTTATGAAGACTATCTCACTGAGTACAGAAATCACATTTAAAATGACTCACAGTTGCAATTTCCGACACCCGGCTATTGAAAAAAAAAATGGCTTGACCCCCCCCCCCTCCCTAGAATCTATACTATCTATACTTATCCAAGCAAGCAGCCTGGCAATTTAACAAGAAGGCCCCCAAATTCCGCCCCCCCCCCCTATATAATTGAGTAGGGGGCACATAGTACCCCTTACCCATTCACCAAAATAGCAGGGCGTTCAGCAGGGCAAACACCTGCTGAGCTCCCTGCCAATTTGGGTGTTCCCCAAACAGGGTAAACAGCCATTGTTCAGCCCAAACTAATGCTTGGGCCAAACCGTTGGCCCAACTCTACTGTCAACATTAAGGGGTATCTTGCTAAGTTGGGCAGTGAAGGGTTCCCACTTGCAAAGAGCATTATCACTATATTAATAGACAAGGGTCTCTTCTCGACATCCTGTCTGTACAAAGGTATATGGGAGTTTGTAGGGGGGGCAGATATTCACCACCCTCCAGGAAAATCTGTACATTTGTAAATCTTATTATTCATAATCCAAAAATAAGTCACGCACTCTGAAAAGTCTACAAATAAAAATCTCAAACTAAAAGGTAAAGAATGTTCATCCATTGTAATTCATGTCATCCAGCAATGTAAATCCAGCAACAATCACATCAACCTGTTGCCTGACAATATTTCCTTGATGCCACGCCGACCCCCCCACCTGTTGATGTTGACCAACTGTGCCAAATTACATATCCCCGGTGCTGCTACAATGTAAACAAGAGCCCTGGGGACCAGGGGCATCGGTAGGGGGTGGCTAGACGTGGCTGAAGCCCCGAATGTGTCCCCGCAAAGCCCCGAGTCTCTGGAATGCTGCATTCCATTGTTAGCCCCGAGTGTCGTCGGCTAATTTCGGCTGCACTCGCTAACAGATCGGTTCCCAGCAGCCGAAATTAGCCGAGTGCCATAGAGGCCGAAAGCGGACGAAATTGGACGAAAGTGGCCGAGTGGCGAGTACCGCTGGTCCCGCCTTCTGGAGTGGGACGTGTGACGTGACGTCCATCTTAGCCTGTAGGCTCCAGAAGGCAGGAAAGCTACATCCCCGCTCAGGCGGGTGGCTCGGCTCTCCTCTCCTCCTTGGCTCCGATCGGCTCCTCTCCCCAGTGACTGACTGACTGACTGCCTGCCTGCTGTGACCGCACACCATGGCTGAGGTAGGTCAGACAGACACAGAGACTAGTGTATGTGGGTCAGCCCTCAGAAGACCAGCAGAAAAACAAACAGCAAGGAGAAACATCCATTGTAAGCAATTTTGTCAACGTGAAATATTGTTAAAAAAAACACTTTAGTATCACTTTGAATATGCCATTAAAAGCATTGTTTTATGACTGTATTGTATGTAAGTACAAAGAAATACCTGTGGAGCTTGTCAGTAATTCAGATAACATCCTGTGTTATCGCAAAGAGACTATATTAAGCCCTCTCTTTTCACTCTAAAAGTCAACGAGTTCCTACGTGATGGATAAGAAGAAATTGGGAGTGGTTGATTAGTTTAGCAAAAGACAATGGACAGGGCTGACATGTATGTCATTGTCAGTGGGTCAGGCAGGTCAGTGTGTGGTCAGTGTATGTAGGTCAGTGGTCAGTGTGTGTAGGTCAGTGGTCAGTGTGTGTAGGCCAGTGTGTGTAGGTCAGGCACTCAGGCAGGTCAGTGGTCAGTGTATGTAGGTCAGTGGTCAGTATGTGTAGGTCAGTGGTCAGTGTGTGTAGGTCAGTGGTCAGTATGTGTAGGTCAGTGGTCAGTGTGTGTAGGTCAGTGGTCAGTGTGTGTAGGTCAGTGGTCAGTGTGTGTAGGCCAGTGTGTGTAGGTCAGGCACTCAGGCAGGTCAGTGGTCAGTGTATGTAGGTCAGTGGTCAGTATGTGTAGGTCAGTGGTCAGTGTGTGTAGGTCAGTGGTCAGTGTATGTAGGTCAGTGGTCAGTGTGTGTAGGTCAGTGGTCAGTGTGTGTAGGTCAGGCACTCAGGCAGGTCAGTGGTCAGTGTATGTAGGTCAGTGGTCAGTATGTGTAGGTCAGGCACTCAGGCAGGTCAGTGTATGTAGGTCAGTGGTCAGTGTGTGTAGGTCAGTGTGTGTAGGTCAGTGGTCAGTGTATTTAGGTCAGTGGTAAGTGTGTGTAGGTCAGTGGTCAGTGTGTGTAGGTCAGTGTGTGTAGGTCAGGCACTCAGGCAGGTCAGTGGTCAGTGTATGTAGGTCAGTGGTCAGTATGTGTAAGTCAGTGGTCAGTGTGTGTAGGTCAGTGGTCAGTGTGTGTAGGTCAGGCACTCAGGCAGGTCAGTGGTCAGTGTATGTAGGTCAGTGGTCAGTATGTGTAGGTCAGTGGTCAGTGTGTGTAGGTCAGTGGTCAGTGTATGTAGGTCAGTGGTCAGTATGTGTAGGTCAGTGGTCAGTGTGTGTAGGTCAGTGGTCAGTGTATGTAGGTCAGTGGTCAGTGTGTGTAGGTCAGTGGTCAGTGTGTGTAGGTCAGGCACTCAGGCAGGTCAGTGGTCAGTGTATGTAGGTCAGTGGTCAGTATGTGTAGGTCAGGCACTCAGGCAGGTCAGTGTATGTAGGTCAGTGGTCAGTGTGTGTAGGTCAGTGTGTGTGTAGGTCAGTGGTCAGTGTATTTAGGTCAGTGGTAAGTGTGTGTAGGTCAGTGGTCAGTGTGTGTAGGTCAGTGTGTAGGTCAGGCACTCAGGCAGGTCAGTGGTCAGTGTATGTAGGTCAGTGGTCAGTATGTGTAAGTCAGTGGTCAGTGTATGTAGGTCAGTGGTCAGTGTGTGTAGGTCAGGCACTCAGGCAGGTCAGTGGTCAGTGTATGTAGGTCAGTGGTCAGTATGTGTAGGTCAGGCACTCAGGCAGGTCAGTGTATGTAGGTCAGTGGTCAGTGTGTGTAGGTCAGTGTGTGTAGGTCAGTGGTCAGTGTATTTAGGTCAGTGGTAAGTGTGTGTAGGTCAGTGGTCAGTGTGTGTAGGTCAGTGTGTGTAGGTCAGTGGTCAGTGTGTGTAGGTCAGTGGTCAGTGTGTGTAGGTCAGTGTGTGTAGGTCAGGCACTCAGGCAGGTCAGTGGTCAGTGTATGTAGGTCAGTGTGTGTAGGTCAGTGGTCAGTATGTGTAGGTCAGGCACTCAGGCAGATCAGTGTATGTAGGTCAGTGGTCATTGTGTGTAGGTCAGTGTGTGTAGGTCAGTGGTCAGTGTATGTAGGTCAGTGGTCAGTATGTGTAGGTCAGGCACTCAGGCAGGTCAGTGTATGTAGGTCAGTGTGTGTAGGTCAGGCACTCAGGCAGGTCAGTGGTCAGTCAGTGTATGTAGGTCAGTGTGTGTAGGTCAGTGGTCAGTGTGTGTAGGTCAGGCACTCAGGCAGGTCAGTGTATGTAGGTCAGTGGCCAGTGTATGTAGGTCAGTGGTCAGTGTGTGTAGGTCAGTGGTCAGTGTGTGCAGGGCAGGCAGGTCCGTGATCTGTGTATGTAGGTCAGTGTATGCAGGGCCAATCCTAGGGTCACAGGCGCCTGGGTGCAGAAATATTTCTGGCGCCCCCACATGGGTGTGGTCATCTTACTAACTCCTCCCCTTTACTAATGTTTCTATGGCAACAACTCCACCTCTCCATCTGTAAGCCCAATACAATAACTTAGTTAACGGCTTTGACAAGTCAAAATAAATGTTTTATTTATTGACAATTCTGTGTAAATCAAATAGTGTAGCAGAAAAAAAAAAAACGGAATATAAATATGAACTGAACAATATTAAACTTTTGAACATAAAATGAGGTAGCAGAAAATCTATAACTACAGATGCCATATATGCAAGATAGATTGATTCTGTACTTTTAAAAATTTCCAATAAATACAATCACTAAAGTGCAAATAACAGATCTGCATAATGCATACGATCACAAAAGTGCAAATATCAAATTAAATAAAGTTAAAGTGGCTGGCTTCCCATCCTCCTTAGCAACCAGCCATATACAGTGTGTTTAAAGAGAAAAAAAAAAAAACTGCAAAATGCATGAAAACTGCATGCAAAAACAAGGGTTTAAAAGTGCAAAACGTGCCTGAAAAATGCTTCAAGCGCAGCAGCACAGATGTGAACCTAGCCTCAGAGTGCTCTGATTAACCCCAAATAAAGTTCAGCTGTTCTAGTAGGTCTTTCCTGACATTTTCTTAGTTGCATCCTACAGCAAAAGCCATGGTCCACAGAGAGCTTCCAAAGCATCAGAGGAATCTCATTGTTAAAAGTTATCAGTCAGGAGAAGGGTACAAAAGAATTTCCAAGGCATTAGATATACCATGGAGCACAGTGAAGACCGTCATCATCAAGTGGATAAAATATGGCATAACAGAGACATCACCAAGAACTGGACATCCCTCCAAAATTGATGAAAAGATGAGAAGAAAACTGGTCAGGGAGGCTGCCAAGAGGCCCACAGCAACATTAAAGGAGCTGCAGGAATATCTGGCTGTGTGCTACATGTGACAATAATCTCCTGTATTATTCATATGTCTGGGTTATGGGGTAGAGTGGCAAGCTTTTTCTTAATAAAAACATTCAAACCCAGCTAAATATTGCAAAAACACATCTGCGGTCTCCCAAATTTTCTTGGTACATTAACTTCCAGTTGTGAAACACTAGGGAAGGATGCAGTGTGTACACATTTTTTGATTATTTAATCAAACAAAACGAACTCTTCGAGCCTTGGCAACAGCAAAATTTCTAATGACATCATGTATATCCAAGTCTTCGCAGAAGGATTTTTCAATGGATAATATGGATAAGTTGGAAAGTCTTGCCTGGGACATTGTGGAACGGAGATAATTTTTTTATCAGCTTTAGTTTTGAAAATGAACGTTCCCCAGCAGCTACACTTACAGGAAGTGTCATCAATATTCTCAGTGAAATAGAGAGGTTAGGGAATGTGTTGGTCAAGTTATTCTCCACTAGATACTGCAAGATGTTGGTGACTGTCATCTCCTGAGTTAGAAAAGGTCTAATGGTGTCCAGTTCATCACAAAGATCCATTCCATTAATGTCAGAGTGGGATAACTGGCTGTCAGTTAACTTGTTTTGCAGATCCATGGAACATTTCAATATATAATCTCTGTCCATTGCAAGTTTTGGGATTTCATATAAAAACGCAAATGTGTCACAGTGGCTCTGAAGTAGCGTGAATCTCTCCTTTATGGACTGGATGGATGTATCCAAAACGGCAAAGAAAAAATTCACTTTAAAAGATTGTGTTGGGTCTGCAAGAGACTCATCTTCATGTTCATAGTCAAAATTCTTCTTTCTCCGTCGAGGTCTAATTGTAACGGCATCAGGAAATCGTGCTTCACAATCAAGCTTTTCAGCTATTTCTTTGGCATCAGATAGCACAGTCTCAAAGCCTTCATCAGACCTGTATTGCACCAAGTGCTTGATCAACTTTTCCAGTTCCTGTACACAGCCTGATAGGTTTAATGTTGTTTGCTGCAGTATTTTGCTGATTACGTTCACCTTTTTTTAATAATTCATACCAAATGACAATGGAACAAATGAATTTGAATGATTTAATTTTCATTGCCAAGGATTGAGCCTGATGTTTGGTGTCAATATCCCTGTTGTCATCATCTGAGATCTCATACAGTGCATCAAATACCTCAGGTAGGAAATAGCGCAAGGGTTTAATTGCTGCAACTCTGCTTTCCCATCTGGTATTGGAGAGTGGTTTTAAAGTTAGATTTGTAACGTGCTCCTTGAGTACTTGCCATCGTTGGGTGGATGAGACAAAGAACACATAAAGTTCTTGAATGATGCCAAAAAAATCTATTGTCAGGTATGAAATATTTGCAGCGTCATTCACAACCAAGTTAAGAGTATGTGCACTGCATGGAACAAAAAAGGCTCTTGGGTTGATATTGAGTATTTTTTGTTGCAAACCATTATGTTTTCCTTTCATATTGGCGCCATTGTCATAGCCTTGGCCACGCATATTCTCAATTGCAATCTGATTGTTCTTTAAGTAGCCCAGTAAAAAGGATGTCAGTCCTTCAGATGTCGTATTGTATACTGGGCAAAAATCCAGGAAGTGTTCTCGAATTTCAATTTTTTTTGCACTTTGATCTAGAACAACAAATCGGACAACAATGCTGATCTGCTCTATGTGGCTCACATCAGGAGTACAATCCAGGATAATGGAGAAATATTTGGACTCATTCAGGCTTCGTATAATTTTTTCTCGTATTTTTGTTCCAACTATGGCAATTATCTCATTCTGAATCTTGTAACCGAGATAATGTGGCATTTGTGAATGCTCTGAAATGGAGCACTGAATTCTCTGAATGTGTTCAGATATGATGGGATCAAATTTCCCTATCATTTCAACCAATTTCAGGAAGTTACCATTATTGTTTTGAAACAAACGGGTATCACAGCCACGAAGCGCCAGATTTTGTCCTGCTAAATATTGGATAATGTAGATTATTCACTGTATTACAGAATACCAGCGTTTCTCTTCTTGTTTAATGATCTTTTGATTGATATGATCAATGGTTGTTCCCTTTTCCAGAGCTCTTGAAAGATCCATCCATTTCTTATAATTTGTGACATGGATTTGGGTTTTTTCATGTCGGTTTAAATGTCTTGACAGATGCTGCCAATCATTAAAGCCTTGTTTTGAGGCCAAAGCCATATTGCCACTGTTAAATATCCTGCAAGCAAAGCACTGGACTGAATTATTACATGTAGAATAGATCAACCAATTTCTTGGTATTTTCTCTCCATTATCCAGTACTCTTTGGTAGTAAGTGATAGAAAAGCTCCTGTTGGTATCATCTTTTGGAAAAGTAGAAGCCTTTTCTTGAACAGGACCAATTTTTATCAGAGTTATTCTGTGTTGGTCATCTATATTTTCAGGCCAGAAAGCAGGATCACTTGAGATTCCACTTAATGATGTTGATGGCTGTTCAAGTTCCATTTCGGTTTCTTCATCCATCAGTACAATAGACTCAGTGTCTGAGTTAGAGGAAACATCAGATATATCTTCCTCTTCAATGTCAAAATTCTCTGCTGCTGATACAATGTAACCTGAAGTTACATCTCCAGTTGTTATTGGCTCAGTGCCACACTCGGGATCCACGGGGACCAGATCATCATCACATTCTGATGATTCGGCCAATTCTGTATTTTTTTCACCTTCTCCACCATGTGAAATGTCTGTGACACTGGACCTTAACTCTTTGCTTCATGTTGATGCATCTGTGCAAAGGGAATCTTGACCACTGCTTAATGAAGACTGTGGCTGCAAGAAGCTTGTGATGGAAGAAGTAATTTTTTTCAAAGCTTCTTCCTTTCTTTTCCGGCGTTGCAGGTTTTGATATCCTGATAACTTTGGTTTTTTGCTAGCCATCTAAGGGGAAAAGTACACTACACTGATCAGCCACAACATTAAAACGACTAACAGGTGAAGTGAATAGCATTGATTATATCATTACAATATCACCTATCAAGGGGTCGGATATATTAGGCAACTACACTGAGGTCTAATCGGATCTGGAGGGGGGGGGGTCTCTTTACCAGAGGCCCTCTTGGTGTCCATTAGAGAGTCCGTTGGAGCCCCCACCAGGCCAAACAGGGATATGTAATTAGTGGACCTCCAGCTGTTGCAAAACTACAAGTCCCATCATGCCTCTGGGTGTCATGTTTGTGGCTGTCAAAGTCTTGCTATGCCACATGGGACTTGTAGTTCTCCAACAGCTGGAGGTCTTCTAATTGCATATCCTTGATGTAAAAGAACAAAGAGTGGTCATTGTGTGCATGTGACAACAATATCACAGATTTTACACTAATGTGGCTTGTTTAGGAGGGTTGCAATAAAAAAAAAACACTCCTCAAGAAAAACCATGTGCATTTACTTGAGCCTTGTCAAAACACACCTTGAAGATTCTGAGGCCACATGGAAAAAGGTGTTACGGTCAAATGAGATAAAATTGAATGATTTGGCCTCAATACCAAACAAGATATCTGCCAGAAATCCAAATACAGCTCAGAATCCAAATAACACCATTCCTATAGTAAACCACGGAGGTGATAATATCCTGTTATGGAGGTGATAATATCCTGTTATGGAGGTGGTAATATCCTGGTATGGGGGTATTTCTCTGCAGCGGAAAATCTGCTGCTCGCTGCCAGAAGGTTGTCAATTGGAAGAAGGTTTACCTTCCAACATGACAATGACCCAAAGCACACAGCAACAATGACCACACAGTGATTGAAGGAGAAAAAGGTGAGTGCCCTTGCATGGCCTAGTCAGAGCTCAGACTTAAACGCCATTGAAAATCTGTGGAATGACTTGAAGATTGCAGTCCACAAACAGTCAGCATCAAATGTAACTCAGCTTGAGCAGTTCTTGCAGTGGAATAACGTCCTCACAGGATGTCTCCAACTTACAAGCCAACCTCAATGCTCTGTTTTATTGAGCAACTATGTGGCAAAATGAGGTTTCATGTTGATAAATGTAAAGTTATGCACTTGGGTCTAAGAATATGCATGCATCATACATACTAGGAGATCATCTGGGGTATCAATGGTGGTGAAGGATCTGGTATATCATAAGCTTAATAATAGCATGCAATGCAGGGTGGATTTTATTTAAATCACTAGTAAAAAGGCTTGATTTAAATCCACTCGATATAAATCATAATTTTTAAAGAGCAACTGTCATCTCTGTCCCCCACCAGCTCCTCCTTTGACTCACCGACAGTCCCATTCACTTTACTGGGACTGCTGGTGATGCAGCAGTGACACAACAAGGTGAGGGACATGGCGGCAGCAGGTGATTGGACGCCCCCTGCCATGATGGATCTGAAATGACAGGTGCTTTTTTAATGTAAGGACTCATTCTTGTTGGTAGTTAGAATCTTTAATATTTGCAAACAAAATTATTTACTTATTTCCTCTTCAGAATAATAAGCTGTCAGGTTAGTAAAACAGCGATATCAGAACGGATTCAATCATACAGTTTGTAGTGTACACAGATTTGCAAAACAATGGGGTAAAGGAATATTCCTGAACTTTGTTTTATCTCATGTTTATTGTGACATTGTGTGAATGCATCAATGTACTGCATGTTATCTCAACTTTCAGAGCTTGGATTTATTGAGCCTGGGTTCACACATATGCAAACACAGACTTTGCATGTGATAAGCACCGCATTGATGGTGTGGATCACATGCGATTTCTGTGCAATGCAAATTCAGCCATACAGTTGTATGGCTGAACTCGCATTGGATTCGCACAAAAAAGGGGCAGGGACTTTATTTTTCCCACACTGAAATTGGATCGCATGGATCGAATTCAAAGTTTGCACTGCGATCTGTGAACTGATCTGGGGGTGTCATTAACATTGTATTGACACCTGCAGCGGTTTGCAGAGGGCGGTGTGAACTGCCCTCTGGGGGAGAGATGCGACGAGGGAACTGGCACTGCAATTGTGCTGGTTCCTGCATTGCTTTAGTGTGAACCCGGGCTAAATGAGTTTACCAAAAATGTAAAGATTCTAGAATATACAGCCTCTTGCTACATAACTAAACTCCATTTTCATGCTGAATCAACAACATTTTTAATGTATCTTAAATACAATTTTTTATAAATCATTGATTTATACCCACCCTGATGCAATGCCAAGCAGCGGTTTCCAAATCGAACATAATAATTTTTTGTATTAAGCCCCCGGCTAGATCATAGTGTATTTGTGAGAATGGTGAGTGAGTTTCAGTATTAGGCTCGGTTCACACTGCTGCGATGCGGGAACGCTGCAAATCTACTGCGGGTCCTGCATCGCATGTCTCCCGGCGGCAGTTCACACTGCCCTATGCAAACTGCTAGGAGTGTCAGTTAAAAGTTAATAACACCCCCAAATCAGTTTGCGTATCGCAGTGCGACCTGCAAACTCGGACAGGAATCGCATCGCTTGGTGTGAACACCCATGTGATCCGATTCTGCTGCAGACCAAAAAAAGGGTCCTGTATGACTTTGGTCCCAATGCGATGCAAATTCAGCCATACTATCTGAATGGCTGAAATCGCATCGCACAGAGCTTGCATGTGATTTGCACTGCAGTGTGGTGCGAATCACATCTGATCTCGGACATCGCAGCAGTCTGAACCCGGCCTTACTGACGTACTGATGGACTCACTGTCCATATAAAATATATATACGCGATACTTAGTGTTGCCAACCCCTACGACTTTTTTTTAAACCTAGAAAATGCACTGACAAGATGCAATTTTTACTTACAACATGAAATTTGACAGAAACTATTCAAAACTATTGACCTTTAAACTATATGTAAACTGTTTACAGTAAACATTATACAGTCAGCTTGATAAAAAGTGGAGTGTGACTAAAATGATGAAAAACCTAGGAATAATTCTGGATGGGGAAGGAAAACACATGCAGAGATTCATATAGCACATGGTGAAAAAGCGTTATTATGGTCAGAACTTGGGCCTAGTCGCTTTATACACTGCACTCCTATGCCATATTTACCCACAAAATTCTCCTAATTACTGTGCCACAACTGACAGCCTCACAGCCACACATACACCTAGGACTAGAGAATCATTTTTTAAAGCATTTTCATTTTCAATAACATTTGCACAAAGAATGATATCACTTTGTCTGAGCCTACCTTACAGAAGATCTTTGTTAAAATCAGTAACTGTTGAGAGAATGAACACTTGTTAGGACTATGCAACATACAACATGGAATATGGGAACGAGGGGGGGGGGGGGGTGGAGGGGAGAGATTTATGTATTATGTGATCTGACACTCTCTGGGGAGTGCATGCGCGCCACCAGCGACCCACTCCAGGTGTAATTACGTACAGTGGGAGCTGATCTGCGGATACCGCAGACTTGATGCCCACCAGAAACTGTTGATCATTAGACAGAGAGCCAGAAAGGCGTTCTGCATATGTAAACAAGGCAGATCACCATTCTGTCTGTTTGCAAGAACACAGGATCCATTCCTTCCCCTAGTAAAAGCACTTCCCACACAGTGCACAAGAAACAGCTAGGCACACAGTTAACCCTTTAATCACGCTTTAGCCACCCCCTATTCAGGCACCTGGCCCCTTTTCTAAAGCCGGGCTCCAGAATTACAAAAGCTGGGGGTGTTTTTAAAGCACCTGATTAGAGCCATAGGCTCTAATAGGCTTCAAAAAAAGGTGAACTGCGAGCGCAAAGCAGTTCACCCAGCTGTGTTAGAAAAGCAAATGAATATTCGCTTTCCTAACACTGAACCGCCTCTCAGGCAATCAGATGCGCGGGTCTGTTACCCGTCACCTGATTGGCTTAAACGTCAGGCGCTATGATTGGACGCCTATCGGGACGAGGGGGGAGACGCATGGAGGAAACAGAGCCAATGTCTGACATGCTGCAAGGTCCCACCACTTGCCACTGTCACCTGCCGCCACCGAGACAGGGTAAGTGTCGGGCAGACGGCGAGTGGGTGTAGTGGCACAATTTGATGGGCACAGTGGCAGCATTTGATGTGGCACTATTTGATGGGCACAGTGGCTGCGTTTGATGGGCACAGTAGCTGTGTTTGATGGGCACAGTGGCAGCGTTTGATGGGCACAGTGGCAGCATTTGATGGGCACAGTGGCTGCTTTTAATGGGCACAGTGGCTGCTTTTAGGCGGGGGGACAGTGGCTGCATTTGATGGGCACAGTGGCTACGTTTGATGGGCACAGTAGCTGCTTTCGATGGGCACAGGGCCTGCGTTTGATGGGCACAGTGGCTATGTTTGATGGGCACAGTAGCTGCTTTTGATGGGCACTGTGGCTGCGTTTGATGGGAACTGTGGCTGCGTTTGATGGGCACAGTGGTAGCTTTTGATGGGCACAGTGGCTGCCTTTGATGGGCACAGTGGCTGCCTTTGATGGGCACAGTGGCTGTGTTTGATGGGCACAGTAGCTGCTTTTAATAGGCACAGTGGCTGTGTTTGATGGGCACAGTGGCTGTTTTTGATGGGCACAGTGGTAGCTTTTGATGGGCACAGTGGCTGCGTTTGATGGCACAGTGGCTGCCTTTGATGGGCACAGTGGCTGCGTTTGATGGCACAGTGGCTATGTTTGATGGGCACAGTGGCTGCGTTTGATGGGCACAGTGGCTGCGTTTGATGGGCACAGTGGCTGTGTTTGATGGGCACAGTGGTAGCTGTTGATGGCACAGTGGCTGCGTTTGATGGGCACAGTGGCTGCGTTTGATGGGCACAGTGGCTGTGTTTGATGGGCACAGTATCTGCTTTTAATAGGCACAGTGGCTGCGTTTGATGAGCACAGTGGCTGTGTTTGATGGGCACAGTGGTAGCTTTTGATGGGCACAGTGGCTGCGTTTGATGGCACAGTGGCTGCCTTTGATGAGCACAGTGGCTGTGTTTGATGGGCACAGTGGCTGTTTGATGGGCACAGTAGCTGCTTTTAATAGGCACCGTGGCTGCGTTTGATGGGCACCGTGGCTGCGTTTGATGGGCACCGTGGCTGTGTTTGATGGGCACAGTAGCTGCATTTGATGGGCACCGTGGCTGCGTTTGATGGGCACCGTGGCTGCGTTTGATGGGCACCGTGGCTGCGTTTGATGGCACAGTGGCTGCTTTTAACAGGCACCGTGGCTGCGTTTGATGGGCACCGTGGCTGCGTTTGATGGGCACAGTGGCTGCCTTTGATGGGCACAGTGGTAGCTTTTGATGGGCGCTTCATGGGCAGAGGCAGCTTTTGATGGGCATGGTGGGCGTTTGATGGGCACAGTGGGCGTTTAATGGGCACAGTGGGCGTTTTATGGGCACAGTTGCAGCTTTGGATGGGCACAGTGGGCATTTAAGTGGGCACAGCTTTTAATGGACACAGTGGGCGCTTTATGGGCACACTTACTTCCAGTTCCTGGTCTGGTGCAGTGGGTCACTCGTCTCGTCTCGTCTCGTCTCACTCATTCTTCAGTTCAGCTCTCTCTAAGCTCCGTTCACTCGTCCGCCCCCTCTGAGCCACGCTGCCTGAAGAACATGGCAGCGGTGGGGGCGGAGCTTGTACACTAGCCGCAGAGGCGGCGCGCAATGGATCCTGGTGAGGCCGCGGCACGCTCTGAATGCAGGGGCGGCCGCGGTCTCTCACTGACGTCACTGGCTGCTAGCTAGCCGCCGGCTGGGCGGCCGGCGATTCTAGCAAGCCAGTCCGCTCAGCTTCGGCCGGCGCCCCTCTTCTAATTTAAAATACAGCGCTGGGGTGGGGTGCACCCGCTGCAACACGGGAAGGATCAGCCCTGAGTGTATGTAAGCCACACATCCCCACCACCGAGGCCAAAAAAAAAAATGCCGCAAATCGCCCCCCCAGAGTGATATCACTAACAAAATATGGTCCATTTTGGGGGAAAGGATGTGGGGAAGAGTCCCTTTTTTCTCAACATGCAGAGAAGGTGCCTTGCAAGGTGTGGTGTTGTCCTCCTTCCCTGCAATGTCTCTATATTTCACACACCTGGGCCTTCCCTTTCCTGGTCACATAGGCTGCACACTTGTATAATAGTGTCGTTTGAATTATAAGGGGGCTCCAAGCTGTTTATTCTTTTTTTTTTTTTGTCACATTTAAATGACTATAGTTTTGTAACTTCATGTAAAGCTTTGGGCATTGCCCAAGCATGTTATTTAAATAATTTGTTTATTTTCAATGTTACCTTTTAGACCCCCTTCCTATTGAATGGTAATTTTTAAAAGCAAAGTTTGCATTGGTACATGTCACACATTGATTTGTCCAACTCCCCATACCCTGTTAGCTTGAATATCACCACAGCCCACTCCCAAAATTGCATCTGGATTTGTTTCCAGGGACCTCCTACCTTCTGCCAGTGTTGATACCCTGAATGGTACCCAGAACACACTAGCATAATAGCTTCAATTATCATTTTTTTTTATAATTGGGCTGCGACTGCAGGAGAAACCCGGTTAGTGGCTGGGCAACCCAATGAAGACATATATAAACAGTAACTGGTAAATTCATACAACAGTTGTAGACAATGTACCTTATGAATTGAAAGAGGACAATATAAATGGTAAAGAAGATGTAAACCTAACTACTTCTTACTAAGGTTGTAAGAACAGTCTCTCCTTTTGTCACAGTGCTCAGTAAAGACCTCAAAGATTGCGTAAATTCCAGTCAACAAAGTTGGGGCCTATTGAAACCAATATTAAACAAATACCGTATATATTCGAGTATAAGCCGACCCGAATATAAGCCGAGGCACCTAATTTTACCACAAAAAAATGGAAAAACTTATTGACTCGAGTATAAGCCTAGGGTGAGAAATGTGCAGCTACTGTAAGTGTAAAAGAGGGTCAACAAGGCCCATTTGCAGCCTCACTAGTACCCCCGAACTTCAAACTTGGTAGATGCCCCTAGCTGCAGCCAAAATTTGGGGTCTCTGGACCCAAAGGGTCCCGAAATGACATTGCTGCAGATGGACACAGTTGACCGAATTTGGGGCCCTGTATCTCGGGGCCACTTGGATATGTTGTAGTGTTGGTTCCACTGGGTTTGCACACCAAATTCTGGGTTCCTAGCACCAAGTGTTCCCGAGATACGGGGCCCCAAAGTCGGGTCAGAAAATGTCAAGCACTTTTCTGCAGCAGAGAATGACATTTTCCAAACCGACTTTGGGGCCCTGTATCTCGGGGCCACGTGGTGCTAGGAACGCCAAATTTGGATATGTTGTAGTGTTGGTTCCACTGGGTTTGCACACCAAATTTTGGCCCCAAGATACGGTGCCACAAAATTGGGTCGGAAAATGTAATTTTTTGTTGCAGAAAAGTGCTTGACTCGAGTATAAGCCGAGGGGGGCATTTTCAGCACAAAAAAATGTGCTGAAAAACTCGGTTTATACTCGAGTATATATGTTACCACACAGGTGCAATATATTTTTCTATGTGTACGGAGAAATATAGGATGACTTAGCCATTTTATTTATTTTTTTATTTTTTATTTTTTTCCACCTCAGCGAACATTAAAGAGACTTTCATTCAACTTTACGTTCATTTCTGTCTCTTTCTTTAAGTCACATCATTGTGGTTTTTTCTATTTCAAATCTATACATATCATACATCCCCTTTACCCCCCCCCCCCCACCTTGCAATCATTTTGAATAGGCCGTTACTTGTGCTTATTCTATTACCGTGTAATCTGTAAGATCTTTATCGTGTAACCTCTTCTACATATTTCCATGTATTTTGTAGGGGAGACTCTGCTGTGTGCTGCTGATGTGGAATTTCTGGGTCTTCAGCGTCAGGGAGATCTGTGTAGGCTGAGGAATTTGAGGAATTTTGTGCAGGGCCGCGGGCGCCATCTTGGATTCCTGTGTCCGGCGGCTGTGAATAGTAATCAGTCATCCGTTTCAGCGGCCGGTATTCTTTCCTCTTGCGGCTCGTGTGAGGCATAGCAGAGGCTGTGGGGCACGTACCCATGTAATTAGGGGCTTTTCTGATTGTTCTGAGCGGCGATGTGGCCGTGAGCGTTCCGGTCGGTGCAGGAGCTGTGGGATCAGACGTCCATCAAGCTCGGCGGTTAGCCACGCCCCCCATATTTCCATGTATTTTTAAATTCCTTCCAGGCTGTCCATTTGTCCCTCGCGTCTCCACCTAGTTCACTTACTTCCCCTTTCTCATCTATATTTTCTAGATTTTGGATTTTACTTATCTGGATAATTAGATCCCTGATTCTTGGACTCTCTGCTGCTCTCCAGTTTTTTGGGATTAAGTTTTTTGCTTCATTTAATACAATGGGAATTAACGTATTTTTGTATTGTTTGACGGGTAAGTCTGTCCCATGGAACAAGCATGTCCATGGGTCATCTGCTATTTCCACCCCCGTGATCTCCTTTATTAGCTGACGGACTTCGTTCCAATACTTTTTAATGACAGGGCACTCCCACCAAATATGGGCTGTATTT
This sequence comes from Lithobates sylvaticus, assembly GCA_028564925.1. Classification (NCBI taxonomy): domain Eukaryota; kingdom Metazoa; phylum Chordata; class Amphibia; order Anura; family Ranidae; genus Lithobates; species Lithobates sylvaticus. The sequence goes on along the minus strand of CM053031.1, from coordinate 300,277,035 downwards.
CCCAATTGTTTACACCCACGCCAGCACTCAGCGGATTGGTCTACTGCGTATCTACTGATTGTATCGGGTGTGATGTACCACCTTGCGAGGCATTTGAAATTTGTCTCTATCGACCTATTGTCCACCACTGAACTGTGTAATCATTTTAAAATTGTCTTCACTTTCTGTGTACTACATCGTGCTCCTAATTCTCTTTCCCACTTTTTTATGTAGGGCGGGTCCTCCAAGTCGTCCCCCTCCATTTGAATTTTGTATATTCGCCCTATGTTCTTTCTTGAATGGGCTTTCAAACAGAGCTTCTCTAATGGTCTATAATCCTCTTTCCCTCTTAATGGATGGGGCAATTTTTCAATAAAGTGGCTCAGTTGGAGGAACCGCCACACATCTACCTTCATTAACCCAGTGTCCCTGCTCAGTGTTTGAAACGTTTTAATTTTACCTTGGTGAATAATATCCTTAATTTGTGCGTTTTCATTTTTTATCCAATTTCCCCCCACTTCTTTTTTCCCCGGTGTGAAAAAATCATTCAGACTCAGATATATTAGTGGAGAGTTATATGTCCATTTTTTTTGTGCGTGGGTGCGATCCCAAATTTTAAATGCTGTATGTGTGATTTCATGTGTACCTAATCCCATATTTCTATATTGTGGGGGGTTCCAAATTATTCTCCCTAACTGTGTACCACTCATTTCTTTTTCTAACCTAACCCATCTTTTTTCATTAGCCTCTTTCGCCCACTCTATCACCCGAGTTAGAACAATCGCGTTATGATATTTTTGAAAATCCGGCACCGCTAAACCACCCTGTTTCTTTCCCCTACTTAGGACACCAAATGCTATTCTCGGTTTTTGATTGTTCCATATATACTTTGATATTAGCCCTTTCAGTGTTTTTAAAAATATTTGCGGGAGTGATATGGGGAGCATTTGCATCTTGTAAAGAATTTTTGGGGCCAGCACCATCTTCGTCACATTGATCCTGCCAATCCAGGATATTGAGGTTACTGAGAGCCTTTTAATTTCAGTTTTAATTTCGTCCAATAGAGGAATAAAATTGATATTATATATTTCTTTAACCGTGGGTGCTAATTTAATTCCTAGGTATTTAATCTCTTTTTTCCAGGGAAAATTAAATTCTTTTATCAGTTTGGCTTCTTCTTTCTTGCTAATGTTGATTTTTAGAATTTCGGATTTACTGGGATTTATTTTTAGGTTTAGCCATTTTAGACCAGACTCCAAGCTATAGTTTTATCTACCTGTTTCTGTCTGTAAAGGGGATTTTGAAACACTGTCCCCTTAATAAAGCAGTGTCTGTGATGTAATCCACCCTGCTGATGCTGAATAGCTGAATTTGGCTGATACAGCATACAACTCTGTCACGTTGAAATACGGCCCTGGAATAGTGATGAACTGAATGGCCAGAGTTTGCAAACTGGAGGAAAGTCCGGGTGCAGAATCCAAACCCCAATGAAGTAAATTGAAGTTGAATGTTAAAAAACAGTATTGACCATTATGTAGACTAATAGGTAAAGCGCTATCAAGCAAAAGCAGTGAATTTAATAATGCTGTAAGTGAAACATTAAAAATGCTAAATTCCAACTGAGATTTGAATGTGCTTGCTAAAGCCCACCTATCAACTACCAAATTTCATACCTCTTCAGAGCTGTGGCTTAGTGACCGCAGAACCATCCTCTTAACATAAACATACCCTCTCCTCTGTCCATGTGGTATTTTTGTATCTCCTCTTTTAAATGTGACCCCAATGGGATCTTTGCTGGTGCCTCAGTTGTTGCAATCGCAGCACTCCATGTCCTCCTTTATGTTTTTCTATCTATGTATGCCAATCTTGATGTCCCCTTGAGGATCAGCAGGCACTGAGGGTGGCCGGTAGGGTTGATCTCACCCGCCGAGCCAATCAGCAGGCACTGAGGGTGGCCGGTAGGGTTGATCTCACCCGCCGAGCCAACTATTGGCATTGGCCCTTTTCCATCATGGCGCCAATTGACCAATCACGCGTGAGCATGACATCATATCCGGTGGGGGCACTTTATGGGCAACCGCTATTCCCTCGGCACCATTGGATGCCGGAGAGTTGGAGGGGGTATATGGCGGCTTTATGCTGCAGTCCTGCCCTGGAGAGACATACCGGTATTTATTCTATCAGACCACAAGTGCAATGGTAAGATCCAGTTTGGATATATTCCCTGTTGGATGGGACTAGCATTTATTATTTAAGGTTTATCTAAGCTACTATTTTAAATTACTGTAGTTTGAGCAGTGCTTGAAGACCAACTGATGCTTCATGCTATGCATTTGCAATGTGACTGAATGAATTGATCTGATATTGATCCAATATTGTGGATGTTGTAGATTTCTGTGACCCCCACATGGTCCATCCTTGGATCTCCTTTGGATTTTTGTCAGTGGTAGGTATAGCCTTTTTTAGGCGTTTTTAATATGCCATGTCCGGCCCCTCCTTCGTCCCCCCTGCTGACTTCTGGAAGACACACATGCACAGCCACAAGGCTTAACTTCCTGATTCTGTTACTGAAGATTGCAGTGCCTCCACCCGGGAGCCGAGGGACAGATCGGCTTCGGGTGAGGACATTGCGGGCGTCATGGGCAGGTAAGTGTCCATATATTAAAAGTCAGCAGCTGCAATATTTGTAGCTGCTGACTTTAAGAAGCCATAGTCTGGCGAAACAAGTAGAGATGAATACATTACACCAGTATTATATGGATATTTCATGACGTTTTTTATGAAAAATAATGCCATTTTAATGTTTATAATAAACATTTTAATTTGTATAGTAATTTCTTGTGTGGCACCTTTAAGACCCCATCCTTCACTTCTTTACAAATTAGAATTTTTTTCTTTGTTTACAGAAGGAACCAGAAACTAAATGTACCTAGCATCCTATCAAGGAGGATGATACATTTATATAGCTGATAATGAAGACATCATTAACCACTTACAATACAGGGCACTTTCACCTCCTTTCTGCCCAGACCAATTTCCAGCTTTCAGTGCTGTCACACTTTGAATGACAATTACTCAGTCATCCAACACTGTACCCAAACAAAATTGTTACTGTATCTTTTTTTTTCACACAAATAGACCTTTTTTTGGTGGTATATAACCACTTCAAGCTCCTTGAGGCGATTCAGTTCGCATTTGCAGCGCTATACAAATCATTCCTTTCAGCCCCGGAAGAATTTGCCCCCTTAATGACCAGAGCATTTTTTGCGATTCGGCACTGCATGGCTTTAACTGACAATTGCACGGCCGTGCGACGTTGTACCCAAATAAAATTGACAGCCTTTTTATCCCCACAAATAAAGCTTTCTTTTGGTGGCATTTGTTTACCTCTGCGGTTTTTATAAACAAAAAAAGACAGACAATTTTGAAAAACAAGCTATATTTTTTACTTTTTGCTATAATAAATATCACCTAAGCTCTCTGTCCCGCTCGGCGGCTCCAGCACTATGACAGACGAACGCGAACGGCACCCAAAATCCTGCAAGTCAGGCAATGATGCCACCACAGCACGCACACGCCCTCTGCCTCCCAGACCTGCAAGCCCTGGATATTAAAGCAACTCTATCTGCAGCCATCACAGACCTAAAAGCAGATATACAGGGTGTAGCAGAAAGGATGGGAACAATGGAACAGGCTACAGCATGCCATGCAGACGCCATAAAACAGGTACAGAAAACCTCTGACATGCATCTATTACATATTATTGAAATTCATTGCCACCTAGAAGACCTCGATAACCGAGGAAGATCTCACAACATTAGAATCAGGGGGGTCCCAGAACTAGCAGACCAGAACCCACTAGCACAAACGGCTGCAGCAATATTTATTGACTTGTTAGTAAGAACCCCTGATTCCCCCATTGAGTTTGAGAGAATTCACAGAGCCCTCAGACTGAGAGGAAGAGACACAGATCCTCCTAGAGACATAATATGTTGCCTGGTAAACTTCCCTCTAAAAGAATTCATTTTAAAAAAAGCAAGGGAGAAAAATAGAGTCCTCTTTAATGGAAATGAAATAAAATTGTACCAAGACCTATCACACATCACATTACAGCAACGCAGAGCTCTACCCCCTATCCTAGACCAATTGCGTACCAGAGGAATTCCATACAGGTGGAAGTTTCCATTCTGTCTCTCAGCCACATGGAGAGGACACACAGCATTGTTACGCACACCTGAGGATCTTTAATCGTTCTGCGAAACACTGAACATCCCTGCACCTGAGGTCCCTGATTGGTACAACTCTTTCATGCTGAATGAAACATGGATCAACGTGACCAACAACTACACTCCCAGAGCTCAAAGAAACAGAGATCATCGTTGTTGATCGCCATAGGCCCAGCACAATAGAAGAGGTATAATCCAAGGAAGCCCTGGAATATCACCACCTAGACGCAGAGACCGCATGGATCGACAAGACCAAATGGACACTTGAAAGCTAATTAACTATAGGGGATTCAATTGTTAATATATACTCAAACAAATATAGGCAACTGATTTATATCTTTGCTGCTTTCATTCACTAAGATGAAACATCAAAAAAAAGAAAACAAAAACATCCAACAGACAAAATTCAGTCACTACGTTAAAAGTTTGTGTTTAAAAGTTAACGGTTTACATTTACCCCTCCCCCTGTTATTTATTTTTTACTTTCTTCTCATTTACAGCAAAGTGGCATACATCAATCACTGCAAGTCTACCACCTCTTAGTTCACTTGAACACGATCACTTGGACAGAACCAACAGACTCAACATCACAAGGGTACAAGTGATATGCCTGAACTGTGAGGGATTGTATGCAAGTAGCACCATTGCATTACTTTTTTCCAGATACCCAGGAAAGTTAAATGTGAATATCATTTTTGAAACTTCAGCTACTCAGTAACAGACTTGCCTTATAATATAGAAATTACTATATTTACAGAATATACCGTATTTATCGGCGTATATCACGCACCTTTTTCCCCTTCAAATCAGGGGAAAATTGTGGGTGCGTGTTATACGCCGATCCCTGCCGATCTCCGCTGACTGTGAGCGGAGTGGAGCGATCGCCGCCGAGCTACACATAGCGAGTGTACTCGACTCTTCTCTGCCCCACTCACAGTCCCACCATTGGACCTGTGTTATGTCCATCATAGGGTGGACTGGGCGTGACTGTGAGCGGAGCCGAGAAGAGCCGACAAGAGCCGAGTACATGTTTATCTCGGCTCCGCCCAGTCCCTGCTATCTCGGCGGCGCTCGCTCCGCTCCCGTGTCCTGTCGGATACTGTCCTCCGCGGCGCCAATTTTAAATGGCAATGACACTGAGGGCAAAGGCTGCAAAAGGCTGCACTGGGGAAAGGCTGCACTGGGGCAAGGCTGCACTGGCAAGAGGCTGCACTGGCAAGGCTGCACTGGCACAAGGCTGCACTGGCAAGGCTGCACTGCCACAAGGCTGCACTGGCAAGGCACTGACAAGGCTGCAATTGACACTGATAAGGCTGCATTGATGGGCATTTAAATGTAAGTTTTTTTTCCTTAAACTTCCCTCCTAAAAGTTTTTTTCCTTAAAATTCCCTCCTAAACTTGGGGTGTGTGTTATACGCCGGCGCGTGTTATACGCCGATAAATACGGTACTTCCATTTATAGTTGGTCATATCAGACTTTATGATATACAACAAGGGTGACACACGTTTCCTAGGAAGTTAAATTGAACTGTAGCTGAACACAACCGGAGCTGAATGACTAAAAGACTATATGATTATCCCAAAGACAAACCTTTAGTGCTCTGGGATTTAATTCATAAACCTATAGTAGGTTATGGATGTTTTTGAATGATTATAACTAAAGATGTTTGAAAAATTGTCAATATCATATACTATTAATATAGCGATTATACAAAATCAACATAAAAATAAGGCATAATGGTGGATAAATACGAATATACTTCAATATTAAAAATTAAGATAGTATACCTCAAGATATTTACCCTCCAAATTCAAAATATTCTATTTAGATGGGGGATATCACAATCAGTTGGTATTTTCAACAATTAATTGATTCACTTCCACTACGATAAAAGAAAAGAAGGAAGAGACAAAAGGTAGGGGGAAGGGAGAAGTAGGAAAAAACTGTATATGCTGACCACCATGTTGCCTTATTGATACACCAAATACCTCTGAAGAAATTATAATTGCAAAGTGTTTTTGTTTGTATTGAAAATTAGTTCAAACAGTTGAATTATTAATCAGATATGGTTTACTTAAATTTAAATAGTTCCATAAGATATACTTTACAATCTCCCAACTTGCATGAAACGTAAACTTTCCAATATAATGGCTCCCTCTAGTGGCCGAAATACAAAATTGCATAAGATGTTGTATTAAACCTAGACCTGTTTAACCTTTCATTACATAGAGAACATGGTATATTCTTATAAAACCTAATTTAAATACATTACCACATTTGCATATAAAATCTCGTCATTCCCTAACTCAAAAGATTTATTGGATATTGTTTACTCCAACTATTTGATTACCCTTTCTCATGTTCAATACATTATATCTTAATCCCAAACCATTAGAACAATACATTTAGCTAGCTGCTCCGAGATGCTGGATAGAACAAAACAAAAAGTAGATAAGGAAAATTTAAACCTGTCTCAAATTGCTTTTTAGAAGCGGAAGGAGACAGTGATAGTTACATTGAGATTCCATTAGGTCCTACTTAGACCCCGTTCCCACACAAAGGGCAATTGTTACTTGCCCTTTGAACATACCGGACCTTTAAAATATGGTAGACTAGCAGGTCTAATCCTACCTCTGGGACGTTTACCCCCTCCCCCACCCATCCCTAGTCAAGCCCTTTTTTTTTTTTTTTTTTATCTACCCCCCATCCTAATCTCCGCTCACCCCCAGATTAATACCAAGAAAAACAAAAAACTTAAGGATTGATAGATTTACTCCAAGATGTCTACCTATAAACAACAAAATTTTCCATCCTCTATAAAATTGATTTCAGTAAATGCTAACGGACTCAACATCCTGGAAAAAATAACAAAATTTCTCAATGAATTTCACAAACAAAAAGCAAATATCATCTGCATACAGGAAACACACTTTAAATCTGATAAAACTCCAAAACTGCAAGACAAAAAGGTATCCAACTGCATTTCATGCCCCCAATCCAGAAGGGAAAACCAAAGGTGTCTCAATATTGGTTTCAAGACAGACATCAATTCAGACACATGAAAAAATTATAGATCCTGGGGGGAGATACATATTCTTGAAAGGAAAAATGGGCCCTCGCCTCATTACAATAGCAAACATCTACGCCCCCAATTCAAAGCCGGTAGCTTTTTTTCGCAAAATTAAAGACCTATTAACAACTTTCTCCTCAGGTATTCTAATTCTAGGAGGGGATTTCAATATTCCCTTAAATCCCCTCATAGACACCTCGAATGGTACATTGAGCCTCCCTTATAGAGCATTGAAACAAATCAAAATTCAACTACAGGAACTAATCACAAACAAAAGACTTTACATATTTCTCATCTGTCCATCAAAAATACTCGAGAATCAACTACTTTTTTTTATCACAACCTGACCTTAACCACATTAAGACCAGCCTTGTTTTGGATTTTAGGTGTTTACATGTTTAAAACAGTTTTTTTTGCTAGAAAAAAACTTAGAACCCCCAAACATTATATATTGTTTTTTTCTAACACCCTAGAGAATAAAATGGCGGTCGTTGCAATACTTTTTCTAACACCGTATTTGCGCAGCGGTCTTGCAAGCGCACTTTTTTTGGAAAAAATTCACTTTTTTGAATAAAAAAATAAGACAACAGTAAAGTTAGTCCAATTTTTTTATATATTGTGAAAGATAATGTTACGCCGAGTAAATTGATACCTAACATGTCACGCTTCAAAATTGCGCCCGCTCGTGGAATGGCATCATACTTTTACCCTCAAAAATCTCCATAGGCGACGTTTAAAAAATTCTACAGGTTGCATATTTTGCGTTACAGAGGAGGTCTATGGCTATAATTATTGCTCTCGCTCTACCGATCGCGGCGATACCTCACATGTGTGGTTTGACCACCGTTTTCATATGCGGGCGCTACTCACGTATGCGATCGCTTCTGCGCACGAGCTCGTCGGGACGGGGCGCTTTAAAAAAAAAATTTTTTGTTTTTCTTATTTATTTTTCTTGATTTTATTTATTTTTACACTGTTTTTTTAAAAAAAAATTAATTGCCTCACTTTTATTCCTATTACAAGGAATGTAAACAAACCTTGTAATAGAAAAAAGCATGACAGGTCCTCTTAAATATGAGATCTGGGGTCAAAAAGTCCTCAGATGTCATATTTGGACTTCAATGAAAAAAAAAAAAAAAAATGTCATTTAAAAAAAATGACATTTGTAAATTCCTCTTTAAGACGTATGGGCGGAAGTGAAGTTTTTGACGTCGCTTCCGCCCTCCTATGGTATAGAGATGAGTGGCGGCCATCTTATCCTATCTCTATGCACAGGCAGGGAACGGACCCGATCGCCTCCGCCGCTGCCGACGGTTCCGGTAAGCGGCGGAAGGCGCGGGAGAACGGCGGGAGGGGGGGCACCTCTCCCGCCGCCGATAACGGTGATCTCGCGGCGAATCCGCCGCGATGACCACCATTATCGGAATGCCGACCGGCGCCTGAAGAGATGGATATCTCGGTTGTGGCAGCAGCTTCTGCCGTTACCGAGATATCCCTCTTCAAAAAAGGGACGTACATCGTCGTGCGCCGGTCGGAAAGTGGTTAATCTACTGAAAAGTACAACGATTGAAACCATAACTATTTCCGATCATCACCCGATCACCATGACACTGACTTTCCCAGTAAAAAAAAACATAACTAAAACATGGAGACTTAATACCACCCATATTGAAATACCCTATTGATGTACTACACTTCAACGAAGCACTAAAAGAATACTTTGCACAAAATGAAAACGATGAGACCACACTGCTTACACAATGGGAAACACACAAGTGCGTCATTAGAGGAGAATTTATTAAAAAAAATTGCCAAACTCAAGAAAGAACAACAATCCAAAATAAGATCTTTAATAGACCAAATCCATAAATTAGAAATAGCACATAAGAGAACTGTTGCAGTCTCAACACTGGAAGAATTAACTAAAGCAAGAACATTGTTATCAGAAGAATTAAACATGAAAACTAAAAGACAGTCGTACTTTGTCCGATGTTGGTGTTGCGTTCACACGGTCGGACAACGTTGTCGGAATATCCGGTCTGCAAGAACGTCGTGACGTAAGTCGTCTTCCACGAGACTAGAAAAGGGAAGTTCAGCACCACGTCAGGCACCCGTTGGGCTCCTTCTGCTGATCCCGTGTTTATCGCGAGTTAGTCGAAGTTTGGTGACTTAAGATTCGCGCTTCTCAGTTTTCTGACTCAGATCGTTACTGCTCTTCAGTTTGTGCTTGTCGTGCGTATCTGTTTATTAGTGCGTGTAGTCAGTTCGCATTTGTTGGTCATTGCGGCCTATATCTTGATATAGGACGCTTTGATTTGCACTGCTTATTGTCTGCTCGTTTCTGGTATTCATTTCGTTCTTTCAGGCCTTGCTGTTTATCGGTGCTTTCTGTTTGTCCGTTCTGACCAGCCGACCTTTTGTGACCTTGTGAGCGATGTTTCCCGTTCGTACTCGTCGCCGAGTTCGTGCTGTACGCGGAATTGGTGTCGGGCTTTTAGCTTTGACCCAAGACCCGTCCATGAACAGAGTGACGAGGAGTATGTGGACCAAGAATTGGTTGCTTCAGCGTGACCAGTTCTCGCACATGCCTTTGCTTCGTGAGATCCGGGAGAATAATCCTGATGATTTCAGGAACTTTCTCCGGATGACGGACCCCGATTTTCACCGTCTTTTGGCTTTGCTGACCCCTTTTATCAGCCGGCAGGATACCTGCATGAGACAAGCCATTACTCCCGAGCAGAGGCTTGTTGCCACGTTGAGGTACTTGGCGACAGGGAGAAGTCTTCAGGATTTGAAGTTCTCTTCAGGTATCTCTCCCCAGGCCCTGGGAATCATTATTCCAGACACCTGCCATCATCGAGGTCCTGCAGGAGGACTATATTAAGGTAACATTTCTACTTTACTATTCCATTCTATGTATGCTCTGTTTGCTAATGTCTTGTATTTTTGACCTCCTTCCCTAATTACCATGATTGCAATATGCTCTAATATGCTGTGCCCCTTTTCTCCTTCATGCATTTTTCCCTTCACTTACCTCCCCAGCATGCTCTTCTGCCTCAATAGACACCTATGGCCTAGTCACTTAAGCAATGTCTTTTGTCTGCTGCATAGTATTGTTTGCCCCCAAACACCCCCGAAAATATGCACTAATGTTTGCTGTGTGGTTTACTTCATGTAGAGCCCCCCTTTTTTTTTTTTTTTTTGTGGGGGGGGGGGGGGGGGGCAAACTCATTAGGAACCCCCCCCCCCAACTGCTCTGTCAGATGGTACCAATCCTCTATCTGCTGGCTTTCCCAAGGTCAATACACACTATATACCTACCTCTTTATCGTGGGCATCTTTAGGGATGAATTCTGCAAAGCATGTAGTGCAAGGGGCTGCCTCCATACTTCCCATTTACTATTTTTTTGTGTTCTTTCCCTCCTATTAGCTTGCTTGGTAATTTCAGAATGTCACAATGTGCTTTCCTTTTTTTTTTTTGGGGGGGGGGGGGGGGGGGTTATTGAGCCATTTGCCAATCAATGAAGTGCAGAGGGTTACCTGTCCAACCCCCCCCCAAAACCCTAGTTATTGCCAATGGCCCATCAGAAGTGTGGGGATTGATGGGGGGTGATTAATCTGTGAAGGGGAGCCTCTACTTTTCTGTGCAAATACTTTCCAGCCTCAAATTTTAAAGAATGCTCTTGTTCCAAGATGTTGATTGTCTAATCTGCTTGCAATGTTTATGTGCAAAGTGACTAATTTTTTTTTCTGGTTTCACTCCACAGTTCCCTTCCACGCCACAGGAATGGCAGACTGTGGCCTCCCACTTTGCCAGCCGTTGGGACTTTCCTAACTGCGGAGGGGCAATTGATGGGAAACACGTCCGCATCCTCCCACCGCCCAACTCGGGGTCCTACTATTATAATTATAAGGGGTTTAATAGTGTAGTGATGTTGGCGGTGGTGTCGGCGACATATGAGTTTATGTATGTGGACGTGGGGATGAACGGCCGGATCTCGGATGGTGGTGCCATTGCGCACACGGAGTTCTACTGGCGTCTCCAAAGTGGCAGTCTGTGCTTGCCACCTCCAGAGGAGAATGCAGAAGGACTCCCCTTCGTCTTTGTTGCAGATGAAGCGTTTGCGTTGACTCCCCATCTGATGAGGCCGTTCCCGATGAAGACCCTCACCCCAGACCAGAGGGTCTTCAACTACAGGCTGTCCAGAGCCCGAAGAGTTGTGGAGAACACTTTTGGCATCCTGGCCAGCCGCTTCCGCCTGTTCTTGACGGCAATTAACTTGGCGGAATACAAACTGAACCACATAGTTCTTGCCTGTTGCATATTGCACAACTTCCTCAAAAGACATAACAGGAACTATGTGGTGCCCGTTGGCCCAGATGTGGAGGGCCCTCCAAATGCTGACCTCACAGCCCTTCAAGTGGCACGTCCAGGCTTGCCCCCTCTAAATGCCCGCGTGGTCCGCGAGCAATATATGGACTACTTTGTGGGTAGGGGGGCCATTGCTCTGCCTGACGATGTGTGAGAGGCATTTTTAAATAAATATTATTTTTCAAACAACCTATGATTTCTTGTCATTTCCGTATTCTTTTTAGCTTATTTGACCTTGAATTTTTTTCCCTTTGCCTTCGACAGTGGGAATGCACTTTCTGGGCAAAAGGAGGTAACAGTCTCTTCTTCCCAAAAAGATTCTACTCATGTTGTGTGTTTGATACCTAATCTTTTGTCTAGAGAAGGTTTGTAGTGCATAACTGACACCCAAAATACTCCTTTTCATCACCATGACAGAAATGTGTGTATTCACAAAAATGCTGTGCTCCGTGTTTTCGTACAAAGCACTGTGGGTGTCATTTACATAAGTCAAATCCACTATGCTCTACAAGTGCAGTGAAAAAGTGCCCTGGAAAAGAAACTTGCAGTGCAAACTGGACTTGCCTTTAGTAAATAACACCCATTGCCCCCCATATCCTTTACATTTGACATACATAATGCATTGTGTTTATTAAATAAGGAAGCCACACATTTCGAAAAGTAAAAAAGTTTACTTGCAAAACATTCACAAGTGCGTTTACAAACTTCTTGCCCAAACTGACAACATCTTGGTTATTTACAACATTGTTTACAAACATTCCGCATTTGGTAAAACCAGGCATGGAGCAAAACAGAACCTAGGAACTAGGAAAGTTCAACTTTGTAAAGTGAAGACAAGATCAGACATGACTATATGTTCAAAGTGTGTTTGATCTTGCCTTCATCACATGGGGGGGTCACCCCTGGAAAGTGGAAATTTAGAACATGCACACAATTTGGGTCTGAAAATGGTCATTATATGGTAAAACACATGCCTCGAATCTTCAAAAGTGCCATTTTCCATCATGGGGATGAATGGACGTTTTTTGGGGGTGCAACCCCTTCACCACAACCACTTTAGTAGTTCGTAAAGTGGTTGCACCCCCAAAAAAACGTTGTCATTCATCCACCATGATGGGAGCTAGCACATGTGGACACAATGTGTGCATGTTCCAAATTTCACACAGTTCTTAACTTGCAAATGTGTTCAGAAGCAGGCACAAATGTGTGTTAATTACTTGGTGCGTTTTCAGATTTTTCCTAAAACATCAATGATGTTCTTAAATTTTTGTTGAACATCATTGATGTTTTGCTTTATGTAATCTAGATCTCTATTGCAGACCATTATCTCCCCGATGAGTACGTGGGCACTCTCTGTGGTAAAGTGCGATTTTTCTTCCACAACATCCACGTCACCTAAAAACCAAAAACAAACAAAAATAGGGTGTTGGAAATGAGGCAGCCATACATTGATTAGCTTACCAGTAGCTGTGTTCTCCCACACTCACCTGTTGTGGTGACAAGTTCTCCAATTTCTATGATCTCTCCTTCCTCCTCCTCCTCCTCTGCTTCTGCTCTTTCCCCTTTTTTGGGAGGTGTTGGTTTTGGGGTTTCCTCAGACGGCCCAAGTTTTCGCTCCCCTATGAGAATGTACAAAAGGAAGATTTAGCAACACAATCTATTGAGGGCAGAAATAGGAAATGACAAACATTGCTTGAAAGTGAGGGACAATATTTTTGGGTGTCCAGTTACAAATGACACCAACATGAATGTAGTCACTTTGTGAAGGTCCTAAACATATAGCTTTTTGGTCGACGTTTGGGTGATGGAGACCCCCCTCTAGTATCCACTGGAGCACATGTGTGGAAAAGCCTAATAAAAAGTGGGTTTGGGTGTCCCAGCACTAGTGCTCTAGAGTCCAGATGGGTAAACAGCTACTGGGTGACGTCTCCTTTACATTGAATAAATTGGCTGGACAGTCTTGATGACATTTCTAGAGAGAACAAACTTCCTTTCCCCCAAAAAACACCAAACATCGTATTATAAGTGGCGGAACGATCGAGGTTGAGTACGATCGAATGGACACACACACGACCATGACAGTGGCAGAAAGATCGAGGTTGAGTACGATCGAATGCACAGACGAACCTGAAAGTGGCCATTTTGGAATGTACAACTTTGTAAAAATAAAACCACATGGAGCAGTATGCAAGCAACAAATCAAACACAAAACACAACTACTTACTTTTTTGAAGAACTCGCTTGATCTTTCTGTACTGATCGGTAACTGCCACGGCAACCGTGGCGAAGTTAAAAGTAAAAATTGCTAACCTGAGGAGTACCTATTTCCGGGAGCGCAATAAGGTCCGGAAGTCCCTAGCATCTGGAGCTGGAGCAGCAGAGGTCTATGCCCCCACGCTCTGGTACTATGACAGGCTCCATTTTCTCAAAGACCAGGCTAATGTCAGGAAGTCACTCTCGACTCTTCCTTGCACGCGTCCTTCCGCGTACGCCACCCCTGATGAGGCTTCCGAGGACCAACCTGGGCCTTCCAGTATGGAAGATGTGCAGGAGCCCAGCTTGAGCCAGGTATAGTAGTTTTGTTACCATTTTTGGGAATAATAAATGATGTTCAGTTAATTCAGGATCCCCAATTGCTTAGTTCCTAACGTGATTGACATATCAACAGACAGTAGTGTTGGAGACATTTTTGGGAAGAATCTAAACTGCAGGGCTGAGAATTGTATGGTTTTCTATTTGTAAACATTTTGCAACAGTCACTAGATGAGAATTGTGTGTGTTTGATGAACAAATAACTGAAACTATGTCCCTTTTTCATACACAGGAAGACCTCAGCCAGGAGGTGGCTGTGGAATGTGGCAGTCAGGAGGAGGCAGGGGTTAGTGGCAGCCAAGAGGTGGGTAGTGGCAGCCAACAGGGGGGTAGGCGTAGGAGCCTGACTGTCTCCCAAGTCTCTCCCCTCCGCCTTCCCTACAGAAGGGCGAAAAGGATGGGGGAGGTGGGAGAGTCAGCGCTCCAGCTGATCCGAGATGCTTCAGCCTCCCTACATGCCACACCCACCTACGAGGAGGCCTTTGCCTCCTTGGTTGCCATTAAAATGACGGGTATGGAGGCGGGGCAACGCAGCATGTGTGAGGATGTCATCCTCAAAGTTCTAAATGAGGGGATGGCTGGGGGGATGACTCCCCTCACACATGTTTGCGATAGTGACCTTGCTCCGCCTCCTCCTCCTTCTGCCACCCCACCAGCACGACAGCCACAGCGTGCAAGGAAGCGTGGAAGGAAGACCTGAGAGTGACGACCTGGATTCAGTCTGGTCTGAGAGAAGATGGAGCCTCTCGTAGTACCAGAGCATGGGGACCTAGATGGCATCTGCTGCAGTTCCGGATGTTTTGGACTTCAGGACCAGATTGCACTCCCTTATTATTTAGATAGGTACTCCTCAGGCCCCCAATTTTCTAAGCTTGAAAAATGATGGTTGCCGTGGGGGTCCAAGGCTTTGCAAATTCCCCAAGTTTCACCATGGCTGCGTTCCTCTTTGGTTTGTTGCTGAGACCTAAATAAAGGTTTTTTTGATTGGAAAAAATCCTTGCCTATTGTGTTTTACTTTTCTACAATGACAGTTTTTCTTTGAGTAGGCAGGTACATTTCACAAATCATAAAGTATAATTAACAAGGGGCACCAACAACCAACAAACTCCTAGTAAATTTAAGCAACAAATACAAATGTTAATAATGTGGTTTTGCTAAGTTGAGACACAACCCCCCTCCAAAAAAAATAAGAAAAATCTCCTTCAAATATGTATTCCCAAAAAAAAAAAAAAAAAAATGACAAATCCACCAAAAAATATAACAAAGATTCTTTTACGATCTGAGTAAAAATAAACATGTAGTGTATAAATCCTGAAAAGTAATAAAGAACTAAGTTTGGGAGAAGTGCGGGTGAATAGGAGCAGCTAAAACATGTCATTCTTCTTGCATTGTAAAGAAAAAGAGAATGCGCTGCATTGAAGACATTTTAACATTGCAGCGTGACGAATGTGCTGTGTCGATTAGGAAAGGTAGTTTTACCTGACCGAGCGCTTCCGTCACAGAATTTCTTCTGAGCATGCGTAGCACTTTGTCCGTCGGACAACGCTACACACGATCGGATTTGGTGTGATCGGACCGTGTTGTCAAAAAATCTATCCAGCAGGAGATATGACTTTGTCCGTCGGACAATCCGACATACACTGTCCGATGGTGCATACACGCGGTCGGATTTTTCAACAACATTGTCCGATCGGACAGAATCCATGCGAAAATCCTACCGTGTGTATGGGGCTTAAGACATAACATTTACTATGAGCAGGGTAACAAAAGTGGGGGATTATTGGCAAGAGCAGTTCAGAACAAAAAAGCTGCTCAACAATACATCAAATAAGAGATAAACAAGGGTTACCACATTCTTCGAATGAGGAGATTGCCAAACAGTTCGAACTCTATTACCAAACCCTATATAATATTCCATCCAACCCCAAATACCCACTTAACACAGACAAAAGGAAAAAACGCCTTCACAAATTCCTTGAGAAATATAGCCCACCCTTATCTCCATTATTGTTTGTCCTCACATTGGAACCTTTACTAAACAAAATAAGAGCCAACCCAGATATTAAGGGAATAGAAATCCTCTTCCTCTCAGAACCCCATATCTATTTGCCCAATATTATACAAGATCTAGAACACTTCCAAATTACTATCTAATTTAAAAATCAATCACTCAAAATCTAATGCCCTAAACATCACGTTACCCACAAGTTCAGTAGAATTATGTAAGAAAAACTCTACCTTCTTATGGGCCAAACAAAATATAACATATCTTGGAATTGAAATCCCTACAAATTCAACCACTTCCCAACTGACACAAGCCGATGTACATTGGCAGAAAGACAAAAACAATTCCATATCTCAACTCACCAACCAGTCTACTGACCAACCAAATTAGCCTCTCTAACCATTTGTTAAAAGCAGGGGTTTAGTTAGCACACATTTGCAAACGCACGTGAAAGCTGCAAGGCCTCGTCACGGCACCCTCTGTTGCTTGCAGTCCTAACACTTCAAAATTTATAAGTGTCTCCACAGTGGAAGCACATGCATGGAATGAATAGATGTGGGACAGGTGAGCCTGGTGGCTGCCCTAGCCCCCTTAAAGGAACAGGAGCACGCTGGACACCCAGCAAGAGCACAATGGCAGCAAAGGTGTCCAGTGTGTCCCCGACCCATATATACAAACAGTAACAAAAAACTGGCCACTGCCCACACCCATAACTGGCCTTCACAGTAAGGAGTACATGGAGGGCATACAGCTAAGTACCTTTAAATATTCCGCCGTGCCATCGCGTGCGCGCCGGCTGGGACCTCCATGAGTCTGATCGTGGGTCCCGTGGACTCGATCGCCGTGGGGATACCCGCGATTGTCTCACGGGGAGGAAGAATGGGGAGATGCTAATGTAAACAAGCATCTCCCCATTCTGCCTAGTGACAGTGTCACTGATCTCTGCTCCCTGTCATCGGAGCAGAGATCAGTGATGTGTCATACACAGTCACGCCCCCCCCCACAGTTAGAAACACTCCCCAGGGCTCACTTAACCCCTACACTGACCCCTAGAGCAAAGCATGCTCTAGTTTTATTTGGAGAGGTAAACCTCCCAGAGTCAAATTCACTAAATTAAACTTACCCAAAAATAAAGGGGGATAGCATTACCCGATTTACAGAAATACCATCAAGCAGTTCTCCTAGCATGAATAGTAGACTGGAACATCCACCAGACAGTTAAGGACTGGGTCTCCCTAGAGCAAAAACAATTCTCTGAACAGATAAAATCTTCACCATGGATAAATCCAAAACATCACTCTAAAATTATCAAAACACATCCCCTCATAGGTCCTACACTAGAAATCTTTCAAAACACCTGCAAAAATTCAAATCCATCTCCTTGGTTTAGCCCTCTCACACCACTTGGAGACAACCCAGATTTCCCACCAGGTCAAGAGCAAAATTTCCTGACTAATTCCTGGCCTTGCAAAGAAATCCTGGTTAAACACTTCTTTAAAAGTGGGAAACTTTTATCTAGAAATGAAATAAACAAGGAAACAAACCCAAACCTGTTCCCACAATGGAATTATATACAAATGAGATACTTTCTGACCAGAAGTGAGACAGCCCAATACTGGACAAGACCCCTTACAACATTGGAAGTTTTTTGTACAAAAATACCCCCACAAAGACACATTATTTTTTTTTTCCAATATATTTTTATTGAGAAAAGTAGAATAAATACAGCTACAAGAAATTACATTTGAACAGCATATCTTGTAAAAAACATAAACTTCTGTACAGAACAATGTACTAAAACCAATCATCCAATATGTATAATAAAAGTAGAGGCACAGCAGATAATACATAACTTTTCATCATGTGAGCAAATCTGTGGCTGTTGTACATAGAGGAATACAAACATGAACAGGCAAAGACCTGTTATTAACTATAGCTAATAGAAGTCAAAGGTTTACGTAGGGAGAGAGGACAGTAGTCCTGATGCATATTAATGGGGATTAGAAGTAGGTGTTAGTCAAAGAGGCAGAGTGAGATTCTGCAAAGAAAACCGCGGTAGCAACCGCTCTACCTTTGCAAGACACTGTATCCCATGTCACTGGCGTTCGAACACCATTCCTTCGAAAAAAGAATGGTTCAGGAGAATAAACAACATAGAAAAAATAGAAGAACTCATAAGTATTTCACAAGAGAAAATAACCAAATTTACATCAATATGGTACAACTGGACAGAATTCAAAAACTCTCAGGCTTATAAAGCTACCTTTACATAATAACAGAACACATCTGCTAGAAATTAACCTCATAGAAATATCTGAGAAAATAATACAATAATCGCATCTCACCTTTTTGTCTACCCCACTTATCCCCCCCCCCTTTTTTTAACCCTCACCCTCAGTGAGTTACATTCCACTCTAAAAATATCACCACTTCCTTACAAAAAAGTCTATATATTGAATAAATATATGCTTAAAATCAAAATCTAGACATTGTACTAAAACCCATTTGTTATATGTAATTTGTTTACGTGTTCCTACCAAAATTACATTGTAACTTGTTTTTATATTCATTCAATAAAAATTTGTGAAACAAAAAAATTAAATTATAAACAATTCTCCAAACATCTAACCCCACAGCTAAAAGATATATTCAATAGTGCTGCCTCCTCTTCTAAGTTCCCAAATGAATCTGAATGCATTATTAATAATAATGCTACCGAAACCAGGGAAGGAGCCAAATGCACCCCAGAATTTCCGTCCAATATCACTACTCAATCTAGATCCAAAAATGTACACTAAAACTATAACAGCGTGATTGCTGGACATTATGCCCACCCTCATACACAGAGATCAGACTGGTTTTAAAGGCAGACAGGCACCAGATGCCACTAGAAGAATGATTATTGATTAACCTTATTCACCATACAGAGTCCAGCGGAACGCCTTCTCTGCTTCTATCTTTGGATGCAGAGAAGACATTCAACAGGGTACACTGGGCATACCTCATAATGGTACTCCAAAAATTGTGGTTCAGAGATTACATCCTTGGCGCCATCATGGCACTATACTCCACCCCCATTGGCTCAGGTGTTCATGGCGGATATGGTTTCCCAACCATTTCCCATAACGAATGGCAGGCGTCAAGGCTGCCCACTATCCCCTCTAATATTCAATCTACTCATGGAACCTTTGGGCGGAAAACATCAGAACACATCCCTCCATCTCAGGTCTAACAATAGGTAATCCATCTCACAAAATCAGTCTCTTCACAGACGATGTGATATTAATCCTTACAAACCCGGCTTCCTCCCTGGCAGAAGTACAAAAATCTCTGAATTGGTTTAGCAAGGTCTCATTATAAAGTAAATATGACAAAATCTTTTATTCTTGACCTAAATCTTGACACCACAACAAAAAAATTACTCCAACTACAACACCCATTCATATGGGCAGACAATGACATCTCATACCTAGGGGTACAATTAACAAGTTCAGTTAAAAACCTCTACTCCACTAACTTTAAACCCCTTCTTCATAAAATACAAACAGAATCCCAAGAAATAGCGAAACATGAACTTTCCTGGTCAGGGGGGCTTGCAACCTTTAAAATGACATGTCTCCCACAAATACTGTACCTATTTCAAACCCTTCCCCTCCTCATCTCCACATCATTCTTCAGATCCCTCCAAACACTCTTTAACAAATATCTCTGGAAAAGTAAAAGACCCAGATGTGCACACTCAAAACTCATAAAGCACAAACTAGCGGGTGGTACAGGGTCCATAGACTTTGAAGACTACTATATAGCAGCTATTCTTGCCCAACTACCTGAATGGTTCCAATCCCAACCAAATGGGGTCAAATAGAAACCCTCTCCCTCCATTGTCCAAACCTAAAGAACTGGATATTGAGTACCCCTCTAGGAGTCATCATTCCATTCACCATTTCTCATGAAACATGAAAGAATTGGTCCAAGCATGGAAAAAAATGATAACCCTTTCTGACTACTCCCCCACTACACCACCCAACCAAATACCATTAGAATCTCTTCACCACTTAACGCTAGATCTAATGTTGACATGCTGGACCCACAACAGAATTCACTTTCTACAAAACTTGCTACAAGGCATACAGCCCAAATCCTTCTCCCTCCTACAAAAAGAATTTGATCGTCCCTCATCAGATTACTGTATATACTCGAGTATAAGCCGACCCGAATATAAGCCGAGGCACCTAATTTTACCACAAAAAAATGGGAAAACGTATTGACTCGAGTATAAGCCTAGGGTGAGAAATGTGCAGCTACTGTAAGTGGAAAAGAGGGTCAACAATGCCCATTTGCAGCCTCACTGTGCCCATTTGCAGCCTCACTGTGCCCATTTGCATGCCTCACTGTGCCCATTTGCAGCCATAGGTCCCCCGAACTTTAAACTTGGTAGTTAAGGGTTCCTAGATACCCCCTAGCTGCAGCCAAACTTTGGGGTCTCTGGACACAGTTGCTGCAGATGGACACAGTTGACCGAATTTTGGGCCCTGTATCTAGGGGCCACTTGGTGCTAGGACCCCCAAATTTGGATATGTTGTAGTGCTAGTTACACTGGGTTTCCTAGCACCAAGTGGCAGCGAGATACGGGACCCCAAATTCGGGTCGGAAAATGTCATTCTCTGCTGCAGAAAAGTGCTTGACTTGAGTATAAGCCGAGGGGGGCACTTTCAGCACAAAAAAATGTGCTGAAAAACTCGGCTTATACTCAAGTATATATGGTACTTTACATTTATAAGAATACACCACTGCCTAAGAAGACTACCTCTTCCCCTTTACGCCATAATACCCCCAATGTCCTGGGAATTCCTAACAAACCCTGCCTTCAAAATAAAAGGCATCTCTCATTTTTTATAATCTCCTTCACCAAAAGAACACTTTCTCTAAAATGCCCCCACATATCCAATGGGAAGCAGATCTAGTGCACTGCTACTCAGACAAACAATGGCAACACGCCTTACAAAGCATCTATAGAGCCACAAAATGCTCAGCCCTCTGGGAACTCACCCAGAAACTATTGCTTCAATAGACACCTGCTAAAATAGCATCCGTTAGCCCCCAAACCCTTAACACCTGCTGGAGATGTAAAGAAACCAAAGGTGACATGATTTGTGTATTTTGGACATGCAGTTATGTCCAGGAATATTGGGAAAACATTTTTAAAATAATTTCAGACATAACCAACAACACAGTATACCCCTCACCCGAACTTGCAGTACTGAACTTAACCATCGAGAAAATCCCCAAGCCCTTCAGGCATGTAACAACTCACATACATTTGGCCACCAGACTAAGTATAACAAGACTTTGGAAAACACTATCGACCTAGTGAACCTACACTTCAACTATGAGACAATAATGTCCGCCAGCAATGGTCAGGCTACCAAGACTCGAGAAGCTTGGAAACCCTGGGCACAATGGTCTAGAGTAGGGATGAGCCGAACATCCCCCTGTTCGGTTCACACCAGAACCTGCGAACAGACCTAAAGCTTGTGTGAACTTTAGAACCCTATTAAAGTCTATGGGACTCAAACGTTCAAAATCAAAAGTGCTAATTTTAAAGACTAATATGCAAGTTATTGTCCTAAAAAGTGTTTGGGGACCCGGGTCCTGTCCCAGGGGACATGTATGAATGCAAAAAAAAAGTTTTAAAATGGCCATTTTTTCGGGAGCAGTGATTTTAATAATGCTTAAAGTGAAACAATAAAAGTGTAATATTCCTTTAAATTTCGTACCTGGGGGGGTGTATAGTATTCCTGTAAAGGGGCGCATGTTTCCCCTCAAAGCACCATGTTCCCACGTTGATGAGGAGAAGGGCCTTATCCCCACAACCCTGGCCGGTGGTTGTGGGGGTCTGCGGGCGGGGGGCTTATCAGAATCTGGAAGCCCCCTTTAACAAGGGGACCCCCAGATCCCGCCCCCCACCCTGTTTGAAATGGTACAAAAGTACCCCTACCATTTCACAAAGAAAGTGTAAAAAATAGTTAAAAAACACACAGACACCGTTGGGAAAAGCCCTTTATTAAAAATAAAAAAAATAAAAAAAAGATTCCAGCGGTGTTAATCCACTCTTGCTATCCAGCGATGGGTGGTCTGTTCTTCGGGGTCCAGCGATGGCTGATCTCTTCTCCGATGTCCAGCGCTGCGCGTCCTGTCTCCACGGAGACACTGGGGGAATTCCGTCTGCAGAGGAGGACCGGGCCACTACGTCACCTGACCCCGCCCCACTCTGACACAACGCAAGGGGGAAGCTGGTATTCCCCTGTGACGTACGGGTGACCCCGCCCCCCTCTGATGTAACGGAAACCTGCATTACATCAGAGGGGGCGGGGTCACCCTTACATCACTGGGGAAGCCTGGGTTTCCCCAGTGACATACAGGAGACCCCGCCCCCCTCTGATGCAACGCAGGTTCCTGTTACATAGATCCCGACCTTGACAGTTATCAGTATGACAAATCAAGGCGTTTGAGTCATACATGGCTCGATTCTTAAGCTACTCTGTTAGTTCACAATTTGTTTCTCATGTTAATATTATGTACAACAATGTCGTTACATGACGTGCAATGTCCACATTGTTATCTGTGTATACGAAAATGTAACAATATAAGCTGATTGAAAGAAAAATTGACCAATCACAGCTAGCAATACAATTGTACACACTGGATGGCTTGAAAGGAAGCCATCCATTGTGTACAACTGTCATATGGCCTGCTGTGATCCATCACGGCGGTCACAAAGTACCGGCAGCAAGTCTGTACACTGATCAGTCATCGGCTGTGTTCCGTGGACACAGCCGGTGACAGATCATGCCGCTGCATGGCCCTGCGGCTGCATGATTGGCACATTCTGACAGGACATCATATGATGTCCAGTCAGGATGGGAAAGCCACCGCCGTCATTTGTCTATAGGCCAAGCAGAAACTGGTTAAAGGGACTCTGCTCTTGTGGCTACTAAGCTGAAGTTTACTGTTTGTTGCCTGGACTTCATTATAGCTTGTTCAGGAAAGAATGCCAAAGTCCTTAAGTTGTATATAGTTCTTGTTTTTGTAGTATCCCACCACTATCCTCAACCCTATCCAAATTTCTTTATTTCAAAAATAAAAACAACAAAAACAACATCCCCTAGACTGGTCCTTGAAGAACTGTGTGAATGAGCCTGTGTGCCTCACTGCGGGGCAGAAGTTTGGGACGCCTGGACAGTATACCTGTGGCTTCTACGGGAGTAGCGTTACATATACTGTATATACATGAAAAGATAACTCAAATGTATCCTGGCACTTTGTCTCCAAGTTACTGTACCCCCATCTTAATTGCCCCACTATTATTATTAAAAATTTACCAACATCAAGGTTGGGAGTAAATTATTAAAGTTAACAATTATGTGAATAATATTACAAACAAAAACATAACCTTTTGGATGCCGATCCTTGGAGGCGCTAAGTATAAAAAATATTTTCTTGTATCTGCGTAAACTATTTCGCACAGTCCCTGCCGCACTGCACCAATTTGGGGACGAACCACATTCTGCAGATATACTATTGTAACTCCCAGTTAATCCACCATAACTGGCATTCCACCAGGTCACATACCTTAGATGTGTCCCAACCATCTAATTACAGCAGGTTTTTTTAAAATGTCTCCAAAGACCCAACCGCCACAGCGCAAAGTGTGAAGCTTCACACCTTTGTGCCCCACCAAAAACGTAATGCCTGCTGTATCCCATCTTGGAAACCCAGTGACCACAGATCCGTGCCCACTGCGTTCAAATGGACCCCATTACTGCGGAGATACTTCCATGTATGCACCTCAAGCTCCCAATGCCTAACTACGAAACCCCCGTTCCGTGGTATGAACCTCCCAACCTCCTTGTTAGCCTTTACTCAAGCCCTGTTGTGCGACCCACCATGTCCGACCACACCACCACCGTATGCGTAAATGCCATCTGCAGACATGGCACGTCAAACTTGACATCACGTATGAGGTATCTGCTGGACCGAACCCCCAGGTCGTTGCCTCCCACGTGCATGACCAAAATGTCAGGGGGCCTGTCCCATCTAGCGACCATATTGACCTCTGGAACCAGCTTGCTCCATAACAACCCAGGAATGCCTATCCACTTAATGCTAGCCTCAGATCTAGGGAAGTCCAGCTGATGACCATTATCGCACAAAAGAATTTCCCAATATCCACACGAGGCAATCATGATCTGAAAAGAAAATACAAAAGATAACTAAAACAACTACTTTTCATGCAAATAGGACAAACAACATGACGCCCAGTGAACCTCAGGGTTATTGTCACGAGGGCCCCATACCTGAGGTGAGACCGAAGTAGTGGGGAGGCCTCCCTTGCACCTCGGGTCCTTGAAGCCTCTGGAGATGGAGACAGAGACTTTGTGGCCACAGAGTGGCACGGGTGCCAGGGGTGTGGAGCACCGTGCAAGCCTTAGTCCGAGATCCGAGCCGAGGTCTATTCCAGTTTGGCAACGAAGTATAAAAGGGTTAATCAGAAGAAGAATGGTCGAGATTCAAGTCAGGCAGCTGAGTACAAAAGGGGCAAAGAAGTAGAATGATCAAGGTACAAATCCAAGGTCAATAGCAAGCAGCAATCAAGAGTAGTCGCATAGGTTTCCAGGTCACAACAAGTTCAGACAGATCACACACTAGCACAGAAACAAGGGGAGACTGAAGATAATCCAGCAATTTAGCAGTGTCTGGGCTGGGCTTATATAGGGAAGTTTGAGGTCACTTCCTGTGCGCCTCCTAGGCATTTTCCTGCCTTTTTCCAACAGGTTGAGGTCAGTTCCTGTGCGCCTCCTGGGCATTTTCCTGCCTTTTTCCATCAGGTCTTCTGCGCAGGTGCGGGTTGGCGCAGTGAGGCCTCTTTGGCGCATACTCAGTTGGCACAGATTTCCTCTTGCGGCAACGCGCCATTAGTGCATGCGTAGTAAGCCCTGGACTCTTACAGGTAATAAATCCAGTGCGGGCAAACATAAATTCTGAACCTGTCCGAATCCCACCTGCCGATATGCTTTACCACTGTGTTTTCCAATCCCAACTGGGCCGTTTCAGTGGCCGCCCCGATGCGGAAAGAATGAGAGGAAAAGCTACTGGCCTCAAGACCTGCAGCTGTGAGGCAGCGCCGCAGAATCAACACAAATTGAAAAGTGGCTAAAACCGAACCATCCAAATAGACAAGAAGTTAACCGACCCCTACCAGGCGGAGCCGTACGTATTCCACCACCGCGGCCACTGGGCATAGGGGTAAACCAGGAATCTGCATTAACTTAACATGTGCCCATTTTCTGGCTTGATCCGTCTTGGATAGATGGATAAAAAGCCTGACAGAGACACCATTGCAGCGGACGTCCGCCGCCGACAAGCCCCCATGTGTCGCCTTGGATGGACTAACTAATTCACCCACCCTGAGGGCTTCATAAAAGGCCAAAGCAAAGGCCGCCTGGAATAGCAAAGTTTCAAAACCAGATGAACAAACCGTGGGTATCTGCAAGAACAACGAATGCAGGATATCAAGAGTGATAGGCCGGCGGAGGAGACATAAATTTCATCCACAAACTAATGTCCTTATGATCGAGGGACGTATCACCTTGCATTGATGAAACTGTTCGTCATACCGCAGCCAAGCCACGCCCCAATAAACCCTCTGGGCCTCGCTAATGGAATCCAGATAGCAAAAAAGTGGGGAACAATTCTCAGGGGATTTCTCCTTGATGAAACTCGCAAAAATGGTGAATGCCTGAAGCCAATTGCTAAATGTACGCGGAATCAACCTATAATGATGCTTCTCCTCATCTTCTTTCTTGAACTCTTCCGGTTTTACCCTATCCAAATTAAACTTTTACAGGGGGAGCAACGTGAAGATCTCCACATACTCCTCCTGACAAATCTTTTCCTGTATCTCAGATTTGAGGTGAGCTCCCACAGGACCCTCAAAACAGACATACACTTCGCGTTGGGCCAAATCGTCCAGGTGAACCGAGTCCGTGCTTCAAGGATTCTACGGGGGGAGAGGCACTTGACTTCTGAGCCACTGTAACCCCCGGTGACACTAATGCATCCCGACCAAAAGGTCATGTACGGCTGCAGCATCACCTATCACGGCCAGCCCTAGGCCCACCGTCCCAGGTGAGGACCAAGCCTGGGGGCCCGCCCACCCCTAGAACCCAAAACAGGGGACACAGAAAACAATAAAGAAGGGAATAAATTGGACAATGACTTACCGGGCTGACCAGGGCAAGATCCCACAGCCGCCATTCTGAAATCCACCGTCAACGACCTCCTCTTCCGCACTGGACAGCTCACTCTCAGAGTGGGAGGAATCCTGGCGATCGTCAGGAATCTGTATTGGCAAGGATACAATGCCCGTGGAAGGCCCCGGCTGCTCGCTGTCCCTTCTGCGCCTCTGTCCCTCAGGATTGGTGTGTCCGGCCGTAGCTGTGTGGCTCCTCTTCACCCCCTGCTGGTGGGTGGGGCCTTGCCATGCCAACCTGTAGTGGAGGCCCTCGGATCCCGACTGGATCCGGGTGTGATGGGGTCTCCGGCCGCTCCACTCGCCTGGCCGTGACCCGTAGCACGATTCCTCCCGCGCTATTCCCGCCAGGGATGGGGCCGCACTCTCGTGGGTCTTCCTCCTCTCTGGGACCGGGGGTGAGGTGGTGCTGTGTCCCCATCCCGCTGAGCTCCGCCCCCGGCGGGGATTCCTCCCAGTGCCAGTGCCTGCTCCAGCCAGGGGGGGATGAGCCGGCTGGGCTGGAGGGTTTGAGTCCGGGCTCCCTGTATTGCGCTGAGCTCATGGGGACTGTGAGGGGCTGAAGCATTCTGAGGGGCGTTCCTGCCGAGCACGTCTCATCTGGGTGTCAGCCAGAGCTGTGGCGGTTGTTCCCTGCAGGGTGCAATC
Organism: Lithobates sylvaticus; assembly: GCA_028564925.1. Lineage (NCBI taxonomy): Eukaryota > Metazoa > Chordata > Amphibia > Anura > Ranidae > Lithobates > Lithobates sylvaticus. The sequence continues at coordinate 300,249,830 of CM053031.1, read as the reverse complement.
TGGCTCTGCAGCCAATTGGTCCACGTGAATTCCGCAATCGAGCAGAGCTGCTCTGCCAGGCGCCGTGCATCAGTCATCAGGAATGCACGCCGCATTTTCGTTTCCATTGACTTCAATGGGGAAACTCGCTTTGATATGCGAGTATTTTGGATTACGAGCATTCTCCTGGAACGGATTATGCTCGTAATCCGAGGTTCCACTGTACTGAGAAGGTCTAGTCCTAGAAATATTGCTCTCCCTCTAACGTTTGCGACATACGTAAGCATTCACTTCTGTGTGTGAACACGAAGGGATGGGGGTGATTTTAATTTATTTTTTCTTTTTTTTTTCTTCTTTTTTTACAATGTCCCTTTATTATTTTTATTTTTTATAATCACTTGTAATGTAAACATCCCTTGCAATAGAAATAAGGATGACAGGTCCTCTTTATGTAGAGATCTGGGATCAAAAAAAGACCTCAGATCTCTTCTTTACCTAAGAAAATAATTTTTGATCTTTTGCTTCAAAAAAAACATAGTTTACATCCACCTTGGACTGGAAGTGATGTCATGACAGCTCCCCGGTCCTCCAAGGCTATAGAGGCTATCAAAGACGATCTAGTCTGTTATCACCTCTGTGACCAGCCGGCGGCACCGTTGGATAGTTTCTTGGACATGCCAGAGAAACACCTGCAAGCGGCGGGAGGGAACGTCTGACTTCTGAAAGTGTTTCAGCAGCTCTTAAACTGCTCGGACCTCTTTCATGAGAAAGTCAGCCAGTGGCTGAAAAAAATTAATAAATACAGCTTCAGCCATAACCCCCGGTAAAACAATTGCAATATATATATATATATATATATATATATATATATATATATACATATATATTGCAGTGGGCAAGTGGTTATACAGGATTTATATAATGCCAACAGTTTGTGCAGCGCTTTAAAATGTGAAGGCAGCACGCTTACAATACAATACAATGCAGGAGGAATCACGGACCCTGCTCGTTAGAGCTTACAATCTCAAAGGCAATCTAAAGGCCTGGAAGCCACTGCTCTACCGCCCACTGAAAAAAAAATTCACCACAGATTACTTTTCACAGACTGCCACCATTTGAACCTAGCCTTAAGCCCCATACACACGGTCGGACTTTTTCATCAATTTGGTCCGATCGGACAAGGTTGTTGAAAAATCAGACCGTGTGTATGCACCATCGGACAGTGTTCGTCGGTTTGTCCGTCGGACAAAGTCTTATCTCCTGCTGGAAAGATTTCCCGTCAACCCGGTCCGATCACACCAAATCCGAGCGTGTGTACGCTTGTCCGACGGACAAAGTGCTACGCATGCTCAGAAGAAATTCTGTGACGGAAGCGCTCGGTCAGGTAAAACTACCTTTCCTAATCAACACAGCACATTCGTCACGCTGCAATGTTAAAATGCCTTTAATGCAGCGCATTCTCTTTTTCTTTACAATGCAACAAGAATGACATCTTTTAGCTGCTCCTATTCACCCGCACTTCTCACAAACTTACTTCTTTATTACTTTGCAGCATTTATACACTACATGTTTATTTTTACTCAGATCGTAATACAATCTTTCTTATTTTTTTACCCAGATTTTTTTTTTTGGGGGGAATACATATTTGAAGGAGATTTTTTTTTTTTTGGAGGGGGTTTGTATGTCTCAACTTAGCAAAACCACATTATTAACATTTGTATTTCTTGCTTACATTTACTAGGAGTTTGTTGGTTGTTGGTGCCCCTTGTTAATTCTAGGATTAGTGAAATGTACCTGCCTACTCAAAGAAAAACTGTCATTGTAGAAAAGTAAAACACAATAGTCAATGATTATTTCAAATCAAAAAAACCTTTATTTAGGTCTCAGCAACAGACCAAAGAGGAACGCAGCCATGGTGAAACTTGGGGAATTTGCAAAGCCTTGGACACCCATGGCAACCATCATTTTACAGACTTAAACAATTGGGGGCATGAAGACTACCTATCTAAATAATAAGGGAGCGCAATCTGGTCCTGAAGTCCAAAACATCCGGAACTGCAGCAGATGCCATCTAGGTCCCCAGGCTCTGGTACTACGAGAGGCTCCATCTTCTCTCAGACCAGACTGAGTCCAGGTTGTCACTCTCTTGTCTTCCTTGTACGCTTCCTTCCACGCCGTGGTGCTGGTGCTGGTGGGGTGGCAGAAGGAGGAGGAGGAGGCGGAGCAAGGTCACTCTCGCAAACATGTGTGAGGGGAGTCATCTCCCCAGCCATCCCCTCATTTAGTATTTTGAGGATGACCTCCTCACACATGCTGCGTTGCCCCGCCTCCATACCCGTAAATTTACTTGTAACCAAGGAGGCAAAGGCCTCCTCGTAGGTGGGTGTGGCATAGAGGGAGGCTGAGGCATCTTTTATCAGCTGGAGCGCTGACTCTCCCACCTCCCCCATGTTTTTCGCCCTTCTGTAGGGAAGGCGGAGGGGAGAGACTTGGGAGACAGTCAGGCTCCTACGCCTACCCCCCTCTTGGCTGCCACTACCCCCTGCCTCCTCCTGACTGCCACCTTCCACAGCCACCTCCTGGCTGAGGTCTTCCTGTGTATGAAAAAGGGACATAGTTTCAGTTATTTGTTCATCAAACACACACAATTCTCATCTAGTGACTGTTGCAAAATGTTTTCAAATACAAAACCATACAATTCTCAGCCCTGCAGTTTAGATTCTTCCCAAAAATGTCTCCCACACCACTGTCTGTTGATATGTCAATCACGTTAGGAAATAAGCAATTGGGGATCCTGAATTAACTGAACATCATTCATTATTCAACAAACTGGTTCCAAAACTACTATACCTGGAACAAGCTGGGCACCTGCACATATTCCTGACTGGAAGGCCCAGGTTGGTCCTCGGAATCCTCATCAAGGGTGGCGTGCGTGGAAGGACGCGTGCAAGGAAGAGTCGAGAGTGACTTCCTGACAGTAGCCTGGTCTTTGAGAAAGTGGAGCCTGTCATAGTACCAGAGCGTGGGGACATGGACATCAGCTGCTGCAGCTCCAGATGCTTGTGACTTCAGGACCTTATTGCGCTCCCGGAAATAGGTAGTCTTCATGTTGGTGATCTTCACTTTTAAGTTTGCGACGGTTGCCATGGGCAGGGTAGGCTTTACAAATGCCACCAGTTTCAGCAGGGCTGCGTACCTCTTTGGTCTGTTGCTATAATCCCTGTGTTTTGCCTGCCATAAGAGGGGGAATTGCCGGTATTTATCAATGAAGTGTGGGAGAAAGCTCACGTTGTAGAAGGCATCCATCACCTCTGCAAGACACAACGCCACACAAAACAATATAAATAATGTCAGCCTAAACTCTCCTAATCTTCTCCATAAAGAAGCCTCAAGTTCTAATCAGTCTAGGCTAGTTATGTACCAACGTCAAATTGTACCTTCGTTTGTAGCGATCGTCTCGTGCGTGAGCTTTCTCTCCCCTCGTCTCCCAGATCGTGGCTACGACACAGGCGTGTGACGTTTTATATACAGTGCGCATGCGTCAAACTCCGCCCGCCCCTGACGATCTTTCTCGTCTATTCCCCACCCCTTCTCTTTACGGCGCAGTGGGGAGAGCACATGGCGGGGACACAGCAGGTGCGCCCCAAATATCCCCCCAACGAGGAGGTGGACGAGGAAAGTCCGGAGGCAAAAACGTCCCGATCCCGGAGCCTGAAATTCAAGGCCTCCAATATGTCATTTGGAGAAATGTTGGAGATGGTGGACATATTAAAGAGGAGCGACTATGATGGGAAGTATGGGCCTTACCTCAACCCCAATGTCCGCAAGGCCAAGATCATGTCTAAAGTTGTGAGAAGGCTGTACAATCATTTTGGGGTACAACGATCCAAGGAGCAACTGAGGAAACGCTGGTCAGACCTGAAACTGAGGGAGGCCGATCAGTACAGAAAGATCAAGAGAATTCTTCAAAAAAGTAAGTAGTTGTGTTTTGTGTTTGATTTCTTGCTTGCATACTGCTCCATGTGGTTTGATTTTTACAAAGTTGTACATTCCAAAATGGCCACTTTCATGTTCGTCTGTGCATTCGATCGTACTCAGCCTCGATCTTTCTGCCACTGTCATGGTCGTGTGTGTGTCCATTCGATCGTACGCAACCTCGATCGTGCGGCCACTTATAATACGATGTTTGGTGTTTTTTTGGGGGAAAGGAAGTTTGTTCTCCCTAGAAATGTCATCCAGAATGTAAAGCCAATTTATTCAATGTAAAGGAGAGGTCACCCAGTAGCTGTTTACCCATCTGGACTCGAGAGCACTAGTGCTGGGACACCCAAACCCCCTTTTTATTAGCCTTTTCCACACATGTGCTCCAGTGGATACTAGAGGGGGGTCTCCATCACACAAACTTCTACCAAAAAGCTAGTCAGTTTAGCACCTTTACAAAGTGACTACATTCATGTAGTTGACATTTGTAACTGGCCAAACTAAAATAGTGTCCGTCACTTTCAAGCAATGTTTGTCATTTCCTATTTCTGCCCTCAATAGTTTGTGTTGCTAAATCTTCCTTTTGGACATTCTCATAGGGGAGCGAAAACTTGGGCCGTCTGAGGAAACCCCCAAACCAACACCTCCCAAAAAAGGGGAAAGAGCAGAAGCAGAGGAGGAGGAGGAGGAAGGAGAGATCATCGAACTTGGAGAAATTGTCACCACAACAGGTGAGTGTGGGAGAACACAGCTACTGGTAAGCTAATCCATGTATGGCTGCCTCATTTCCAACACCCCATTTTTGTTTGTTTGTGGTTTTTAGGTGACGTGGATGTTGTGGAAGAAAAATCGCACTTTACCACAGAGAGTGCCCACGTACTCATCGGAGAGATAATGGTCTGCAATCGAGATCTAGATTACATAAAGCAAAACATCAATGATGTTCAACAAAAATTGAAGAACATCATTGATGTTTTAGGAAAAATATGAAAACGCACCAAGTAATTAACACACATTTGTGCCTGCTTCTGAACACATTTGCAACTTAAAAACTGTCTGAAATTTGGAACATGCACACATTGTGTCCACATGTGCTAGCTCCCACCATGGTGGATGAATGGCAACGTTTTTTTGGGGGTGCAAACACTTTACGAACTACGAAAGTGGTTGTGGTGAAGGGGTTGCACCCCCAAAAAACGTCCATTCATCCCCATGATGGAAAATGGCACTTTTGAAGCTTCTAGGCATGTGTTTTCCCATCTAATGACCATTTTCAGACCCAAATTGTGTGCATGTTCCAAATTTCCACTTTTCGGGGGTGACCCCCCCATGTGATGAAGGCAAGATCAAACACACTTTGAACATATAGTCATGTCTGATCTTGTCTTCACTTTACAAAGTTGAACTTTCCAAGTTCCTAGGTTCTGTTTTGCTCCATGCCTGGTTTTACCAATTGCGGAATGTTTGTAAACAATGTTGTAAATAACCAAGATGTTGTCAGTTTTGGCGTGAAGATTGTAAACGCACTTGGGAATGTTTTCCTAGTAAACTTTTATTTTTCTAAATGTGTGGCTTCCTTATTTAAAAAACACAATGCATTATGCATGTAAAATGAAAAGGATATGGGGGGCAATGGGTGTTATTTACTAAAGGCAAATCCACTTTGCACTCCAATTTTCTTTCCCGGGGAACTTTTTCAATGCACTTGTAGAGCATAGCGGATTTGACTTATGTAAATGACACCCACAGTGCTTTGTACGAAAACACGGAGCACAGCATTTTGGAGAATACACACATGTCAGACCTGGTGATGAAAAGGAGTATTTTGGGTGTCAGTTATGCAGTACAAACCTTCTCTAGACCAAAGATTAGGTAGCAAACACACAACATGAGAATAATCTTTTTGGGAAGAAGAGACTGTTACCTCCTTTTGCCCAGAAAGTGCATTCCCACTGTCGAAGGCAAAGGGAAAAAATGTCAAAGTAAAATAAGCTAAAAAGAAGACTGAAATGACATGAAATCATAGGTTGGTTAAAATATCAGATTTATTAAAAAATGCCTCTCACACATCGTCAGGCAGAGCAATGGCCCCCCTACCCACAAAGTACTGCATATATTGGTCCCGGACCACACGGGCATTTAGAGGGGGCAAGCCTGGACGTGCCACTCGAAGGGCTGTGAGTTCGGCATTTGGAGGGCCCTCCACATCTGGGCCAACGGGCACCACATAGTTCCTGTTATGTCTTTTGAGGAAGTTGTGCAATATGCAACAGGCAAGAACTATGTGGTTCAGTTTGTATTCCGCCAAGTTAAATGCCGTCAGGAACAGGCGGAAGCGGCTGGCCAGGATGCCAAAAGCGTTCTCCACAACTCTTCTGGCTCTGGACAGCCTGTAGTTGAAGACCCTCTGGTCCGGGGTGAGGGTCCTCATCGGGAACGGCCTCATCACATGGGGAGTCAACGCAAACGCTTCATCTGCGACAAAGACGAAGGGGAGTCCTTCGGCATTCTCCTCTGGAGGTGGCAAGCACAGACTGCCACTTTGGAGACGCCAGTAGAACTCCGTGTGTGTAATGGCCCCACCATCCGATATCCGGCCGTTCATCCCCACGTCCACATACATAAACTCGTATGTTGCCGACACCACCGCCAACATCACTACACTATTAAACCCTTTATAATTATAATAGTAGGACCCCGAGTTGGGCGGTGGGACGATGCGGACGTGTTTCCCATCAATTGCCCCTCCGCAGTTAGGAAAGTCCCAACGGCTGGCAAAGTGGGAGGCCACAGTCTGCCATTCCTGTGGCGTGGAAGGGAACTGTGGAGTGAAACAAGAAAAAAAAATTAGTCACTTTGCACCTAAACATTGCAAGCAGATTAGACAATCAACATCTTGGAACAAGAGCATTGTCTAAAATTGGAGGCTGGAAAGTATTTGCACAGAAAAGTAGAGGCTCCCCTTCACAGATTACTCACCCCCCCATCAATCCCCCCACTTCTGATGGGCCATTGGCAATAACTAGGGTTTTGGGGGGGGGGTGGTGGACAGCTAACCCTCTGCACTTCATTGATTGGCAAATGGCTCAATAATGTGGGCTAGTTTGGCCAGACCCTATGTACTTAACACTATTGGCAGGCCACAGGAAAGATCAAATAACATTTCAACCCCCCCCCCCCCCCCCCCCAAAAAAAAGGCAGGCACAGTGTGACATTATTAAATTACCAAGCAAGCTAATAGGAGGGAAAGAAGACAAAAAAATAGGAAATGGAATGTATGGAGGCAGTCCCTTGCACTACATGCTTTGCTGAATTCATCCCTAAAGATGCGCACTATAAAGAGGTAGGTATATAGTGTGTATGGACCTTGGGAAAGCCAGCAGATAAAGGATTGGTACCATCTGACAGAGCAGTTGGGGGAGGGGGTTCCTAATGAGTTTGCCCCCCCCCCCCCCAAAAGAACAAAAAAAGGGGGCTCTACATGAAGTAAACCACACAGCAAACATTTGTGCATATTTTAGGGGGTGTTTTGGGGCAAACAATACTATGCAGCAGACAAAAGACATTGCTTAAGTGACTAGGCCATAGGTGTCTATTGGGGCAGAAGAGCATGCTGGTGAGGTAAGTGAAGGGAAAAATGCATGAAGGAGAAAAGGGGCACAGCATATTAGAACATATTGCAATCATGGTAATTAGGGAAGGAGGTCAAAAATACAAGTCATTAGCAAACAGAGCATACATAGAAGGGAATAGTAAAGTAGAAATGTTACCTTAATATAGTCCTCCTGCAGGACCTGAATGATGGCAGAACAGGTCTCTGGAATAATGATTCCCAGGGCCTGGGGAGAGATACCTGAAGAGAACTTCAAATCCTGAAGACTTCTCCCTGTCGCCAAGTACCTCAACGTGGCAACAAGCCTCTGCTCCGGAGTAATGGCTTGTCTCATGCAGGTATCCTGCCGGCTGATAAAGGGGGTCAGCAAAGCCAAAAGACGGAGAAAATCGGGGTCCGTCATCCTGAGAAAGTTCCTGAAATCATCAGGATTATTCTCCCGGATCTCACGAAGCAAAGGCATGTGCGAGAACTGGTCACGCTGAAGCAACCAATTCTTGGTCCACATACTCCTCGTCACTCTGTTCATGGACGGGTCTTGGGTCAAAGCTAAAAGCCCGACACCAATTCCGCGTACAGCACGAACTCGGCGACGAGTACGCACGGGAAACATCGCTCAGAAGGTCACAAAAGGTCGGCTGGTCAGAACGGACAAACAGAAAGCACCGATAAACAGCAAGGCCTGAAAGAACGAAGTGAATACCAGCAACGAGCAGACAATAAGCAGTGCAAATCAAAGCGTCCTATATCAAGATATAGGCCGCAATGACCAACAAATGCGAACTGACTACACGCACTAATAAACAGATACGCACGACAAGCACAAACTGAAGAGCAGTAACGATCTGAGTCAGAAAACTGAGAAGCGCGAATCTTAAGTCACCAAACTTCCACTAACTCTCGATAAACACGGGATCAGCAGAAGGAGCCCAACGGGTGCCTGACGTGGTGCTGAACTTCCCTTTTGTAATCTCGTGGACGACGACTTACGTCACAACGTTCTTCCGGACCGGATATTCCGACAACGTAGTCCGACCGTGTGTACGCAACGCCAACATCGGACAAAGTACGTCGGACAAAGTCCGACTGACCTGGTCCGCGGATTGTCCGAGCGTGTGTATGGGGCTTTAGGGTGGCTTTGCTCACTCTTCTTCTATATCTACAAAGCTGCAATGTGGCCACCCTTGGAACAAGAGCATCATCAACCTGTGGAGAAGGCGATAGTGCTAGATGGGATAGTAGATTCAGTTGGACTTAAATGGCTTACAAATTAAAGCCAAACTCTATCTCACAAATCTTAAAGTGGAAGTAAACCCCCCTATCATTTTCAGCCAAGGAAGCTGCCATCTTTGCCTCTGTTTAATCTTCAACTGCCACAGTGCTGCACATGTGATCCGTTATGACACCAGCCATTGGATGGTTTGACTGTTTGGTTGAGAGCACAGCCAATGTGCAGTTAGCATTCCCGGCATGCCTTTTTTTTTTAAACTGTTAAATCGATGGGTTTACTTCCGCTTTAAGCAGTTACAGAAACAGTTTTTTCAATGGGAGGAAGTGCCCCTATGTACCACTTATTCAAATACAATTGGGGGTGGGGCATTATCTGGGGGTCCCCTTGTTGTTAAAGGGGTCTTTCAGATTCCAATAAGCCTCCCCCCTTCCCACCATGACCTTCTAAAATGGTTGCTTCCCGATGACGCATTTATCTATGTAAAACGCGTAGAGGCTTCTGGGTAATTACGGACGTCACCAAAACGAGTCTTATGCCGCATACACACGGTCGGAATTCTCGTCGGAAAAAGCTTTGATGGTTTTCCCGTTGGAATTCCAACGGAATTTCACTCAAACTGTCTTGCCTACACACGGTCACACCAAATTCCGACGGTCAGTAACACTGCGGCATAAAACACGTTCGACGGCACTATAAAAGGGAAGTTTAATGCTTCCGAGCATGCGTCGAATTGTTTCCAAACATGCGTCGGAATTTTGCGTGTCGGAATTTCATACACACGATCGGAAAATCCGATAGAAAGGTTTTCCGTCGGAAAAATTGAGAACAGGTTCTCAATCCAAAGTCCGTCGGAAATTCGGACAGAAAAAGACCGATGGGCATACAGACGGTCGGAAAATCTGTTGAAAAGCTCCCATCGGACTGTTTCCATCGGAAATTCCGATCGTGTGTACGCGGCATTAGAGTGCAAGCCGGGAACAAGGAACGAAGCGGCGCAACAGAGCCCCATAACAGAACGCTGGATAGACTCAGTGCCGGGCTAAGGCACTATAAAATGTGAGTGAGTATTGTTTATGTGTTTTTACTGGCTACAAATAAATCTCTTTTATAAACATACTGTGCAATGATAAATATTTAGGACCCCCCATGATCAGCCAAAACATCATGACCCCCAATAATCGGCCAAAACATTATGACCCCCCCCCCCATGATCAGCCAAAACATTATGACCCCCCCCCCCCCCCATGATCAGCCAAAACATTATGACCACCCCATGATTAGCCAAAACATTATGACCCCCCCCCCATGATCAGCCGAAACATTATGACCACCCCATGATCAGCCAAAACATTATGACCCCCATGATAAGCCAAAACATTATGACCCCCCATGATCAGCCAAAACATTATGACCCCCCCCCCCATGATCAGCCAAAATATTATGACCACAACATGATCAGCCAAAACATTATGACCACCCCATTAAAAATAAAATAATAATTAAAAAAAAAATGTTTGAAAAAAAAAAAAATTTTTGAAAAAAAAAAAAGAATTTTTGAAAAAAAAAAAGAATTTTTGAAAAAAAAAGTATTATTTATGAAAAAAAAAAAATATTTTATAAAAAAATAAAATAAAAATTAAAAATAAAAAAAATGTTTAGTTACTCAAGCCACTCCACGCAGTTACTCCGCCCACTCCAGTAGGTGGAGGCAAGAACACGTCACACAATTTCCCCAGAAATTGTAGCTTTTCTAGTTTAGATTATTATTTTTTGCGCCGGTGACACTATTTCACACTTGTGGGTTTAAACCTTTTTTTTGTATAATTCTTCTTTAAGGGGGCGTGGCAGGAGGTGTGTCCTATGCCTACATACTTTTGCTATTATGTATCCCTTATTTCCATCTTAAAAAGTTGGGAGGTATGGCTAAGTGGTTGTTGGTTTGAATCCAAACCACAGCCCTACCTGCCTGGATTTTGCATGTTCTCCCTGTGCCTGTGTGGGTTTCCTCCCACGCTAGGGTTGCCACCCATCTGGGATTCACCCGGACAGTCCCGGTTTTGAATGAGGTGTCTGGGTTTCAGAATACCTGAAACTCGGACACATTATCCAGACCAAACTGTGGCTTCCCAATGTGTGGGTGGAAAATTTGAAGCCCAGAAGCCAGCAGGTTCATCATGGATGAAAGTTGCTGATGTTTGAGGGGTGCTCTGCAGACTCTGATGTAAGGATTTGGGAACCCTGAATTAACAGGGAATGCTGGGAACTCAGATTAAAAAAAATGCAGTTTGGCGCTAAAGTGTTCGGGTTTGGTTTGAAGAAAAGGTGGCAACCCCTATCCCACACTACAAAGACATGCTAGTTGGTTAACTGTTTAAATTGTCCCTAATATGTGTATGTATGTATGTGAGTTAGGGACCTTAGATTGTAAGCTCCTTGAGGGCAGGGACTGAGGTAAATGTACAATGTATATGTAAAAGTGCTGTGTAAATGTATTTGTGTGCTGGAGACACAATATCAATGTTATTTTACACCCACAACAGAAGAAAAATAATTCTACTCTGTAGGAGAACTGCATAGCGGATTTCTATATTTTTTATAGGACAAAAATAAAACTTGCATGCATTTTCTTTTCTTCAGGCAAATATGGAACTACAGATGAGTATTTTTTATTCTCATTTTCATACTGCAGGTGGCGCTCTTATACTGTTGTTTACAAAGCTCAGTAATCTGACATGATCACATTAGTAAATGAGTCAGAATAGTTATTACATTTCTGTAAAAAAAAATGTATTACCATTAGACATGTGCAAATAATTTGTTCCAAATTCGACAAATTAGTTAATTCGGAAATATTCCAATTAAAGAAAAACCTGTTTAACTAATTTCTCTGAATATACATAAATTTGAATATTTGAAAATTCGTAAATTCAAAAATTTGGTAATTTGGAAATTTGGAAATTCGAGGACCCAAAAATTTGAAAATTTGAAAAAATAACTAATAATAACTTAAGACCCGAGGGCGTATTGCAGGCGCTATAGCGTTAGAAATAGCGCCTGCAATCCGCCCTCAAACTGCTGCTTCATTGTCTGCAGCGGTGCGCTGGCAGGACGTCACAAAAGTCCTGCCAGCAGCTTCTTTGGAGCGGTGAAGGAGCGGTGAACTCACTGCTCTTCCACCGCTCCTCCAGCACTGCTCCCCATTGCAGCCTTTTGCCGGAGGTTTTAACCCTTTCTCGGCCGCCAGCGGGCGGTAAAAGCGCCCCCGCTAGCGGCCGAAATCCGACTGTAAAACACCGCTAAAAATAGCAGCGTTTTACAGCCGACGCTATGGGCGGTGCGGTGGGAAAGGGGTCTAACTATTACTAACTATTAAAATTATAGGTATTGGAATTTCCTTTCAAATTTGGCTCTTAGGTGTCCTTTTATGAAAGTGCGGTAAAATACCGCTATTTAGTTCTCAGGCATTCTCAGAGGAGATCGCTCTCCCCTGAGTGCCTGTTTATGATGGTCTGTAGATCGCTTCTCATGTTGAGTTGAGAAGCGATCTACAAACGCCGGGAACTCCTCAGAATTTCCTCAGAATTTCTCCTCACACTGTAATCTCGCGAGATGTAGCGGGATTACAGTGTGAGGAGATATAAAATACAAAAGTTGAACACTAATCACCACACATTATTCCCCAACATATTAATAAAATAATAAAGTTAAATCCCCCCCCCCCCCCACACACAATACACATTAACCTAATTATTAAAAAACATTGTTTTTATCAACATTTAAATATCATACATGTGCCTATTTAAATGTTAATGGTGTATAGTAAATTAATGTAATCCACATATGTAATGAAGCTATACACCATTCATATGAATGTAAAATACATTTATAATCATTAAAAAATAATTTTAATAAAGTATACAAGTATAAATATTTATTAATAAATTAAAATAAAATATATTTAATAACTGATAAACCCCTGTATAAGGCCCCTTTCACACTGGGGCGGGAGCGGCGTTGGCGGTAAAGCAGCGCTTTATTTAGTGCTGCTTTACTGTCGTTTTATCGGCGGTTTTCGGCCGCTAGCAGTGCAGTTTTAACCCCCGCTAACGGCAGAAAAAAAAGGGGTAAAACCGCCCGCAAAGCGCTGCTGCAGCGGCGCTTTGCCGGCGGTATTGCCGCGCTGTCCCATTGATTTCAATTTGAATTTGAATTATGAATACACCACTCCAAAGATGCTGCTAGCAGGACTTTTTTGACCGTCCTGCTAGCGCACCGCTCCAGTGTGAAAGCAGAGTGAAAGGGGCCAGATTTTTTCAGGCGCTATACAGGCGCTATTTTTAGCGCTGTAGCGCCTGAAAAAGGCCCAGTGTGAAAGGGGCCTTACTGTAAGGCCCCTTTCACACTGAGGCGCTTTGCAGGCACTAAAGTTCTAAAAATAGCGCCTGCAAAGCGCCTTCAAACAGCCGCGGGCTTTCACACTGGAGCGGTGCGCTTGCAGGATGCTGAAAAATGTCCTGCAAGCCGCATCTTTGGAGCGCTGTAGGAGCGGTGTATTTACCGCTCCTAAAGCGCCCCTTCCCATTGAAAATAATGGGGCAGCGCTCCAAACCCCCCTGCAAAGCGGCGCTGCAGTGTCGATTTGCGGGCGGTTTTAACCCTTTTTCAGTCATTAGCGGGGTAAAACTGCCCGCTAGCGTTCGAAAAGCGCCGCTATAACAACGGTAAAGTGCCGCTAAATATAGCACGCCCATTGCCTCAGTGTGAAAGTAGCCTAATGGATATATATATATATATATATATATATATATATATATATATATATTGTGGCAGCAGGCAGGTAAAATCACCTGGTTGTATCCAGGATGGAAAATATGTATGCCCTAGATTCAGGCTTTATGCAGACTTATACCACTAAAGGGGAAGAGTTAATGAGCCCAGCTGAAGTAAGTGGGCTCATTAAGACCTCTACAAAAAACCCCAGCATGCTTAGGGAGATGCTCCATCCTGGAACCAGTGTTGTGTTTGTATAGACTGGGGAGTGTGACTTCTGTTTCTGTGCGGTGAGTTAATGCCTGTGTGGCAAATCTCTACAACAGAGATAGGGACTGGTGCAGCACAAGGCTGCACTCAGTTGATAGACAGGGTATCTACATGTGTAGTTAGAGGTCAAGCTGACCAGGATTTCTTTTCATGTTTCTTTTTGTTTGGCTGCTATATTTTTCACTGCATGTAGCATAAATAAACCGCACCTTTTGTTTTTTTCACCTACAACGCTGTTTGTTGTGCCTGATTTTGTGTTGTGAACCCATCCAGGGGGTCACATACACCCACTGCCGAGCTAACCTCACAGTTGGTGGAGAATGCGGGCAGTTTTTTTTTTTTTTTTTCAGCATGGAGGAGATACTGAGACAGCTGGCTCTAGCAAATGCAAATCAGCAGCAGACAAATGCGGGTTTACAAAGGAGCCTTGCAGCCCAACAACAGAGCCTTGCAGCCCAGCAGCAGACAAATGCAACTTTGCAGCAGAGTCTGGAAGCTCAGCAGAAAGCTCACCAGCAGAGTCTGGAAGCCCAGCAGAAAGCTCACCTGCAGAGTCTGGAAGCTCAGCAACAAGCCCAGCAGCAATCTGAGGCCCGCTTCATAGACCTGTTGCATAAGCAAGAGCAGAGTTTTCAACAACAAATAGAGACATTAATACAGCAACGTCCGCAGACCAATGAGGCAAGTGGTTACACTAATACCGCATCCTTTGGTGTGAGCCGTTTACTGACAAAAATGACTGGAGAGGATGATCCGGAGGTGTTTTTGACCACATTTGAAAGGACTGCTGAAAGGGAAAAGTGGCCTAAAGAGCAGTGGGCTGGACTAGTGGCTCCTCTGTTAACTGGGGAATCGCAGAAAGCTTATTATGACCTAGAGCCTGACCAAGCAAAAGACTATGTGGTGCTAAAAGCAGAAATATTGGCACGGCTGGGTGTCACCCTGGCCGTCCGGTCTCAGCGTGTGCATAACTGGACTTTTCAGGTTGGAAAACCCCCCAGGTCTCAAATGTATGATCTCATTCACCTGAGCAGGAAGTGGCTGCAGCCAGAGACTTTGACCGCACCAAACATTGTGGAACGTGTTGTTATGGATCGTTTCCTGAGAGCTCTTCCTACTGCCATCCAAAAGTGGGTAAGCCATGGAGACCCAGAAAATGCAGATAAGCTTGTGGATCTGGTTGAGAGGTACTTGGCTACAGAGAACCTGACCACCTCTTCCAGGGACTCACGGACTTTCCACCCTAAGACCAGACCATCCCCAGTGGCGGGTAAGATGACTCCAAGGGGTGAGGGTGGAGAGAGTGAGAGGGTGGGAGTTCTACCTAATGTCTGGCGGGAGCAGCCCGGGAAGCCCAGGCTGCAAGAGGCAGCGAAAAAGATTATTTGCTACCGCTGCCGGCAAGAGGGACATATTGCAGCCAATTGCCCAGTTGTGGATGAGCCTATGCAATGTGACTTTATAAGGGAGAGACGTCAGTCGCTGTTTGCGACAGTTGCATGCACTGCCATTCGGGGACCTGAGAAACATTTATGTAAAATGTGTATTAATGGTAGAAATGTTGATGTGTTGCTGGATTCAGGTAGCCTGGTAACATTGATAAAAGCTGAATTAGTTACTACAGAGGTCTCTGGGAATAACAAGGTGGCTGTTATTTGTGTGCATGGGGACACCCGAGAGTATCCGGTAACTTCAGTGTTTTTTGAGACCCCCAAAGGTAACCTCTCTCATCAGGTGGGGTTAGTGTCTCACTTACCACATGATGCCATTGTGGGAAGGGATTTTCCAAAGTTCTGGGAACTCTGGGATTGTCCTGAGCCCCCCACTGGTGTCCCTATAGACCAGGAAAATGACCAGAATTCCTCTGAGAGTGGTGAGGACTCTCCAGAATTTCCCTTGTCGGTATTGGCGGGGGAAACTCGAGAAACTGGGGAGGAGCCAACATCCTCAGATGAAAACATGCCGTCTGTGGAGTTTTCGGATCTTGAGGTTCACAGGGAAAATTTTGCCACAGAACAGTTAAAAGACCCCACCCTAATAAAGGCACGGGAAAATGTGGTAAAAATAGATAGCGAGTTAGTGAACCCAGATAAGACTTGCACTTACCCGTACTTCACTATGGAAAGGGACCTGCTGTATCGAGTGACTCAAAGGGCAGAAGAAACCATTGAGCAACTTGTGGTGCCCAAACCTTACAGGAAGTTGGTGTTAGAATTGGCCCATGGGCACATTCTGGGAGGTCATCTGGGGACCGAGAAAACCAGAGAGAGGGTATTGCAGAGATTCTATTGGCCTGGGGTCATGAAGGAAACAGAAAATTATTGTTCCTCCTGCCCTGTGTGTCAGAAGTCGGCACCTATGCCACATTTCCGTAACCCGCTGGTACCTCTTCCTATCATTGAGGTCCCCTTTGAGAGGATCGCAATGGATTTGGTAGGTCCGATAATGAAGTCCGCTAGGGGGCATCAGTACATTTTGGTTATATTGGACTATGCCACCCGTTATCCAGAAGCAATTCCTCTTCGAAATACCTCAGCCAAAACCATAGCCAAAGAGCTATCTCTTGTTTTTAGCCGCGTGGGTATTTGTAAGGAACTGCTTACGGACCAAGGTACACCATTTATGTCCCGGGTTATGAAAGAACTATGCAAGTTGTTTAAAGTAACACAATTGCGTACATCTGTGTATCACCCCCAAACAGATGGGTTGGTTGAAAGATTCAACAAAACCCTAAAACAAATGTTAAAGAAGGTGGTGGATAGAGATGGAAAGAATTGGGACTGTCTAATACCTTATCTGATGTTTGCCATTAGGGAGGTACCCCAATCCTCTACGGGTTTCTCACCCTTCGAGTTGCTCTATGGGAGACACCCAAGAGGGCTGCTGGATATCGCCAAGGAAACTTGGGAAAATGAGAGTTCTCCCCACAGGAGTGTGATTGAGCATGTCGCCCTGATGCAAGATAGAATTGCACAGGTAATGCCAATCGTAAAGGAACATTTGGCCCAAGCGCAGTTGGCACAGCAGAGAGTGTACAACCGTGGGGCCAAGACCCGTACTTTTTCCCCGGGGGATAGGGTCTTGGTGCTAGTCCCTACGGTTGAAAGCAAATTTCTGGCCAAATGGCAAGGTCCATATGAAATAATTGAAAAAATTAGTGAGGTGAACTACAGGGTCAGACAGCCAGGAAGGCGAAAGCCAGAACAGATCTATCACGTCAATCTGCTGAAAGCCTGGAGGGATAGGGAATCCCTCGTCGCAGAGACTTTATCCCAAGCCCAGTCTGATTGCTTAGTTCCTGAGGTTGGGATAGCAGTCACCTTATCGAAACCCCAACAACAGGAGGTTAAAGAGTTTGTACTTCGCAACAAAGAGATTTTCTCTGAGCTGCCGGGACAAACATCTGGCGTAGAGCATGACATTATCACCCCGCCAGGAGAAAGGGTAAAACTAAAACCTTATAGAATACCAGAGGCCCGACGGGAGGCAATACGGGGGGAGGTTCAAAGGATGCTGGAATTGGGTGTGATAGAAGAGTCCCAGAGTGACTGGTCCAGTCCTATCGTACTAGTGCCCAAACCTGATGGGAGCTGGCGGTTTTGTAACGATTTTCGACAATTGAATAAAGTTACAAAATTTGACACCTACCCCATGCCGCGTATAGATGAGTTGATTGACCGGCTGGGAACAGCCCGATACATGACAACTCTTGATCTCACCAAAGGGTATTGGCAAATTCCCCTGGCCGAGTCGGCCAAGGAGAAAACTGCGTTTGTAACCCCAGATGGGGCATTCCAATATAAGAGAATGCCGTTTGGGTTACAGAATGCACCGGCAACATTCCAGCGGAAAATGGATCAAATTCTGAGGCCCCATCAGAAATATGCTGCAGCTTACCTGGATGATGTGATTATCCATAGCACAGACTGGGTCTCACATTTGCCAAAAGTGCAAGCAGTCCTAGACTCTATCCGGGAAGCTGGGTTTACAGCCAATCCAAAGAAGTGTACCATTGGACAGGAGGAGGCCAAATATCTTGGGTACACTATTGGGAGGGGGGTGATAAAACCCCAAGTCAATAAAGTCGAGGCCATACAGAGTTGGCCACGTCCCAACAGCAAGAAACAGGTACGAGCCTTTCTGGGAATCGCTGGCTATTATCGGCAATTCATTCCTCATTTTGCTTCTCAGGCTGTGCCCCTCACCAACCTGACAAAAGGGAAAGAGTCTGTCATGGTTAAATGGTCCCCAGAGGCTGAAGAAGCATTTCAGTCCTTAAAAACAGCCTTATGTAGCCAGCCAGTGTTGTACTCACCAGACTTCTCTAAGGACTTTATTGTACAAACTGATGCATCAGATGTTGGGTTAGGAGCAGTGTTATCTCAGGTCTGGAATGGGGAAGAGCACCCAGTCATTTACCTCAGCAGGAAGTTGAAGTCCCATGAGGTAAATTACGCCACGATTGAGAAGGAATGTTTAGCGGTAAAATGGGCTCTAGATTCCCTTCGGTACTATCTGCTAGGTAGGCACTTTGACCTGGTGACTGATCACGCTCCTTTGAAGTGGATGGCTCAAAACAAGGAGACCAATAGAAGGGTAAATAGGTGGTTCCTGGCCCTACAGGAATTCAACTTTACAGTTACGCATCGCCCTGGTGTTAAAATGGGGAATGTGGATGCTTTGTCTCGGATACATGCGTGTCTGACTGCTTGTGTTACAACCCCAAGGTTGAAACAAGAGGGGGGGGGGGTATGTGGCAGCAGGCAGGTAAAATCACCTGGTTGTATCCAGGATGGAAAATATGTATGCCCTAGATTCAGGCTTTATGCAGACTTATACCACTAAAGGGGAAGAGTTAATGAGCCCAGCTGAAGTAAGTGGGCTCATTAAGACCTCTACAAAAAACCCCAGCAAGCTTAGGGAGATGCTCCATCCTGGAACCAGTGTTGTGTTTGTATAGACTGGGGAGTGTGACTTCTGTTCTGTGCGGTGAGTTAATGCCTGTGTGGCAAATCTCTACAACAGAGATAGGGACTGGTGCAGCACAAAGGCTGCACTCAGTTGATAGACAGGGGATCTACATGTGTAGTTAGAGGTCAAGCTGACCAGGATTTCTTTTCATGTTTCTTTTTGTTTGGCTGCTATATTTTTCACTGCATGTAGCATAAATAAACAGCACCTTTTGTTTTTTTCACCTATAACGCTGTTTGTTGTGCCTGATTTTGTGTTGTGAACCCATCCAGGGGGTCACACACACCCGCTGCCGAGCTAACCCCTCACAATATATATATATATATATATATATATATATATATATACACAGTAAGGTCCACCAGAAGATCCTTAAAAGCTACACATAATGCCGAGACCCAAAGAAATTCAGGAACAATTGAGAAAGAAAGTAATTGAGATCTATCAGTCTGGAAAGGGTTATAAAGCCATTTCCAAAGCTTTGGGAATCCAGCGAACCACAGTGAGAGCCATTATCCACAAATGGCGAAGACATGGAACAGTGGTGAACCTTCCCAGGAGTGGCCGGCCGCCCAAAATTACCCCAAGAGCGCAGCGACGACTCATCCAAGAGGTCACAAAAGACCCCACAACAACGTCCAAGGAACTGCAGGCCTCACTTGCCTCAGTTAAGGTCAGCGTTCATGCCTCCACCATCAGGAAAAGACTGGGCAAAAATGGCCTGCATGGCAGAGTTCCAAGGAGAAAACCACTGCTGAGCAAAAAGAACATCAAAGCTCGTCTCAATTTCTCCACAACACATCTTGATGATCCCCAAGACTTTTGGGACAACATTCTGTGGACCGATGAGACAAAAGTGGAACTCTTTGGAAGGTGTGTGTCCAAGTATATCTGGCGTAGAAGGAACACTGCATTTCAGAAAAAGAACATTATACCAACAGTAAAATATGGTGGTGGTAGTGTGATGGTCTGGGGCTGTTTTTGCTGCTTCAGGACCTGGAAGACTTGCCGTGATAAAAGGAACTATGAATTCTGCTGTCTACCAAGAGATCCTGAAGGAGAATGTCCGACCATCTGTTCGTGTACTCAAGCTGAAACGAACTTGGGTTCTGCAGCAGGACAGTGATCCTAAACACACCAGCAAGTCCACCACCGAATGGCTGAAGAAAAACAAAATGAAGACTTTGGAGTGGCCTAGCCAAAGTCCTGACCTGAATCCTATTGAGATGTTGTGGTATGACCTTAAAAAGGCCGTTCATGCTCGAAAACCCTCTAATGTAACTGAATTAGGACAATTCTGCAAAGATGAGTGGGCCAAAATTCCTCCAGGACGCTGTAAAAGCCTCATTGCACGTTATCGCAAACGCTTGGTTGCAGTTGTTGCTGCTAAGGGTGGCCCAACCAGTTATTAGGTTTAGGGGGCAATCACTTTTTCACACAGGTCCATGATAGTTTGGATTTTTTTTCACCTTTAATAATAAACACCTTCATTTACAAATTGCATTTTGTGTTTACTTGTGTTGTCCTTGACTATTGTTTAAATTGGTTCGATGTTCCGAAAGACTTAAGTGTGACAAACATGCAAAGGAACAGGAAATGAGGAAGGGGGCAAACACTTTTTCACACCACTGTATACACACTTTAGATTGCTAACCTGCTAGTTTTGGGGTGTGTAATGGTGGGGAAGATGTTCTCTCACTGTATGGCTGCTCCTGAGTGAAAGAAGGAAATCAAAAGACTTCCTGCTTTCTCCAGAATACTGAGGCAGCTTCCCGCTTCTCTCTCTGATTCTCCACCTCTGAGATGGTGAATCAGAAAGTGAGAATCCTGTCACAGATGGCCAGTGAGGTGCTGAGATCGCACCTTCATACACTGGCCGTTTCTGTGACAGTCAGTTACAGATTCTCACTGTGCTGAGATAATCAGTGGAGAACATGTTCTCATCTGATTACCTCAGTTTCATAAAATGGTAATGACCTGAGATCAGCTGTGAGACTTGGGATCGCAGCTGATCTCAGTTTCATAAAAGGACACCTAAGTGAATGTAACAAATACAAATTTATCTGAAGTTAAGATTTATCCAAAATAATAAATGCGGTATCTAAACCAATGGAACATAACGGATGAATAATAATAAATAACAATAATAATAATTGTAGCACTGACCCCCGAAGGAGCTGCTTGATTGTTTTGGGCCTGCACTCTGCTAATGAACCTCCCCCCACTGACTTGACTCAGTCCCCTGACTGGAGCGATATTAATTTGTAATGAAATGGTGCGAGATAACCCCACAATACACAATACAATATAATATACCTGTATTATCTCCGGAGTATCCAATGGCTCCACCTGCTGGGAGAAAACAATACTCGACACAATTGGGGTACTTAACCAGAAGTATACTTTACTATAATTTGTGATAAACAGGTGGTTACAATAATTGTACTGTCACCTTAACATAAATGACATGACAATGAATAAGAACAACAATTCTACACAAAGAAACTACAAGGAAGCTCCCCCTACTTTTATAGCTAGTTGCGAGATCTCACTAAAAGTACACAGTCTTTAATCTTCTTGTCTTCTGCTAGCTATGATGGTTTCTTATAAATTGTACTCCAAAAGGGTAAAGAAATTAGGATTGCCTTAAAGGGGATCCTGTTACTGTTTCTGTAAATGTTCCATATAGTGTTTCCTTAAGTATAGTACAATGCTTAAGATGTACTAAGAATTAGGCCTTATGCCTGCCTAATGTCAGTTACTGTACTCCTCCTCCGTGGGACTACAGGTCCCAGCGAACACTGTATATGAGTCTGACTGGATGCAAATGTGTAATAAAACTGTGGGCCGCAACCCACTCACCAACTGGATCGGAAGCTCTGTACAGTAGCTCTGGTCCGGTGTTTATGGCTTGCTTCAATGCTGGCCGGCTCTGTCAAACCGCTCTGCTCCGCTGGGTGAACCGAGTCCTCTGATGCTCAGATGAGTGTCTCTGGATCTCTCCCAATCCGGTCACTGTGTCTCTCACACCGTCAGATCGCTCACACAGTCTGTTTGAGTTGCGCTCCGCAATGGCTGTAGGCCGCTCCTTCTGGAAACCTCCTCACAGGTCCTCACAGGCAGGCCATGCATCCAGAAGAGACCTAAGATGGCCGCTCGGGTGCTTTTATGTCCTACCCAGCATGCAGTGCGAGAGAGGGTGTCCATGGGTAGGTCACCTGGCATTCTGGGTAAATAGGTCAACTCTCCAAAGTAAATAACAGTCACTTCCTGTAATTAGTTCAGTGCTTTGTGAAAACAAAAGTCATCTCAGTCCACTTTCTGTATTTGGCTGCTAGGTGGCGCCAAATGCTAAGCTATAGAATTGTCCATAGACTTTCATTATAAAATATTGACCTTGCATTAATAGGCAAAAATATCAGCGCTACATAATAAAAAAAATTGTATTATTATTATTATTATTATTTATTATTAATTAGTTCCATTCCATTCATTTAGATGCAGCATTCGTTATTTCGGATAATTCATGACTTCATATAAATTTGTATTTGTTACGTTCACTAACAGCCAAATTTGAAAGGAATTTCCAATACCTATAATTTAATAGTTATTATTAGTTAGTTAGATAGTTATTCTTTCTTATTTTTAGATTTACAAATTTACGAATTTTGGGATTTATGAATTTACAATCATAACGCATGAAAAATGAATAAAAAGGAAAATGAAAGAATTTTCCGGCAGTGCACATGTATAATTGCCATTAGAAGTAGAGCAGGCCTGCTTTCACTTCGCTACACACTTAAGGGTCTATTTATAAATGTTTTCCTGCAAAATTTGCACAGCTTTCATCCAAGATTCACACATTTTTCTAATTGGAATTAATTAAAAAATGTGTGGATCTCAGGTGGCAGTTGTGAGAATATTGTGTGACAACATTTTTAAATAGACCTCTAATTTTATTTCCAGGCAAAACTTGTTTTATTACATTTTTTGTTTCTGTTTTTTAGTTTTGGATGGAGTGGAGAAGGCTTAGAACAGTGTTTCTCAACCTTTTTTTTTTTTGTTCAGTCAAGGCACCCTTTAAAATGGAAAAAAATGAAATATGGTTGGTAGTTTTGCCCATTGGGACTTTAGATGAAGTGACACACAGCCAGTAATAAAAACATAATACAGGTTTATTGAGTATATGCCAGCAATAACACTGGAAGAAAGTGTCATAATGCCAAAATATACAAATCCATTACATGGTTACATACGGTAATCAAATAGACCATGGTAATTGTGTCATAGCATCTATGGTGACCCAACGCGTTTCGTGAGTTTAGTCTCACTCTTCAGGGGTTGATGCGTAGACATAATCTATAAAGTGAAATGGTTAAAAGATATAACATATCCTGTTTCCCCAAAAATAAGACCTAGTGTGATTGTCGGTGATGGCTGCAATATAAGCCCTACCCCCCAAATAAGCCCTACCCTGTTTCCCTGAAAATAAGCCCTACCCTGAAAATAAGATCTTCAAGGACTTTAACTAGGGCTTATTTGAGGGGTAGGGCTTATATTGCAGCCATCACCGACAATCACACTATGTCTTATTTTGGGGGAAACAGGGTAGTAATGAACATGGAAATGTATCATGTAGGTTGAAATGTGGGAATCAGACCAAAGGATCCATGCACACACAGATGCAGAATGCCGCATGCCAAATTCCAACCGATAGCCACCGGAGGCGTCTGACCCGGGAGCTGTGGGTAAAGGATCCAAAATGGACTGGCAGCGCAAAACAGGATAGATGGAAAATTGGGCAAACAGAACCGTCCAGCATGGCCTGCCAGGATGGTGGCTAGAAAAAATTATGGACAGTCTCGAGGCACCTCATTCTAAAATGTAAAAACTATTCTAATAGTTTTACATAGTGCAGCAACATCCACACATGTAGGACACCCAACGTTAGAGGTGATGTATTCTTCCATAGCAAATACAACTGGTACTGACTAGTATTCTAATGTTTCTCTTTCTCCATCACTCAGCCAATGTGACCCCAATGCTGATGGAAAGGAGGGTGGTGGAGGCTCAAACAAGGATACTATGGAGGTGACTGATATCTTCCTTATCAACTGATGATGCCATTGGTCAGCAACTAGAAGGTTATAATGCTTCACAATGAGAACCTGTGGCTTTGTGTAACTAAAAGGCAGGCTTCATATTAAACACCGGCTTGTATACAAGTTTTGGGTCATTTTTAGGCATTTTGCCAAGGCACTCCTAAAGAAATCTCAAGGCCCCCTGGTTGAAAAAGGCTGGCTTATGCCGCTTACACACGGTCGGAATTCTCGTCGGAAAAAGCTCTGATGGTTTTCCCGTCGGAATTCCGACGGAATTTCGCTCAAACTGTCTTGCCTACACACGGTCACACCAAATTCCAACAGTCAGTAACACAGCCGCATAAACACGTTTGACAGCACTATAAAAGGGAAGTTTAATGCTTCCGAGCATGCGTCAAATTGTTTCCGAGCATGTGTCGGAATTTTGCATGTCGGAATTGCATACACACGATCGGAAAATCTGATAGAAAGGTTTTCCGTCTGAAAAATTGAGAACAGGTTCTCAATCCAAAGTCCGTCTGAAATTCCGACAGAAAAAGACCGATGGGCATACACACGGTCGGAAAATCCGTTGAAAAGCTCCCATCGGACTGTTTCCATCGGAAATTCCGACCGTGTGTACGCGGCATTAGATTCACAGTCAAGTTTTATTTGCTGTCTGCTGGGAATATACACCTCTTTATTTGTCCTATGACCATTGTCAGAAATAGGGATGAGCTGAGCATTTGGACCGAACATAACATTCACTGTTCAGATGAACTTTTGGGACAATCGGTGGGAACTGCTCTTCTGAACGTTCCATGATGCATTGCCAAAGCCATCATTGGCCAACATCTTGCACCTGACCTTCTTTTTTTTCTGCTGAATCCAAAGCTGCTCCTTTTCTCTTTGCAGGCCACAAAAATATCTCACAAGCTGCCATCATTTCCATGTCCGTTCTCCATGAGCGCACCCAGCCACCATTATCTCATCACCCCTCCACCTTCTACTATTTACATATCCAGCAACTATTGTAGGTTCACTACAATTACTGTCTGTAAATAGGACCATAGCTGCTGCTCTATGCTGTTTTTTTATTATGTATTTATGTATTTGTTTTCTTTAAAATTTTAATGTGACACCCCAAATGCTTCAGAAGATGTTTCAGAGTTGTAAATACTGTTTAGTTTTGTTTAGAAGGGTCCTTCCTGTGCACTGAAGAATTTTATTATTGGACTTACAGTATTGGGGAACTACTAACACCCAAAACCCAATTATATACAGTCAATGCTTGTTAAAGCAGGGACCCTCCTGTCCTCTGCAGGATTTTATCTGTAGGGTTATAGAGTTTGACATTACGAACACCCAAAACCCATTTTTTTACAGCTGTGTGACAGTTGCAGATGCAATGAATGATTATTAACCACTTCAGCCCCGGAAGATTTACCCCCTTAACCACTTCCCACCTGCCGTATGCAGAATGACGTCTGGAAAGT
Source organism: Lithobates sylvaticus (assembly GCA_028564925.1). Lineage (NCBI taxonomy): Eukaryota > Metazoa > Chordata > Amphibia > Anura > Ranidae > Lithobates > Lithobates sylvaticus. The sequence continues at coordinate 300,224,438 of CM053031.1, read as the reverse complement.
GGTTCTGTTATCCTGACTGGGTGTCATATGATGTCCAGAAGGATAAAATGCCGGCACGCGCCCGTGCGGGTGTGCAGCGGGGCGATTGCGAGTGCAGCGTGTCAGTCTGACACGCCACATCTCCGATCGTGATAAAAAGCCTCTGTCAGAGACTTCTTACCATGTGATCAGCTGTGACCAATAACAGCTGATCACAGCGTAAACCAGGAAGTGCCGGTAAACGGCATTCCTCGGTTCGCGCTGACAGGGATCGCCGGTTGGCGGCTCTCCCTGTCAGAGGGGGGGGGGGGTCTGTGCTAATAATCAGCACATTGATTAGCAGCACAGCCCCCTCAGATGTGCAAATAAGATACCAATCAGTGTCCAGCATTCCCCCAATAAAAAAGCCTTCAAGTGCCCAACCACAGTGCCAATCAGTGCCCACCACAGTGCCAATCAATGCCCAGCAGTAACACCTGTCAGTAACACATCAGTACCTCATCATCAATGCTGCCCATCAGTGCCACCTGTTAGTGCCAATCAGTACTACCTATCAGTGCCAATTAGTGCCACCTGTCAGTGCCCATCACAGCCGCCTGTCAGTGCCCATCACAGCCGCCTGTCAGTGCCCATGAGTGCCCATGAGTGCCCATCAGTGCTGCATATCAGTGCCGCCCATAAGTGCCCATCAGTGTTGCATATCAGTACTGCCTATTGGTGCCCATCAGTGCTGCATATCAGTGCTGCCTATCAGTGCCCATCAGTGCCACCTTATCAGTGCCAACTCATCAGTGCCGCCTCATCAGTGCCCATCAGTCCTGCCTCATTAGTGCCCGTCAATGAAGGGGAAAACAAAATTTTATGACAAAAACAAAGAAAATATATTTTTTTTTCAAAAATGTTGATATTTTTTAGTTTGTTTATCAAAAAATAAAAACCGAGGTGATCAAATAACACCAAAAGAAAGCTCTATTTGTGGGAAGAAAAAAAAAATTTGGGTGCAGTGTTACATGACCGCGCAATTGTCATTCAAAGTGTGACAGCGCTAAAGCTGAAAATTGTCCTGGGCAGGAAGGGGTGAAAATGCCCGGTATTGAAGTGGTTAATGACCAGGCCATCTTTTGCGATATGGCACTGCGTTGCTGTAACTAACAACTGCATGGTCATACGACGTTGTACCCAAATACAAATTATGTCTTTTTTCCCCCCGTAAATAGAGCTTTCTTTTGGTGGTATTTAATCATCTCTGCGGCTTTTATTTTTTGCAGTAGAAACAAAAATTTTTGAAAAATATATTTCTCACTTTCTGCTATAAAACATATCTAATAAAAGTAAACCATCTAATTTCTTTATCAATTTAGACCAATATGTATTCTGCTACATGTTTTTGGTAAAAAAAAAAACAGTAAGCGTATATAGATTGGTTTGCACAAAAGTTATCACATCTACAAAATAGGGGATATATTTATTGAAATTTTTTACCAATAATGGCGGTGAACAATGATTTTTAGCGGGACTGCGACATTGCAGCGAACAAATCTGACACTAGGTGACACTTTTTGGGGACCAGTGATACCTAGACATGTGCAGAACGAAAAAATTAGTTTTGTTTTGTTTTGATTCGTTATTTACATATATTTGTTTAGTTAAATTTATTTCATTCATTTAATTAGTTTTCGTAATTTGTTTTGTTTTTGAATCGATTAGAAGTTTTCAAATCGATTGGAATTTTTCTAATTCAAATCGATTCAAAAAGTTTTCGAATTTGAATCATTTTTAAATTCGAATAGTTTTTGAATTAGAAAACTTTCCGAATTCGAATAGTTTTCCAATTTCCAAAGAGAATAAAATAGAATAGAAAATAAAGGAATAGAAACAAATATATATATATTTTATTTATATATTTTATTTTTCTTATTTTTTTTTTTGTTCTATTCTATTCCTTTATTTTCTATTCTATTTTATTCTGTTTGGAAATTTGAAAACTATTTGAATTAAAATTTCGTTATTTCGGATTAATTTTAATTTGGTACTATTCTAATTCGGAAATTCTGATATTGGGAACGAAATGAACCGCACATGTCAAGTGACACCAATACAGTGATCAATGCTAAAAATATACACTGCCACTGTACTAATGACACTGGCAGGGAAGGGATTAGCATCAGCGGGATTAAATGGTTAAATGTGTTCCTAGGGAGTTACACAAGATCTCTATCTTCCCCTCTCACAGAACGGCTGTCTGCCTTGTTTACATAGGCAGACTGCTGTTCTGCCTCTCCTGAAAAAAATCAGCGGATCCCGGCAACATCGGGTCCGCCGGACTTGGTGATTGGCTCCCGCTGTGTCCAATCACAGAGGCAGAGGGGCGCTGGCGGCGTGCACCTCCCAGACCCAGTGCACAAAATCATGTACAGGTACGTGATTTTGTGCAGGAGGGCCGCCCTGCCGCAGTATATCTGCGTGGTCCTTAACAGGTGAAAGAAGAGTCCACCTTGTGCTTTGCATACATTTTTCTGTTGGGTTATGGCATTAGGGCAACACCAGCATCCAAAACCAAATTTTCTCCTGGCTGTGTCATGGCAGCACAAAATATACAATTTTTATAGTGCTTTGTCTATATTAACCACTTGTCGTCCAGCCTATTATCAATTGACAGCTGGGTGGGACATTCATCGATCCAGGTGGACGTCATATGATGTCCTCCCGAATCATGGCCACAGGACCATGCAGCGGTGAAATCTGTCACCAGCTGTGTCCACCGGACACAGCCGATGACTGATCAGTGTACCGACTCACTGCCAGTACCATGTGATCGCTGTGAGCAATTGCAGCAGATCACATGACAATTGTAAACAATGGATGGCTTCCTTTCATGCCATCCATTGTGTACAATTGTGTTGCTAGCAGTGATTGGTCACAGTGATCACATGGTACAGACAGGGTCAATCACAGCCCATGTGTACCATGTGATTAGATGTGACCATTCCCGGCTAATCAAAACAAAACACACTAAATTAATCAGTTTCATTAAGGAAAAATGGTTGCTTATACCAGTGAAGTTCATTGGTATAAACAATCATAATGTAAGAAAAAAAATTCCTGAGCACTTTCCCAGAGTGATCTTTGTTACTATGGTAACAGTGTATTGCTCTGGTTACAGTGTGTAAAAAAAAAGAAGAAAACAAATGTAATGAAATTTTTTTTCAAATTATATCTTTATTTTTTCCTACCATCACCAGTCAGTGTCCCTGATCACCGCCACACCCGTTACATGATAACGCTGTACTCCACTGATGACAGTATGTAAAAAAACAAAAAATTGTGAATTGTTTTGTTTTTTTTTTTTGCCAAAATGTTATGACAAAAAAGGACAGCTTCAAAAAACTTGCCATGCCTCTTACTAAATATCTTGGACTGTCTACTTTCCAAAAAAGAGTAATGTAGGGCGTATTTGTACTGTCCTGGCATTTTCAGGCCTCAAGAAATTTTTTCAAGCCGGCGATCGTTCCGAGAGAGGCAGAGCGGCGGTCTGCTAGTAAGGAAGACAGAGATCTTGTGTTTCTGCTAAGCCAGAACACAGATCTCTGTCTTCCTACAGTTAAACCATCCCCCACACATTAATAAAACACTCCCAGGGAACATATTTAACCCTTTGATCAAAGCCTGATGTTAATCCCTTCCCAGCCAATGCCATTAGTATAGTGACAGTGCATTTTTTACCACTGATCACTGTGTTAGTGTCATTGGTCCATAAAAAGTGTTACTAAGGCTACTTTCACACTGGAGCGGTGGGGGCGCTGGCGGTAAAGTGGCGCTATATTTAGCGCCGCTTTACCGGCGTTTTAGCAGCGCATTTCGGCCGCTAGCGGGGTGGTTTTACAAGGGTCAATACCGCCCGCAAACCGCCGCTGTAGCGGCGTTTTGCGGGCGGGTTCGGAGCGCTGCCCCATTGTTTCCAATGGGAACGGGCGCTATAGGAGCGGTAAATATACCGCTCCTATAGTGAGCCAAAGATGCGGCTTGCAGGACATTTTCCAGCGTCCTGCAAGCGCACCGCTTCAGTGTGAAAGCCCTCGGGCTTTCACACTGAAGACACAGCAACAGCTGTTTCGGGTCGGTTTGCAGGCGCTATTTTTAGCGCAATAGCGCCTGCAAACCGCCCCAGTGTGAAAGGGGCCTTAGTGTCAGATTTGCCCACCGCAATGCCGCATTCCCACATTCATCGCCATTACTAGTAAAGAAAAAAAAAAAATCCATAAAAATATACCATAGTTTATAGACGCTTATTGAGATTTCTTTTTACAAAAACATGTAGCAGAACACATATTGGCCTAAAAGAAATTCGATTTTTAAAAAAAAATGTATTGGATGTGTTTTATAGCAGAAAGTAAAAATATTATTTTTTTCAAAATTGTCGCTCTTTTTTTGTTTATAGCTCCAAAAATTTAAATCGCAGAGGTGACCAAATACCACCAAAAGAAAGCTCTATTTGTGGGAAAAAACTGACATACATTTTATTTGGTCACAGCGTCGCACAACCGCGCAATTGTCAGTTAAAGTGATGCAGTGCCGAATCACCAAAAAATGGCCTGGTCATGAAGGGGGTAAATCCTTTCTGGAGCTGAAGTGGTTAAAGAGCAAACCCAGACAACAAGCAAAACCAAAAGCTTACATTTGTGGTAAGGGAGCGTTTATCACTTTTTATTGAATGGAGGCCAAATGTTTATAGGAACAAAAGGTTACTTATTTTTTTATTGTCTTTCTGTTGAAAACAAATTCAATGCCTCCCACCAGCAATGTGCCTGCATGCTCACCTTAGACTTTGGACCTGTATAGAATCGGGTCAAACGCACATTCCCCACTGAGGATCAGTGCAACCTCCAGTCAGATGATGTCACTGATGATATTTCCCCTTAGTCTCCTAATGGTGGTGATATGTGCAACATTAGGAAAAATAGGCATGTGGCCCCTTTAAAAACTCAGACTGGTTCTCTCCTCCACTCTGCAAGCAAGCTCACAACATATGGGGGCAAAATGAATACAAAATAGTAAAGGCATTTCCATAAACAGAAGGTGCCACGTCTCCCACGTCACTTCTGGTTGCCCCCCCCCCCCCCCCCCCCCCCCCCCCCCCCCCCCCCCCCCCCCCCCCCCCCCCCCCCCCCCCCCCCCCCCCCCCCCCCCCCCCCCCCCCCCCCCCCCCCCCCCCCCCCCCCCCCCCCCCCCCCCACCCCCCCCCCCCCCCCCCCCCCCCCCCCCCCCCACCCCCCCCCCCCCCCCCCCCCCCCCCCCCCCCCCCCCCCCCCCCCCCCCCCCCCCCCCCCCCCCCCCCCCCCCCCCCCCCCCCCCCCCCCCCCCACCCCCCCCCCCCCCCCCCCCCCCCCCCCCCCCCACCCCCCCCCCCCCCCCCCCCCCCCCCCCCCCCCCCCCCCCCCCCCCCCCCCCCCCCCTCCCCCCCCCCCCCCCCCCCCCCCCCCCCCCCCCCCCCCCCCCCCCCCCCCCCCCCCCCCCCCCCCCCCCCCCCCCCCCCCCCCCCCCCCCCCCCCCCCCCCCCCCCCCCCCCCCCCCCCCCCCCCCCCCCCCCCCCCCCCCCCCCCCCCCCCCCCCCCCCCCCCCCCCCCCCCCCCCCCCCCCCCCCCCCCCCCCCCACCCCCCCCCCCCCCCCCCCCCCCCCCCCCCCCCCCCCCCCCCCCCCCCCCCCCCCCCCCCCCCCCCCCCCCCCCCCCCCCCCCCCCCCCCCCCCCCCCCCCCCCCCCCCCCCCCCCCCCCCCCCCCCCCCCCCCCCCCCCCCCCCCCCCCCCCCCCCCCCCCCACCCCCCCCCCCCCCCCCCCCCCCCCCCCCCCCCCCCCCCCCCCCCCCCCCCCCCCCCCCCCCCCCCCCCCCCCCCCCCCCCCCCCCCCCCCCCCCCCCCCCCCCCCCCCCCCCCCCCCCCCCCCCCCCCCCCCCCCCCCCCCCCCCCCCCCCCCCCCCCCCCCCCCCCCCCCCCCCCCCCCCCCCCCCCCCCCCCCCCCCCCCCCCCCCCCCCCCCCCCCCCCCCCCCCCCCCGGTTGCCCCCCCCCCCCCCCCCCCCCCCCCCCCCCCCCCCCCCCCCCCCCCCCCCCCCCCCCCCCCCCCCCCCCCCCCCCCCCCCCCCCCCCCCCCCCCCCCCCCCCCCCCCCCCCCCCCCCCCCCCCCCCCCCCCCCCCCCCCCCCCCCCCCCCCCCCCCCCCCCCCCCCCCCCCCCCCCCCCCCCCCCCCCCCCCCCCCCCCCCCCCCCCCCCCCCCCCCCCCCCCCCCCCCCCCCCCCCCCCCCCCCCCCCCCCCCCCCCCCCCCCCCCCCCCCCCCCCCCCCCCCCCCCCCCCCCCCCCCCCCCCCCCCCCCCCCCCCCCCCCCCCCCCCCCCCCCCCCCCCCCCCCCCCCCCCCCCCCCCCCCCCCCCCCCCCCCCCCCCCCCCCCCCCCCCCCCCCCCCCCCCCCCCCCCCCCCCCCCCCCCCCCCCCCCCCCCCCCCCCCCCCCCCCCCCCCCCCCCCCCCCCCCCCCCCCCCCCCCCCCCCCCCCCCCCCCCCCCCCCCCCCCCCCCCCCCCCCCCCCCCCCCCCCCCCCCCCCCCCCCCCCCCCCCCCCCCCCCCCCCCCCCCCCCCCCCCCCCCCCCCCCCCCCCCCCCCCCCCCCCCCCCCCCCCCCCCCCCCCCCCCCCCCCCCCCCCCCCCCCCCCCCCCCCCCCCCCCCCCCCCCCCCCCCCCCCCCCCCCCCCCCTGTCAATCACGCCACCCAGCACCGCCGTTGGAAAGATCCATGTTTTTTTCCGACGGATGCTGGTTCAAACTTGTCTTGCATACACACGGTCACACAAAGTTGGTCGGAAATTCCGAACGTCAAGAACGCGGTGACGTACAACACGTACGATGAGCCGAGAAAAATTAAGTTCAATAGTCAGTGCTGCTCTTCTGCTTGATTCCAAGCATGCGTGGCACTTTGCGCGTTGAAATTGTGTACACACGATTGGAATTTCCGACAACTAATTTTGTTGTCAGAGAATTTGAGATCCAGTTTTGTGTGACAGAAATTCCTATGGAAAATGTGTGATGGAGCCTACACACAGTCGGAATTTCCGAAAACAAGCTCCTATCACACATTTTCCATTGTAAAATCCTATTGTATGTACGGGGCATAAGAGTAAAAAATAGACCTCAGTTCGCTATAAAGTAGAAACTCAGGAAGCCAAAGTAGTCTAGCCCATCGGTTCCTGATCATCTACCATGGAATCTGAGTCCGTCCACAGGTGCCAAACCTTGTCATATTTCTTGGAACATCCTCGGGATAAATATAATGCTTTGTAGAGGGGTACCACATAAATAACTAATTGCTTCCAGGAGGACAAGGTGGGGGCCTAGCTGACTTCCACTTGAGTACTATAGCCTTCCTGGCATAAAATAGGAGAATACCCAAGACAGTACGTGTCGCTCTTGCAAACGCTAGTGAATCTACCAGTCTAAAGCCCCATACACACGGTAGGATTTTCCGATGGATTCTGTCCTATCTGACAATGTTGTCGGAAAATCAGACCGTGTGTAGGCACCATCGGAGAGTTTCCATCAGATTGTCTGACGGACAAAGTCCTATCTCCTGCTGGATAGATTTTTTGACAACAAAGTCCGATCACACCAAATCCGATCGTGTGTAGCCAATTTCCGACTGGACAAAGTGCTACGCATGCTCAGATCACATTACAAGACCAAAGCTATTGGCTACTAGCCTCTACGTAGTCCCGTCGTAGGCAACAAACGTCACCACGTTCAGAATGATCGGATTTTCCGACAACTTTGTCCGACCGTGTGTACGCAAAACCAACATCAGACAAAGTATGACGGACATGGTCTGACGGACCTGGTCCTCGGATAATCCGCGCGTGTGTATGGGGCTTAAGACAAATGCTAACTGTCAAGGGGATAGGTATAATGGTCAACTTATAGAGAAACAAAGGCACCTCTCGCCAATAATCCTGAATCTGTGGGCGCTCCCAAAAGATATGCGCAAAGCCTGCAGGAACACTAGAGCATCTCTAACAGCAGGTTGAGGAGGTAGGGTATATATACGGTGAAAGTGTTGTGGCGTGTAATAGATCCTATGCAATATTTTGAATTGGATCAGTCTGTCTCTAGTCGCAATCAACAGCTGGAGTGGGTAATCCCACATATCCTCCCAGTCTTTGCTGTCCAGTTCCTCAGGAGAGCCTCCAGGTCATCTTGCTCAACACAAAATGGAAGAGATTTAAATTGTGATTCGTAGGCATGGCAGAGTTGCAGGAATCTGATTTAGAAAGATTTGTTTTTCAGCCTGTCAAATGTGAATAGTTCAGACATCCACCCACTTCTAATGATAGTCATGCAATAAATATAAAAATATATGCCGAAGCATAGGAGCGATCTTCGGCATATATACTTTTTTTTAACTGTGGTGGTGAAATCACCGCCTACAGCGTTGGAGTCACAGATTTACTTATCGTGAGAGTAAACCCTGGTGCTGTCAGAATAAATAAACCTGTGCTGCAGCTGTATGGCCTACCTGCAGAGCAAATAATGATTAACAATAAACAACAGTAACATTACAGTACAACAGTAGGACATACCATACCTGCAAAGAAAACACAATGAAACATTACAGTTAAGCATACAATACAGTAACAATAGATAGAGATGAACAGAGAGAGAACAATAGATAGAGACGAAAAACAAAACAATTTTGGGTTTTTTTTTTTTGCACTTTTATTTTAACTATAAACGTTCCAGGTTAGGGTCAAATATGGGGTCCTATAGACCTGCCGCTGTATAATGACGGGGGCTGGTCAGCAAGCGGTTAAAGAGCAAACCCAGGGGCTTTTGAAATAAGATTTCTGGTTTGCTGCGCAGGGTCACCAGTATGGCAGGACCTAAAGTTCCCAAGATCACCTTGCTGAACAGTAAGCCATTCAGATGTTCTAAAAGCCTACTGAAACTTGGTTACTTTATTCTGCTGGGTGCCAAAATCACAATAGCACATGCTTACAAACAGCCAAAGGTGTCCTATGCTGCAGTAAAATGAAAGATATCTTGGATAATGGTCCAGGAAAAGGTAGTTGGATCTCTTATGTACTCCTTCAAAGCATATCAAGCAGTATGGGAACCATGGAGTTCATACATTCAGTACATCAACCCCTATGAACTGGTTTGATAGAACTCAATACCATACCTGATGTCCCCTGATACCTTTAGATCTGGTCAAGCTACAGGGCATTAATTTTAGTAGGAATGCCTTCTCAGCTGGGGGGGGGGGGGGGGGGGTTCCCCACTCTTGAGTACTATCACTTGACCTTTGTTCTTGTCAGGTGGATGTGTATAATTTGCTCTCAAGTTGATAAACTAGTCAATGAATCCATCCCTTATTGTTACAGTAGTTGTAAAGGCAGAAGGTTTTTTTAACTTAACCACTTGCCGACCTGCTTACGCAAATATACTGCGGCAGGTTGGGTAACCTGCACGAACTGACGTACCTATAGGTTAGTCTTTAAAAGCAGGATAGCAGGCACGCAAACTCGATGTCGACTGACGGTTATCACAGCCGATCATGGCGAGGAGAGGCAGAATGGAGAACTGCCTATAAACAAGGCATTTCCCTGTTCTGCCTAGTGACATGATAGGGATCTACTGCTCCCAGTGATCGGGAACAGTCATCTCTGTCATGTTTCAATATGTCCATCCCCCCTACAGTTAGAACATGCTAAGGGAACACACTTAACCCCTTGATCGCCCCCTAGTTATAACCCCTTCCGTGCCAGTGTCATTTTTACACTGATCAGTGCATTTTTATAGCACTGATCAATGTAATATTGTCACTGGTTCCCAAAAAGTATAATTTGGGGTCAAATTTGTCCACCGCAGTGTTGCAGTCCCACTAAAAATTGCAGATCACTGCCATTACCATTAAAAACAATAAAAATAAATAAGTCCCTAAATATATTCCATAGTTTGCAGATGTGATTTTTGCGCAAACCAATCAATATACACATATTGCATTATGTAGAAGAATATATATATCGGCCTGAACTGATGAATACATTTGTTTTTTGTATTTTTTTGGGATATGTATTATAGCAAAAAGTAAAAAAAAAAAAAAGGTTTTCTTTTTTAAATTGTCAGTCTTTTTTTGTTTACAGCACAAAAAATAAAAACTGCAGATGTGATCAAATACCACCAAAAGGAAGCTCTATTTGTTGGAAAAAAAAGGATATACATTTTTTTTGGGTATAGCTTCGCACGGGCACGTAACTGTCTGTTTAAGCGACACAGTGCCGTATCGCAAAAAATGCTCTGGTCATTAAGGGGGCAAATCCTTCCTGAGCTGAAGTGGTTAATGCATTCTATGCATTAAGATAAAAAAAACTTTTGTGTGTAGCAGCCACCCCAGCACCCCCTAATTACTTACTCGAGCCCCATCTCTGTCCAGGGATGTCCACAGATGTCTAAGGGAATGAGACAATCCTCCTGATTGACTGAGACATAGCAGCAGTGCCATTGGCTCCCACAGCTGTTAATCAAAGTCAGTCAGCCAATCAGGGGAGAGAGGGGTTGGGGCAGGGTCGGGGCTCCGTGTCTGAATGGACACACGGAGCTGTTATTCAGCTCCAGTGCCCCCAAAGGAAGCTGCTGACTGTGGGGGAACTTGATAGGAGGGAGGGGCCAGGAGCAGCAAAGAGGGACCCGAGAAGAGGAGGATCTGGGCTGCTATGTGCAAAACCAATTGCATAGAGGAGGTAAGTATAACATGTATGTTATTTTTTAATTTATTTTTGTTATTTTTAGAAGAAAAAAAAAAAAAAACGAGCCTTTACAATCACTTTAAGATTATACTAAATGTTCAAACCCTAACTTGTTATGGATGATGATTATTCTTGTTGCAATGTTTCCCGCTGTAAATCTTTTTGACTTTTTTTTCAATAAAAGTAAAAGTAAAAAATGACCAAAAGAAGATGAGCCGGTCCATTTGATGAGACAACACTTGTGGAATCTTTGTGTAAAATAGAAAGCTTGTTAAAGTGTCAGCTCATGTTATAAACAAATAACCTTCCCTGTATAGAAAAGATTGTAAATTGCTTGGATTCTCTAAATGATAAAGAGAGAAGTTTTAAAGTGTTTGTCCATCACCTGCACAGACTTTATGGACGTTTTTTTAAGTACCTGTAGGTTTCATGGAAGATGATAGTAATCTGTTCTGTATTATATACTCATACTTTCTGGATGAACCCTACATAGGCGTGGTTCACCTCCTTGGTCTGGTTCCTATATGTAGTGTGAGTGTTCAGAACTGTGCATGTACTTTGGGGTTATGAGGGTGTAGGCAGGGGCAGTCTGCTGTCTCAATTGCAGGTGGCACTTAACGGCAGTGGCAATTGATAGGGAAATTGCATATTACATATTTCCTTAGTTAAAGTTGTCTAGTGGTCTCACACATTTAATAATACATTCCAAGCCCTGGTTAAGGGGCCATACAAGCCATATAAGGACACAAGTATGATGATGTAAGGATTGGGAGCCTAATCAAACACAAACACAAGTATGATGTTACCTTAGTTGAGTCACTAAGGGAATGTTATTGTTAACTGACCAGGATGTGGCCAAGCCCACTTTCTTCTCTATGATTGGCCATTTAATTCAAGTTCTATATTACCACAGCCAAAACTGGTAAGATCTTAGTTGATAACCTCCCATGGCTTCCAATACCACCTCTATGCCGACGACACCCAGATCTATCTCTCCACTCCTCAACTCATCCCCTCAATCTCCTCACGGATCTCAAACTTATTGAATGACATGGATGTCACACCATTTCCTCAAACTCAATCTTTCTAAAACTGAGCTTGTTATATTTCCTCCTTCATGGTCCCCTCCCTGTGACTTCACCATTAATATCAACAACACAACCATTGGTCCCTCCACACATGCCAGGATCCTGGGTGTAATCCTTGACTCTGACCTCTCCTTCAGCCCCCATATCCAATCACTGGCTAAATCCTGCGGCCTTAACCTCAACTAACTAACCACAACATCTCCAGATTTCGACCCTTCCTGACTAATGACACCACAAAGCAACTTATTCACTCCTTGATTATTTTCTGCCTTGACTACTGCAACTCTCTCCCTAATGGCCTACCCTTAAGCAGGCTATCCCCCGTTCAGTCTATAATGAATTCTGCCTCTAGACTAATGCACCTCACTAACCGATCCATGACTGCTACTCCTCTCTGCCAATCCCTTCACTGGCTTCCCCTACCCCACCGTGTAAAATTCAAAATGCTAACCATAAAATACAAGGCCATTCACAACATCACCACATCTACATCACCAACCTCATCTGCAGCTATCGCCCAAATTGTCCCCTTCGCTCCTCCCAGGACCTCCTGCTCTCTAGATCCCTTGTTACCTCCTCCTATGCTTGCCTTCAGGACTTATCCAGAGCCTCTCCCATCCTCTGGAAGTCCTCGCCCCAGTATGTCCGATCAGCCTCTACCCTGTCCACCTTTAAGAGATCCCTGAAAACAAATTTATTCAGGGAAGCCTATCACACACCCACCTAACAACTGTCCCTGATCCACCCCCATCAAATCATTGTCTGCAGCTATTACCTTTTGTACCACCAAGCCCTCCCTTTAGAATGTAAGCTCTATGAGCAGGACCCTCCTATACCTTTTGTATTGAACTGTACTGTAATTGTGTTGTCCCCCCTATATATTGTAAAGCACTGCGTAAACTGTTGGGGCTATATAAATCATGTATAATAATAATAGTCTCACATCAGAGCTGCCATGAGGCATGTATCTGAACCGGGTTGGCCATGCCTCAAAAAAGCGGGTGGGTACTCCATGGCGAAACAGCATCTTTAGTTAGGTATTCTTGTTTTATCTTCTAATATTATCAATATCTATCATTAATTTTTATAAATGTTATACTTATAAGCAAAAAAAAGACCAAACCCAGACAACAAGCGAAACCAAAAGTTTACCAAATAGTATCGGTGGTAAGGGAATGGTTGTCACATTTATCTTTTGAATGGAGGCCAAAATGTTTATACCAACAGTAAGTTCATCTGGGTGAATATTTTTCATATGAAAACCTTAAAGTATAACTAAAGGCAAAACTTTTTTTTAGTTTTGGATAGAGTTGAGAGAGATTAGAACACCTGTCAGGTTTTATTGCTGTCTGTGTCCCAATTAGGGAGATTCACCCTCTTTATTTGTCCTGTTTACCATGATCATTGAAAGTAAAAGAAAATCCCAAATTTTGAGTTGTCCCCAGAAAAGTAATAGAGAGAATCTTCCAATAGGTACACTAGTTCTGGTGAACTAGTGTATCTAATTAAGGGATTTCCTTAATTTGCATGGATTTCCTCTCACTTTTCTTTTAGCTATAGGACTAGAAGTGAAGGGAAATCTCCCCAATGGGACACAGAAAAAATCTCATAGGTGTTATAACCATCCCTTACTCTATCCAAAAAAAGAAAAAGCCTTTAGTTCTACTAAAGCTGTGTTTTTGTAAATGTACTGTGTACTGTGGCTGGTCTGAAAGTTAGCAAAACAAATGTTATCCAGTTAGGGATTACATCTACCTTATGTTTTCTTTTTGTTAATGTGATGACTAACTATTTCCCAGCATATTGGAAATGTATTTGTATTGTTTTATTCTGTTTACTGCCCTGCCCATGTGCACTTTACTTTAGCTAGGTATACATTGATTAGAGTGGTCACCATTTTTACTTTGCTTGTAGGATTTTGTGTAGGTACACACTGGTGGTCTCCAGCGGCCATTGAGCTGTGCTGGCTTCTGGTGTGTCCCTGCATCGTTAAGGCTGGGTTCACACTGATTTGAATTGGATGTGGGTTTCCCCGCATCCAATTCACATGTCAGGGGTAGGGATGGGTCAGACGCACCCCTGTTCGGTTCGCACCTGAACTTTCGAACACTGCGAAAGTTCGGACCCGAATAAAGAACCCTGCAAAAGTTCGGCCCTGTATAACGAACCCCATTAAAGTCAATGGGACCCGAACGTCAAATATCAAAAGTGCCCATTTTGAAGGCTTAAATGCAAGTAATTGGGCATACAATGGTTATAGGGGTCAGGGTCCTGCCCTGGGGGACATGTATCAATAAAAATAAAAGTTTGTGAAAAACATTTTTAAATGAGCAGTGATTTTTAGATTTTTAAAGTGAAAGCCTAAAAATGAAAAATGCTTTCCAATATAGTACCTGGGGGGTCCCCTCAGTCTAACTGTAAAGTGGCAGATCTGTACCATGTCTAGAATCTGTTGCAGCAATAATTGAATTTATAAAGCCAAAAAATGTACTTTTTCCTGCAAGCTGCCTTTATTTTGCTGAGCAACAGCTGGGGAGCCAGTGTGTATGATGAGGCCACGATGTAGTGCACTGGAAACAAGATTAGAGTTTTTTAGGATACATTATGGTGTCACTTGGACTTTGGAAGTAACAGGTGCTTTAAAATTGGTCTTTGGGTGTTGTGGCACCTTCCCACCGAAACCCTATAGAGATAATCTTGATGAAAGCAAGAATTTGCCTTGCTGTAAAAAATTGCAATGATATGCACCTGTCAAACAGGTGCTAAAAAATTGGTCTTTGGGTGTCGGTGGCACCTTCCCACCATAACCCTTGTAACATGGGGGTGTTTAACTCAAGTGAAAAGATGCATTTTTTAATGCAGTGAGTCCTCATCAGACAGGCGTATAGAGTTAAGGGCCTGGTAGCCCACGTTTATTGAAAAAGAAAAACACAAATGTCCATCCAGAAGTCCCACGCAGGGGTTTAACTTCATTAAGCATTCATAAATGAAAAACATACCAAGCCACCTGGCTCTCTCTCTTGTCAGCAGTTCCTCTGTTTGCTCTCAACAGAGTTGATTCCTTCCAGTCCCCTGGACTCACTGGCTTCCTTAGTCTTCCCGACTCTCAAGGCTGCCCCTCCTTTCCCAGTCTCTGGGCAAAGAATACCCCTTACACAGGGATGACCCCTCCACAGGTCTGTCTTCATACAGCAGCAGCAAGCTGCTCACACTCCACCATCCTCCACTCATTAGCCCCTCATTATATGGTCTGTGTGCAGCTGGGCACACACCTTGCTTGCAATCCTCAAGACCCGGACACAGTTGGAGATCCCCTCCAGAACTAGCAAAACCTGGAGAAAACTGACAGAGCAGTTTTCTCCATTTAAATTCTATAGTCTGTAGATATGCAAACTCTGGATCTCCTTTACCTCTAATTTCAAAGGGACAGAGCTTCGCTCTGCCACACCCTATAGAGGTACTCTTGATGAAAGCAAGAATTTGCCTTGCTGTAAAAAATCAGTGGTCGCCGTGTCAAGAAAATGGTTTAGTTCTAAATATTTTGACTTGACACGACGACCACTGAAGAAGGAGGATACTCTGTTTCAAACTCCGAAACGCGGCGGGTCTGTTGTCATGTAATAGAATGTAATACACTGATGCAATTTTTATCAAGTATTTTTTCAATTCTGTTAAAATGTTTTTACTTATAATCTATGTAAAATAAACTTTATTACTACTTTACATTGTATCTTTTTGGGAAAGATTGGTTGTGCCTAAAAAATCCACAAACCAAGGGGAAAACCCTCTCTGTTCTTCTATTTATATTGGATGTGGCACACTAATTTCTAATTCTCCCAGCTAGTGCAAAACCAATTGACCAAACCCAACTTTTTCTCGTAATCCAAGACTGATTCATTTTTATAAAAGTCAAACGGTCCACGGAGTCTGTGGACAGACGCGTTCTATGATCAGTAACAAAACCCCCTGCAGCACTGAATGCCGTTCTGAAAGCACACTGGATGCAGGGCAGCCCAACAACTCAATAGCATACTGGGCAAGTTCTGGCCAGTGGTCTATTCTCATGACCCAGTAAGCCAGTGGATCATCAGTTGGAAAGCTCTCCATCTCTGCTTTGGCCCTGAGGTAATCGTCCACCATGTGATGCAGACACTGCCGATGGGATGTGGAAGCTGACAGCCCTGGGCAGCGAGGACTACCTCACTTAGGCGGATGCCTTCTCCAGCGCTCCTTTCTTGACCAACGGAAGACTCAAAACAATGTTTTCCACCACACTGTAACCCACTAGAGTTAGGAAAAATGTTCAATAAAATCCTCTTTAATGTGCCCTCAAGAGATTTTATCCTCAGCACTCTCTGTTGGGACGGAATGAGTTCAGAGACCTTCCCCTTATAACGGTGGTCAAGGAGGGTTGCCAACCAGTAATCATCCTTCTCCTTTATGCCACGTATTCTTGGGTCCTTTCGCAGGCTTTGAAGCATGAGGTTGCCTGAAGCATGAAATTTGCAGAGGCTTGAGAAGCAGACTCCTCGGGGTCACTCAGGATGACAGCATCTGGAACTTCCTTCTCCCAGCCACATACTACTCCCAATGGTCCTGGGGTTGGAAAGCCATTGCTTACAGATTGATGCATGTCTTCCTCTTCTTCAAAGCCAATGAAAGTGCCAGAATCCTCCTCCTCCTCCTCCTCCTCCCCTCTCTCCTCCTGTGTGTTCTGTGACATAGGAATGATGGTGTCTGGATAAAGTGGACCTTGAGAGGAAAGGAAGTCCTCCTCTTCCTCCTGCTGCTCTGCCTCCAGGGTCCTGTCCATAATGTCACACAGAGTCTGCTCCAGCAGGAACACAACAGGGATTGTGTCACTGATGCATGCATTGTCACTGCTCACCATCCTTGTGGCCTCTTCAAATGGTGACATTACAGTGCATGCATCCTTAATGATCAGCCATTGGCGTGGGGAAAAAAAGCCAAGGTGGCCTGAGCCTGTCGTCGTGCCATACTGACACAAGTACTTGTTGACGGCCCTCTGCTGCACGTATAGCATCAGGGGCATCAGGGGCTTCATAGCTGGTAATCCAAGACTAATTCATTTTTATAAAAGTCAAACGGTCCACGGAGTCTGTGGACAGACGCGTTCTATGATCAATAACAAAACCCCCTGCAGCACTGAATGCCTGTTCTGAAAGCACACTGGATGCAGGGCAGCCCAACAACTCAATAGCATACTGGGCAAGTTCTGGCCAGTAGTCTATTCTCATGACCCAGTAAGCCAGTGGATCATCAGTTGGAAAGCTCTCCATCTCTGTTTTGGCCCCGAGGTAATCGTCCAACATGTGATGCGGACGCTGCCGATGGGATGTGGAAGCTGACAGTCCTGGGCGGCGAGGTCTAAAAAAATTCCGAAATACCTCACTTAGGCGGATGCCTTCTCCAACGCTCTTTTCTTGACCAACAGAAGACTCAAAACAACGTTTTCCACCACACTGTAACCCACTAGAGTTAGGAAAAATGTTCAATAAAATCCTCTTTAATGTGCTCTCAAGAGATTTTATCCTCAGCACTCTCTGTGGGGACGGGATGAGTTCAGAGACCTTCCCCTTATAACGGTGGTCAAGGAGGGTTGCCAACCAGTAATCATCCTTCTCCTTTATGCCACGTATTCTTGGGTCCTTTCGCAGGCTTTGAAGCATGAGGTAGCCTGAAGCATGAAATTTGCCATGTATTTTTTTTCCGCTGCAGAAGATGGGGTAGAGAAATTTGCCGGCTACAATCTACAGCTGGTGGTGTACTGCTGGCAGATGAGCTGCTAGGACCTTGGACACCCTGTGCTATACCATCATCCCTGTCAGTGGAGGCCGCTGAAAGGTAATAACTCGGTATTGCAGGGGCAGACTGAAGTTGGTAAGGAGGAGGGACAGATTTATGTCCCTTTTGTGTGGCTCTTAGGTGCTCTTGCCAACAGGCTGAGTGGTTGGATGTTAAATGCCTTGTTAGGCATGTGGTACCCAAATGGTTGGTGTTTTTGCCACGTTTTCATGTGCTTGTTACACAGTTTGCAGATAGCAACAGTTTAATCTACTGCAGATGTGCTGAAAAAGTCCCAGACAGCTGATCTGTGGGGAGTGGGCCGAGAGATAACAGCTACAGAATGTGATGGAATAGGGTGGCTGCTCGCTACTCTTTCTTGATATCGACCTCCTTGGGGTTGTGTCGCCTCACCTTCGGTTTCCTCCTCTGCTCTATCTGGCACCCAAGTCATATCAGTAACCTCATCATCATCTCCATCTCCTCTATCTTCATCATAACCACTGGAGACAACTTGGCAATATGCTGCGGCTTAGGGAACATTAATGCCAATGTGTCTATCAGTGTTCATCCCTCTCTCTGGGCTCATGTTCCTGTCATCCTCAAATTCAGAACCAGCATCTGAATCCAGTAATCCAGTAATGGCTGGGCATCATCAAGGGGCAAGTGGCTGACGATGTGGTCAAATAACTCAGCTGACTCCTCAATGGCTGATCTTAGGGCTATGGCAGGAATAGATGTGGACCAGGAGGCAGGTTTATCCACTCTGGCAACTGCAGGGGACTGCACACTTGTCTCTGCTTGTATGACAGAGGATAAGGAGGTTGAGGAAGTTTTAGTAAGCCAGTAAACCCCCTCCTCTGCATGCTGTGGCTGGATAGCACGGGCAAACTCACTAAACAGAGGAAATGATGCCCTACCTGAGGACTGACCACCATGTCCACCTTTGCCTGTGGATACATTTGTTGCTGGCCCCCTTACAGTGCCAATGGAATAGTCTGCCTCTCCTTGTTGTCCTCCCAGACATTATTGGGAGGGAGGGGGCAGGGCTTATAAGCAAATAGAAAGGAGAAGTTGAAATCTGTACGTATATGCACTTTAATCAATGTAAAGAAGTGGTTGGTGCCCTTTAATTTGAGTACTCACACTACACAGACACACTCCACGGATACAATATAATATACTGCAATATAATGCGCCAAGCGTTCAGTGACGCACAGAACTATATGGAGTAAACAGGCAGTAACGCACACAGAACTATATGGCGTTAAACTGGCAGTAACGCACACAGAACTATATGGCGTTAAACTGTCAGTAACGCACGTAAAACGATATGGCGTTAAACTGGCAGTAACGCACACAGAAGAAAATGGCGTTAAGCTGGCAGTAACGCACAAAACTATATGGTGTTAAACTGGCAGTAATGCACACAGTAGTAAATTACGTTAAACTGGCAGTAACGCACGCAAAACGATATGGCGTTAAAATGGCAGTAACGCATGCAAAACTATATGGCGTTAAACTAGCAGTAACACACGCAAAACTATATGGTGTTAAACTGGCAGTAAAGCGCGCAAAACTATATGGCGTTAAACTGGCAGTAATGCACGCAAAACAATATGGCGTTAAACTGGTAATAATGCACAGAAACCGATATGGCATTAAACTGTCAGTAACGCACACAGAAGTAAATGGCGTTAAACTGTCAGTAACGCAATCAAATAAACAATGTTCAACCGTCACTACACTGGCGCTATCTGAACTGTCCCTACTCTAGATATACACTAACGTCAAGATTACTGACACAGTCTCACTACACTACACTACACTGAAACTATCTGAGCTGTCCCTACTCTACACTAATGTATGTATAAATGAAACGGTTTCACTACACTACAGTGAAACTATCTGAGCTGTCCCTACTCTAGCTGCACACTATGCAAAGCTGAATGATGGTCCTTCTCACTACACGCACACTATCCCTAGACTGACACTAAACTAATATTCTACACTGACAACTGACAATTGAAGCAAAATAGCACAGTATAGCACTAATAGCACTGAACAGAGCCCTGTTATCTCTCTCCATGCCAAAATCACACTGAAAATGGCTGTCATTGAAAGAATACTTTTATACTGTGGGGCGGGAATGAGCCCTGATTGGATAAAGTCATGATGACTAGACATGTGCAATTCGTTTCGTTTTTAGTTTTTTTTCGTTATTTTCGTTCATTCGTTATCGTACGAATGAACGAATGATTCGGTAAAAATTTTAACGAATAACGAATCGTTCGAATCGAACGAATCCGAAAACAACGAAAATCCGAAAAAAACTAATTAGAAACAACAAATCTACGAATGAAGAAAATCCGAAAAACAAAAACAGGAACAACGAAAATCAAAATGAATGAAAAAATTTGTACATTCGTAACTTTTTTTTTTTTTGAATTGGTAATTTTCGGTGTCCCTTACAATGGCGCTGCTTAACGTGCCTCAAATGGATTGTACGAAAAAATTTGTACATTCGTAACTTTTTTTTTTCTTTTTTCGATTCGTAATTTTCCGTGTCTCTTACAATGGCGCTGCTTAACGTGCTTCGAATGGATTGAACGAAAAAATTCGTACATTTGTAACTTTTTTTTTTTTCGATTCGTAATTTTCCGTGTCTCTTACAATGGCGCTGCTTAACGTGCTTCGAATGGATTAAACAAAAAAGTAACTCTAACGAAAATACGAATCGTTACGAATACGAACACCGAACGACCCGATAGTTTGGCTGTTTCCCGAACGACCGAACAACGAAAGTTCGGCCCGAACTTATGCTTGTGCCAAACCGTTCGCCCATCCCTAGTAAGGAGCCTGTGACCGGCTCTCAATGGAGCTATTTCACACAGCTCTAGGACGACTGTGGAGAGAGTCCTGTACGTCTTTTTGTCTGTTTCAGGTCCGAATTTAGCCAAAAATTTGTACCGAAATCGGACCTGAAATGGTGAACAGGGACGCACCGGACTCCTCCTGTAAACCGCTCCACACGGAGGTGTAAATCCAGCCAGTGGGTGGAGAAGAACCTCGCTAGCTGGCACACCAGGAATAGGGGAGGTGCGAGGGCCGGTGCATTGATAAAATCTTACATCTCGAATATCGGTGTAACATGTAACATGTTATGAAAGGTGAACTTATCCTTTAAGTTTGAGTCGAGCATGGGTTTGAGGTGAACAAAACAAGTCTCAAGGGGAGGAAGGCTGTTTGCTAGTTGGATAACCATTACATTTTTCTTGGATATTTGTCTATTTCGATCTCCCAGTAAAGCTCTAAAACCTTAAAGAAACATCCTCAGGATAAATATGATGCTTTGTAGAGGGGTACCACAGAATTAACTCATTGCTTCCAGAAGGACAAGGTGGGGGGCCTAGCTGACTTCTATTTGAGTACTATAGCCTTCCTGGCATAAAATAGGAGAATACCAAAGACAGTACATGTCTCTCTAGCAAACGCTAGTGAATCTATTAGTCCAAGACAAATGCTAACTGTCAAGGGGATAAGTATGATGGTCAACCTATAGAGAAACAGAGTCACCTCTCACCAATTATCCTGAATCTGTGGACACTCCCAAAAGATATGCGAAAAGCCTGGAGGAACACTACAGTATCTCCAACAGCAGGTCGAGGAGGTAGGGTATATATACGATGCAAGCGTTGTTGCGTGCAATAGATTATATGCAATATTTTTAATTGGATCAGTGTGTCTCTAGTTGCAATCAATGGCTGGAGTGGGTAATCCCACATATCCTCCCAGTCTTTACTGTCCAGTTCCTGCTCCTCCGCCTGCCACAAACCACGCAGACCATCTAGGCCATCTTGAATGGATGACAGCAAGGCTTTATGTATCTAAAGCCCCATACACACGGTCGGACTTTTTCATCAATTTGGTCCGATCGGACAAGGTTGTTGAAAAATCAGACCGTGTGTATGCACCATCGGACAGTGTTCGTCGGTTTGTCCGTCGGACAAAGTCTTATCTCCTGCTGGAATGATTTGCCGTCAACCCGGTCCGATCACACCAAATCCGAGCGTGTGTACGCTTGTCCGACGGACAAAGTGCTACGCATGCTCAGAAGAAATTCTGTGACGGAAGCGCTCGGTCAGGTAAAACTACCTTTCCTAATCGACACAGCACATTCGTCACGCTGCAATGTTAAAATGTCTTTAATGCAGCGCATTCTCTTTTTCTTTACAATGCAACAAGAATGACATCTTTTAGCTGCTCCTATTCACCCGCACTTCTCACAAACTTACTTCTTTATTACTTTGCAGCATTTATACACTACATGTTTATTTTTACTCAGATCGTAATACAATCTTTCTTATTTTTTTACCCAGATTTTTTTTTTTGGGGGGAATACATATTTGAAGGAGATTTTTTTTTTTTTTTTGGAGGGGGTTTGTATGTCTCAACTTAGCAAAACCACATTATTAACATTTGTATTTCTTGCTTACATTTACTAGGAGTTTGTTGGTTGTTGGTGCCCCTTGTTAATTCTAGGATTAGTGAAATGTACCTGCCTACTCAAAGAAAAACTGTCATTGTAGAAAAGTAAAACACAATAGTCAATGATTATTTCAAATCAAAAAAACCTTTATTTAGGTCTCAGCAACAGACCAAAGAGGAACGCAGCCATGGTGAAACTTGGGGAATTTGCAAAGCCTTGGACACCCATGGCAACCATCATTTTACAGACTTAAACAATTGGGGGCATGAAGACTACCTATCTAAATAATAAGGGAGCGCAATCTGGTCCTGAAGTCCAAAACATCCGGAACTGCAGCAGATGCCATCTAGGTCCCCAGGCTCTGGTACTACGAGAGGCTCCATCTTCTCTCAGACCAGACTGAGTCCAGGTTGTCACTCTCTTGTCTTCCTTGTACGCTTCCTTCCACGCTGTGGTGCTGGTGCTGGTGGGGTGGCAGAAGGAGGAGGAGGAGGCGGAGCAAGGTCACTCTCGCAAACATGTGTGAGGGGAGTCATCTCCCCAGCCATCCCCTCATTTAGTATTTTGAGGATGACCTCCTCACACATGCTGCGTTGCCCCGCCTCCATACCCGTAAATTTACTTGTAACCAAGGAGGCAAAGGCCTCCTCGTAGGTGGGTGTGGCATAGAGGGAGGCTGAGGCATCTTTTATCAGCTGGAGCGCTGACTCTCCCACCTCCCCCATGTTTTTTCGCCCTTCTGTAGGGAAGGCGGAGGGGAGAGACTTGGGAGACAGTCAGGCTCCTACGCCTACCCCCCTCTTGGCTGCCACTACCCCCTGCCTCCTCCTGACTGCCACCTTCCACAGCCACCTCCTGGCTGAGGTCTTCCTGTGTATGAAAAAGGGACATAGTTTCAGTTATTTGTTCATCAAACACACACAATTCTCATCTAGTGACTGTTGCAAAATGTTTTCAAATACAAAACCATACAATTCTCAGCCCTGCAGTTTAGATTCTTCCCAAAAATGTCTCCCACACCACTGTCTGTTGATATGTCAATCACGTTAGGAAATAAGCAATTGGGGATCCTGAATTAACTGAACATCATTCATTATTCAACAAACTGGTTCCAAAACTACTATACCTGGAACAAGCTGGGCACCTGCACATATTCCTGACTGGAAGGCCCAGGTTGCTCCTCGGAATCCTCATCAGGGGTGGCGTGCGTGGAAGGACGCGTGCAAGGAAGAGTCGAGAGTGACTTCCTGACAGTAGCCTGGTCTTTGAGAAAGTGGAGCCTGTCATAGTACCAGAGCGTGGGGACATGGACATCAGCTGCTGCAGCTCCAGATGCTTGTGACTTCAGGACCTTATTGCGCTCCCGGAAATAGGTAGTCTTCATGTTGTTGATCTTCACTTTTAAGTTTGCGACGGTTGCCATGGGCAGGGTAGGCTTTACAAATGCCACCAGTTTCAGCAGGGCTGCGTACCTCTTTGGTCTGTTGCTATAATCCCTGTGTTTTGCCTGCCATAAGAGGGGGAATTGCCGGTATTTATCAATGAAGTGTGGGAGAAAGCTCACGTTGTAGAAGGCATCCATCACCTCTGCAAGACACAACGCCACACAAAACAATATAAATAATGTCAGCCTAAACTCTCCTAATCTTCTCCATAAAGAAGCCTCAAGTTCTAATCAGTCTAGGCTAGTTATGTACCAACGTCAAATTGTACCTTCGTTTGTAGCGATCGTCTCGTGCGTGAGCTTTCTCTCCCCTCGTCTCCCAGATCGTGGCTACGACACAGGCGTGTGACGTTTTATATACAGTGCGCATGCGTCAAACTCCGCCCGCCCCTGACGATCTTTCTCGTCTATTCCCCACCCCTTCTCTTTACGGCGCAGTGGGGAGAGCACATGGCGGGGACACAGCAGGTGCGCCCCAAATATCCCCCCAACGAGGAGGTGGACGAGGAAAGTCCGGAGGCAAAAACGTCCCGATCCCGGAGCCTGAAATTCAAGGCCTCCAATATGTCATTTGGAGAAATGTTGGAGATGGTGGACATATTAAAGAGGAGCGACTATGATGGGAAGTATGGGCCTTACCTCAACCCCAATGTCCGCAAGGCCAAGATCATGTCTAAAGTTGTGAGAAGGCTGTACAATCATTTTGGGGTACAACGATCCAAGGAGCAACTGAGGAAACGCTGGTCAGACCTGAAACTGAGGGAGGCCGATCAGTACAGAAAGATCAAGAGAATTCTTCTAAAAAGTAAGTAGTTGTGTTTTGTGTTTGATTTCTTGCTTGCATACTGCTCCATGTGGTTTGATTTTTACAAAGTTGTACATTCCAAAATGGCCACTTTCATGTTCGTCTGTGCATTCGATCGTACTCAGCCTCGATCTTTCTGCCACTGTCATGGTCGTGTGTGTGTCCATTCGATCGTACGCAACCTCGATCGTGCGGCCACTTATAATATGATGTTTGGTGTTTTTTTGGGGGAAAGGAAGTTTGTTCTCCCTAGAAATGTCATCCAGAATGTAAAGCCAATTTATTCAATGTAAAGGAGAGGTCACCCAGTAGCTGTTTACCCATCTGGACTCGAGAGCACTAGTGCTGGGACACCCAAACCCCCTTTTTATTAGCCTTTTCCACACATGTGCTCCAGTGGATACTAGAGGGGGGTCTCCATCACACAAACTTCTACCAAAAAGCTAGTAAGTTTAGCACCTTTACAAAGTGACTTCATTCATGTAGTTGACATTTGTAACTGGCCAAACTAAAATAGTGTCCGTCACTTTCAAGCAATGTTTGTCATTTCCTATTTCTGCCCTCAATAGCTTGTGTTGCTAAATCTTCCTTTTGGACATTCTCATAGGGGAGCGAAAACTTGGGCCGTCTGAGGAAACCCCCAAACCAACACCTACCAAAAAAGGGGAAAGAGCAGAAGCAGAGGAGGAGGAGGAGGAGGAAGGAGAGATCATCGAACTTGGAGAAATTGTCACCACAACAGGTGAGTGTGGGAGAACACAGCTACTGGTAAGCTAATCCATGTATGGCTGCCTCATTTCCAACACCCCATTTTTGTTTGTTTGTGGTTTTTAGGTGACGTGGATGTTGTGGAAGAAAAATCGCACTTTACCACAGAGAGTGCCCACGTACTCATCGGAGAGATAATGGTCTGCAATAGAGATCTAGATTACATAAAGCAAAACATCAATGATGTTCAACAAAAATTGAAGAACATCATTGATATTTTAGGAAAAATATGAAAACGCACCAAGTAATTAACACACATTTGTGCCAGCTTCAGAACACATTTGCAACTTAAAAACTGTCTGAAATTTGGAACATGCACACATTGTGTCCACATGTGCTAGCTCCCACCATGGTGGATGAATGGCAACGTTTTTTTGGGGGTGCAAACACTTTACGAACTACGAAAGTGGTTGTGGTGAAGGGGTTGCACCCCCAAAAAACGTCCATTCATCCCCATGATGGAAAATGGCACTTTTGATGCTTCTAGGCATGTGTTTTACCATCTAATGACCATTTTCAGTCCCAAATTGTGTGCATGTTCCAAATTTCCACTTTTCGGGGGTGACCCCCCCATGTGATGAAGGCAAGATCAAACACACTTTGAACATATAGTCATGTCTGATCTTGTCTTCACTTTACAAAGTTGAACTTTCCAAGTTCCTAGGTTCTGTTTTGCTCCATGCCTGGTTTTACCAATTGCGGAATGTTTGTAAACAATGTTGTAAATAACCAAGATGTTGTCAGTTTTGGCGTGAAGATTGTAAACGCACTTGGGAATGTTTTCCTAGTAAACTTTTATTTTTCTAAATGTGTGGCTTCCTTATTTAAAAAACACAATGCATTATGTATGTAAAATGAAAAGGATATGGGGGGCAATGGGTGTTATTTACTAAAGGCAAATCCACTTTGCACTCCAATTTTCTTTCCCGGGGAACTTTTTCAATGCACTTGTAGAGCATAGCGGATTTGACTTATGTAAATGACACCCACAGTGCTTTGTACGAAAACACGGAGCACAGCATTTTGGAGAATACACACATGTCAGACCTGGTGATGAAAAGGAGTATTTTGGGTGTCAGTTATGCAGTACAAACCTTCTCTAGACCAAAGATTAGGTAGCAAACACACAACATGAGAATAATCTTTTTGGGAAGAAGAGACTGTTACCTCCTTTTGGCCAGAAAGTGCATTCCCACTGTCGAAGGCAAAGGGAAAAAATGTCAAAGTAAAATAAGCTAAAAAGAAGACTGAAATGACATGAAATCATAGGTTGGTTAAAATATCAGATTTATTAAAAAATGCCTCTCACACATCGTCAGGCAGAGCAATGGCCCCCCTACCCACAAAGTACTGCATATATTGGTCCCGGACCACACGGGCATTTAGAGGGGGCAAGCCTGGACGTGCCACTCGAAGGGCTGTGAGTTCGGCATTTGGAGGGCCCTCCACATCTGGGCCAACGGGCACCACATAGTTCCTGTTATGTCTTTTGAGGAAGTTGTGCAATATGCAACAGGCAAGAACTATGTGGTTCAGTTTGTATTCCGCCAAGTTAAATGCCGTCAGGAACAGGCGGAAGCGGCTGGCCAGGATGCCAAAAGCGTTCTCCACAACTCTTCTGGCTCTGGACAGCCTGTAGTTGAAGACCCTCTGGTCCGGGGTGAGGGTCCTCATCGGGAACGGCCTCATCACATGGGGAGTCAACGCAAACGCTTCATCTGCGACAAAGACGAAGGGGAGTCCTTCGGCATTCTCCTCTGGAGGTGGCAAGCACAGACTGCCACTTTGGAGACGCCAGTAGAACTCCGTGTGCGTAATGGCCCCACCATCCGATATCCGGCCGTTCATCCCCACGTCCACATACATAAACTTGTATGTTGCCGACACCACCGCCAACATCACTACACTATTAAACCCTTTATAATTATAATAGTAGGACCCCGAGTTGGGCGGTGGGACGATGCGGACGTGTTTCCCATCAATTGCCCCTCCGCAGTTAGGAAAGTCCCAACGGCTGGCAAAGTGGGAGGCCACAGTCTGCCATTCCTGTGGCGTGGAAGGGAACGGTGGAGTGAAACAAGAAAAAAAAATTAGTCACTTTGCACCTAAACATTGCAAGCAGATTAGACAATCAACATCTTGGAACAAGAGCATTGTATAAAATTGGAGGCTGGAAAGTATTTGCACAGAAAAGTAGAGGCTCCCCTTCACAGATTACTCACCCCCCCCCATCAATCCCCCCACTTCTGATGGGCCATTGGCAATAACTAGGGGTTTTGGGGGGGGGGTGGTGGACAGCTAACCCTCTGCACTTCATTGATTGGCAAATGGCTCAATAATGTGGGCTAGTTTGGCCAGACCCTCTGTACTTAACACTATTGGCAGGCCACAGGAAAGATCAAATAACATTTCAACCCCCCCCCCCCCCCCCCCAAAAAGGCAGGCACAGTGTGACATTATTAAATTACCAAGCAAGCTAATAGGAGGGAAAGAAGACAAAAAAATAGGAAATGGAATGTATGGAGGCAGTCCCTTGCACTACATGCTTTGCTGAATTCATCCCTAAAGATGCCCACTATAAAGAGGTAGGTATATAGTGTGTATGGACCTTGGGAAAGCCAGCAGATAAAGGATTGGTACCATCTGACAGAGCAGTTGGGGGAGGGGGTTCCTAATGAGTTTGCCCCCCCCCCCCCACCAAAAGAACAAAAAAAGGGGGCTCTACATGAAGTAAACCACACAGCAAACATTTGTGCATATTTTAGGGGGTGTTTTGGGGCAAACAATACTATGCAGCAGACAAAAGACATTGCTTAAGTGACTAGGCCATAGGTGTCTATTGGGGCAGAAGAGCATGCTGGTGAGGTAAGTGAAGGGAAAAATGCATGAAGGAGAAAAGGGGCACAGCATATTAGAACATATTGCAATCATGGTAATTAGGGAAGGAGGTCAAAAATACAAGTCATTAGCAAACAGAGCATACATAGAAGGGAATAGTAAAGTAGAAATGTTACCTTAATATAGTCCTCCTGCAGGACCTGAATGATGGCAGAACAGGTCTCTGGAATAATGATTCCCAGGGCCTGGGGAGAGATACCTGAAGAGAACTTCAAATCCTGAAGACTTCTCCCTGTCGCCAAGTACCTCAACGTGGCAACAAGCCTCTGCTCCGGAGTAATGGCTTGTCTCATGCAGGTATCCTGCCGGCTGATAAAGGGGGTCAGCAAAGCCAAAAGACGGTGAAAATCGGGGTCCGTCATCCTGAGAAAGTTCCTGAAATCATCAGGATTATTCTCCCGGATCTCACGAAGCAAAGGCATGTGCGAGAACTGGTCACGCTGAAGCAACCAATTCTTGGTCCACATACTCCTCGTCACTCTGTTCATGGACGGGTCTTGGGTCAAAGCTAAAAGCCCGACACCAATTCCGCGTACAGCACGAACTCGGCGACGAGTACGCACGGGAAACATCGCTCACAAGGTCACAAAAGGTCGGCTGGTCAGAACGGACAAACAGAAAGCACCGATAAACAGCAAGGCCTGAAAGAACGAAGTGAATACCAGCAACGAGCAGACAATAAGCAGTGCAAATCAAAGCGTCCTATATCAAGATATAGGCCGCAATGACCAACAAATGCGAACTGACTACACGCACTAATAAACAGATACGCACGACAAGCACAAACTGAAGAGCAGTAACGATCTGAGTCAGAAAACTGAGAAGCGCGAATCTTAAGTCACCAAACTTCCACTAACTCTCGATAAACACTGGATCAGCAGAAGGAGCCCAACGGGTGCCTGACGTGGTGCTGAACTTCCCTTTTCTAATCTCGTGGACGACGACTTACGTCACGACGTTCTTCCGGACCGGATATTCCGACAATGTAGTCCGACCGTGTGTACGCAACGCCAACATCGGACAAAGTACGTCGGACAAAGTCCGACTGACCTGGTCCGCGGATTGTCCGAGCGTGTGTATGGGGCTTTAGATAATGGCTTGGAGAGATCAGTATCCCTCAGGAGAGCCTCCAGGATATCTTGCTCAAGCCAAAATTGAAGGGATTTAAATTGTGATTCGCAGGCAGGGTGGAGTTACAGGAATCTGAAAAAGAAAGTTGACATTTGTTTTTCAGCCTGTCAAATGTGAATAGTTTAGGCATCCACCCACTTCTAATGATGGGCATACAATAAATATAAAAATATATGCTCTTTTTATAACTGTGGTGGTGAAATCCCCTCCTACAGCGATAGAGTGACAGATTTATGTATCGTGAGAGCAAATCATGTTGTTATCAGAATAAATAAATCAGTACTGCAACTGAATGACGTACGGCATATATGCTCTTTTTTTTAACTGTGGTGGTGAAATCACCTCCTACAGCACTGTAGTCATGTATTTACGTATAGTGAGAGCAAACCCTGTTTCTGTCCAAATAAATAAATCCATGGTGCAGCTGAATGGCATACCTTAAAAGCAAACAATGGTAACAACAAAACATTAACTCTATAAAACAACTTTTTTTATTACAATTGGTGTGTAAAAAATATATACCGAAGCATAGCAGCAATCCACCCCTAATGCTAGGGGTAATTCGCCCCTCAACCCCAGCCCCCATGTTTTGGCATATATGCTCTTTTTTATATCTGTGGTGGTGAAATCACCTCCTACAGCGCTGGGGTCATGGCTTTATGTATTGTGAGAATAAACCCTGTTCCACTTCCGTCGGGGAGCTGTTAGTGCACATCACACACTGCTGGTCAGATAGTGGTGTAAGACGGACTTCCACCACACCAGGCTGTTCCTCTTATGCCGATGAACTCCCTTGCTGGAAAATTGTAAGTGACTTTTTAAATAATAAACAAAAAATACTGGACTATATCTGCCTTCCCTGGCTCTTTGTGGTGGAGCTCACTTTGCAGAATTTAATGATTTGAGTGGAGGATATATACATAGCATTGGAAGAGGTTGTCTGATCCCTTTCACTCGATCAAAACCAAGTCATACATGTGAACGACTGTTTGGAAGGAGCTCTATGAATGCTTTCCATGGAATGAGGAGATTTTAATCTTCATGCTTTATGGTCACCTGCTGGGCAGAGCCATCTGGCGAGCGCATTTTGTTTGCCACTTTGGGTGAAAAGTCACAAATTGGAATTTGGAGCACAGTGATTATCTCAAACACGGTGTAAGAGTGAAAATATCAAATAATATTTGAGGAATTTTGAGTTGATCTGGACTTTCCATTTATATTTGTCATTATATTTTACTGCATTTTATCGCATTTAGAGAAATTGTGCACATATGTAGAGTGAAGCAATTCACTAATACACATTTATACACATTTTTATTTGTTAATGATCACTCATTGCATATTCAGTTGCTGATTAGGTAGCGCCCTTCACTGCATTTTCATTTCTATTAGTCCATTACTAATTTTAGGTGCAGCAAAAGTTTTTGTATTCTATATATATTTAAACCCTGTTGCTGTCAGAATAAATAAACCTATGCTGCATCTGTATGGCTTACCTGCAAAGCAAATAATATTTAACAATAAAACAAAGTAACATTACAGTATAACAGTAGGACATACCATACTTGCAAAGCAAACACAGTAACAATAAAACATTACAGTTAAGCATAAAATACAGTAACAATAGAGAGAGAACAAGAACTATTTTTGGCTTTTTATTTCTATTTTTTTTTTGCAGTTTTGTTTTAACTATAAACGTTCCAGGTTAGGGTCTCTCAAAATGTGATGGCCATCTCAATTTTTGGGGCCCTGTGTGATAGTGTGCCCTAAGACTGTGTAGTGCTGTACCCTACGATAATACTCCACTAGTGTGTGGTAGCGACGGAAACATTCACTGATGCAGAGACCAGGTTGGTCAGGACAGGAGGGACAATAATAGCCGGTGTCATGCCTATATTCACGTTTTCTGCAGACATAACATCTTCTTTGGGGTGCTCTTTGGTTAGGGGTACCATGGAGGTCTGCTGGAAAGGGCCTCTCTTGCAGCCGGCTCACTGCACTTGCATTGGGAAGTTGGGCCACAGCACCGTCTGGAAACAGTGTGGGCGGGGGCGACGGTAGAGGGCCCAGTCTAATTTTCCTCCGTCTGCAAAATCGTACCATAGCGGAGACCAGGGGTGCCCAACCCGTGGCCCGCCACGTCTTGCTCTGAGATGGCGGGTCGGGAAGCCCTGATCGCGGGTCCCGACCCGCCATCTCCGAGCATCAGCGAGAACGGAGCCGCCGCTAAAGGAAGCAGAGCCGATGCTGCCTGTATAGCGCCGGCTCCTTCACAGGCGGAGTGATATCAAATGTACTCCGCCTGTGACAGGAATGTGTACTGCAGCTGCATGCTTCCTGCGATCTCACAGCAGCCAGCAGTGCCAGAGCCAGCAGTGCCAGTACCAGTACCCATCAGCAGTACCAGCCAGAAGTACCAGTACCCACTACCAGTACCAGCCAGCAGTACCAGTACCAGCCAGCAGTATCAGTACCCACCAGCAGTACCAGTCACCAGTACCCACCAGCAGTACCAGCCACAAGTACCAGTACCCACCAGCAGTACCAGCCACAAGTACCAGTACCCACCAGCAGTACCAGCCAGCAGTACCTGCCAGCAGTACCAGTACCCGCCAGCAGTACCAGTACCCACCAGCAGTACCCACCACCAGTACCAGCCAGCAGTACCAGTGCCCACCACCAGTACAAGCCACCAGTACCCGCCAGCAGTACCAGTACCCGCCAGCAGTATCAGTACCCGCCAGCAGTACCAGCCAGCAGTACCGGTACCCACCAGCAGCACTAACCACCAGTACCAGTCACCAGTACCCGCCAGCAGTACCAGTACCCACCAGCAGTACCAGTACCATCCAGCAGTACGTGCCAGCAGTACCAGTACCAGCCAGCAGTACCAGTACCCACCAGCAGTACCAGTCACCAGTACCCGCCAGCAGTATCAGTACCCGCCACCAGTACCAGCCAGCAGTACAAGTACCCATCAGCAGTACCAGTCACCAGTACCCGCCAGCAGTATCAGTACCCACCAGCAGTACCAGTACCAGCCAGCAGTACCCGCCACCAGTACCAGTACCCACCAGCAGTACCAGCCACCAGTACTAGCCACCAGTACCAGTCACCAGTCACCAGTACCCGCCAGAAGTACCAGTACCCACCAGCAGTACCAGTACCAGCCAGCAGTACCCACCAGCAATACCAGTACAAGTACCAGCCAGCAGTACCAGTACCCACCAGCAGTACCAACCACCAGTACTAGCCACCAGTTCCAGTCACCAGTACCAGTACCAGCCACCAGTACCAGTGCCAGCCAGCAGTACCAGTACCCATCAGCAGTACCAACCACCAGTACTAGCCACCAGTTCCAGTCACCAGTACCAGCACCAGCCAGCACCAGTCAGCAGTACCAGCCAGCAGTACCAGTACCCGCCAGCAGTACCAGCCAGCAGTACCAGTATCCACCAGCAGCACCAGTACCCACCAGCAGTACCAGTACCCACCAGCACCCCCCAGCACTACAAGTAGCAGCAAGCAGTTTCATCCAGCAGTACCAGTACCAGCCAGCAGTACCAGTACCCACGAGCAGTACCAACCACCAGTACTAGCCACCAGTTCCAGTCACCAGTACCAGTCAGCAGTACCGGTACCAGTCAGCAGTACCAACCAGCAGTACCAGTACCAGCCAGCAGTACCCGCCAGCAGTACCAGTACCCACCAGCAGCACCAGTACCCACCAGCAGCACCAGTACCCACCAGCAGTACCAGTAGCTGCAAGCAGTTTCAGTACCTGCCAGCAGTACCAGTACCTGCCAGCAGTACCAGTACCAGCCAGCAGTACCAGCCAGCAGTACCAGCAGGCAGTACCAGCAGGCAGTACCCAACAGCAGTACCAGCCAGCAGTACCAGCCCTGGAGGACAGCCAGCAGCAGCCACCAGTTATAACAACCTGGGGAACAGCAGCAACCAGCTGCAGGAATCCTGAGGAAGAAGTGAAGATTGAGGTCAGTTGAGGAGCAGGTAAACCGCTGTGCATCAGTGTGAAAGCAGCCTTAGTCCCCTTTCACACGATCGGTCCGATCGGTTATGCCTGTCTGTTTTTCAGGCGGACCCAATCAGACCCTCCATTCACCTCTATAGAGCGGCAGATGTAGACAGACTCATGTCTGCTTACACCCGCCTATCTGCAATCCGATCTGCTTAAAAAACAGAAGAGGAACTGTCCCCTTCTGTCTGGGCAGATTGGAGGGCCCTTAGGGTAGAGCGGGCTGCATCTGTGTCTGCTCTACATATGCAGAATGGACACAGACCTGCCATCCGCCCGCTACGCTCATTGTGGCCCGCGACCGGTTACCAAGTCGCTAAAGTGGCCCTCGCTCCTCAAAAGGTTGGGCACCCCTGGCGGAGACAGATGATATCGGGTGTCAGTGGATGTTCATCCGCTATCCCGTAGGGATGCATGTATGTCCGTATTTCATCCGAAAACGGATTGATGAAATACGGATATACGTGCACGTGTGAAAGGGGCCTTTGACTTTTTTTCAATAAAAAAAATATTAAAGTAAAAACCAGCCAAAAGAAGATGAGCGGGTCCAGTTGATGAGATGACAACACTTGTGGAATCTTTGTGTAGAGAACAAGAAAGCTTGTTAAAGTGTCAGCTCATGTTATAAATTTGGAAACAAATAACCTTCCCTGTATAGAAAAGATTGTAAATTGCTTGGATTCTGTAAATGATAAGGAGAGAAGTTTTATAGTGTTTGTCCACCACCTGTACAGACTTTATAGGTGCGAGATTTCTGTTTTTTAAGAACCTGTAAGGTTTCATGGAAGATGATAGTGATCTGCTCTGCAGAGTGTACTCGTACTTTCTGGATGAACCCTACCTAGGCTTGGTTCACCTGCTTGGTCTGGTTCCTATATGTAGTGTGAGTTCTCAGAAC
The DNA here is from genome assembly GCA_028564925.1 of Lithobates sylvaticus. NCBI lineage: Eukaryota > Metazoa > Chordata > Amphibia > Anura > Ranidae > Lithobates > Lithobates sylvaticus. The sequence goes on along the minus strand of CM053031.1, from coordinate 300,190,319 downwards.
TGTGCATGTACTTTAAGTGGGGTTGTAAGGGTGTAGGCAGGGGCAGTCTGCTTTCTCCATTGCAGGTGACACTCAACGGCGGTGGCAATTGATAGGGAAATTGCATATTACATATTTCCTTAGTTAAAGTTGTCTAGTGGTCTCAAAAATATCTAATAATAAATTACAAGCCCTGGTTAGGGGGCCATACAAGCCATATAAGGACACAAATATGGTGTTACCTTAATATTAACTGAGACAAATTTGGAGTTTGAAGGTGCTGACAATCAATAAAATTTAGATTAGAAAAATATATAATTTTATTAAACAAATATAAAAAGAAAACAATTAGTATAAAAAGAGCACAATAGAGCTCAGTGGTCGCTATTCAAAAGAATAGGTGCCTCTACCAGAAAGTCCTTTTGATCCCGTTTACGGTCACTAATCTCCTGGTTGCAATCTACTGGAAACCATATTGTGACGGCTCATTGCAATTTATATGTTCGCATCGGAAGTTGTGTATGCTGATATACGTTTCCCCTAGGTGTATAACACCACAAGCTCTGTTGACTCATTAGCCGTATGCCGTATCTGAGTTCAACTTGTCTGGTAAGCCTTTTTTTTCTACTGGTGGTGGACTATCAAACTTGTCTACACGAATGCCCTTTGAAGTCACTTTATTCATTGAGATCACAGATTTTTTGGACTGTATATGCATTTAAGAATGCACATGCACTTTATACTGAGTATCATTGCACTTTAATTTGTACATTTTGCACCAACTTTTCCGTGTATGCCAAATATTGTGTTCACCTACCATAACTTTTATATTTCTTATGATTTTTTATGCATACAAGCGATTCTTTGTATATATTTGTTTAGTTATTATTCACGACTATCAAATTTAGCGCTGCACTTTACTATACATATAGAAGCTCTGGGATGGCTGCAAAGAGAATTGCACATGTGTCCTGTGCGTCTTCTGGTCCATTTCAGATCCGAATTCAGCCTAAAATTTGTACTGAAATATGACCTGAAATGGTGAACAGGGACTGATACACCTTCCTGCCCAAGCCAATTTTCAGATTTCAGCGCTGTCGCAATTTTAATGACAATTGCACGGTCATGCTACACTGTACCCAAACACATTTTTTATAATTTTGTTTGCATAAATAGAGTTTTCTTTTGGTGGTATTTGATCACCTCTGCAATTTTTTTTTTTTTGCGCAACAAATAAAAAAAGACCGAAAATTTTGAAAAAAAAAGTTTTTCTTTGTTTCTGTTGTAATGTAAATAAGTAAGTTTCCTTCTTCAATGACAGGCACAGATAAGGCGGCACTGATGGGCACCGCTGAGGTGGCACCAATGAGGTGGCACAGATGAGGTGGCACTGATGATGGGCACTGATATGCAGCACTGATGGGCACTGATAGGTGGCACTGGTATGCAGCACTGATGGGCACTCATAGGTGGCACTGATTGGCACTCATAGGTGGCACTGATGGGCACTCGTTGGCAGCACTAATGGGTACTTATGGGTGGCACTGATGGGTACTTATGGGTGGCACTGATAGGTGGCATGGATAGGCACTGATAGGTGGGCACTGATGAACACAGATGGGCAATGATAGGTGGCACTGATGGACACTGATGGGTGGCACTGATGACACTGATGGGTGGCATTGCTGGGCATCAATGATTTTATGTGTGCCATAGAGCTGCCAGTCAGGGCCCATATGTGGGCACTGATTGGCATATGGGGGATGCACCTAGCCATCCACATGTTAGGTGCTTCCCTGGTGGTCCTGGCGGCTTCCATGGTGGTCCAGTGTGGGCATCTATGGGGGAGCTGCGCTGTTAAACAATCAGCACAGACCGCCCCTGTCAGGAGGGCCACAAGGGCATCCAGCCACTTATGGCAGTTAATAAAAAAAATGAGAACTTTGTTAATCTATGGGGAATTCTTACCAATGTATACATATCTCCCAATTAAATTAATAAGTAAATACATCTTATTATTATACAAGTATAACAACTTTATACACAACTGGAATTGCTGGTGATTAATATTTCATACACATTACTAAAGACATCAATGCAACAATAAAACAATTTTCCTTACTATTTGAAAAATAACCCTAGGGTAGCCCCAACGACTATGTTAAAAGGGTGTGGTTGACCGCACCTTAAATTCAAAAACACAATATCTCTTGCCGCTCGGAAGACAATTTTCTGACTATCTCCGGACAGAAGAAAGGCCAAAAATATGTCTTGAGGAGCCAACAGATAGATATTATTAATTTAGATAGATATTCATTTAGATAGATAGATATTGTTAATTTAACAGGACTACCAGTTTGGATTGGGCAATAAATAATTTCCCTGGGACCCCAATAGCCAAATTAGTTGCAATACAGGTTGATCTTAATATTAACCAGACACGGCTTCAACACACAGCAAGTCAAATAATGTAGGACAATTCTTAAATACTAAACTACCCTTTACACAGTACTTGATAAGATTAAAATATAAATAGTAAAATACAACTCCTACAATTTTGGGAATAAAAAGTTGATTAATATTTATATGGTCAGTATCCCATCACTGTTTAAAAGGTAAAGATGTATATTTATTTTGTCCTAACAGCAACGTCCAACGAGATGCGGAGTGATCACTTATCACCAAGCTTTGTGTTCGTCCAGAAAATGCATATCAGCGTGTGGATGTGTGGTCCTCGGTCCTTTGAATCATGTGTGTTTCTGCTTTTATAGGGTGCAATGCCATTGTTGAGTTGTTACCTCAACCCCTTCCTGCCCAGGCCAATTTTCCGCTTTCAGCGCTGTCTCACTTTGAATGACAATTACGCGGTCATACAACATTGTGCCCATATGACATTTTTAGCATTTTTTTTTTTACAGATAGAGCTTTCTTTTGGTGGTATTTATTCGCCACTGTTTTTAATTTTTTTTGCTAAATAAATGAAAAAAAAAACAAACATTTTGCGTTTTTTGTTGTTGTTGTTGTTTCTGTTATAAAATTTAGCAAAAAATTAATTTTTCATCTTCACTGATGTGCGGTGATGAGGCAGCACTGATGGGCACTGATAGGCTGCACTGTTAAGCACTGATGAGACTGCACTGATGTGCACTATTAAGGCTGCACTGATGGGCACTGATTAAAAAGTTTACATACCCTGGAATATTTGGGCTTGGTAAAGACACAGGAGGTGGCACACACAGGTTAAAATGGCAATTAAAGGATAATTTCCCACATTTGTGGCATTTTAAATCACAATTAGTGTCTGTGTATAAACAGTCAATTAATTTGTTAGCTCTCACATGGATGTACTAAGAAGGGTAGACACTGAGCCATGAGGAGGTAGAAAAAAACAGTCAAAAGACCTGCGTAACAAGGTAATGAATGAATGATTTGTATAGCGCTGAAACTGCGAACTGAATCGTCTTGAGGCGCTTGATCCGACCTGCGTTGATTCCTTCTTAGAAGAGGTGGGTCTTGAGTTTTTTCCTAAAGGCCCGATGGTTTTCTTCCAAGCGGATGTTCGTAGGTAGAGCGTTCCATAGCCATGGTCCTTGGACTGCAAATCTTTTTTCCCCCCTTGATTTGTACCGGGACTTGGGGATGAGGAGGAGGTTCCGGTTAGTTGATCGGAGGTTGCGATTGGGAGTGTAGTGTTTTATTTTTTCGCATAAGTATTGAGGAGCATCTCCTTGTGTGCATTTGTGGGTCAGGCAGAGGGTCTTGAATGTGATCCGATCCTTTACGGTTAGCCAGTGTAGGATCCTCAGGGAGGGGGAGATGGATCCCCACCGTTTTTTTCCTGTGACTAGTCTTGTTGCCGCGTTTTGAATGACTTGTAGGCGTACAATCTGGAATTTAGGTAGTCCTATGTAGAGGGAGTTTGCGTAGTCGAGTCGAGAGTTGATGATTGTTCCTATCACTATTGCTTTTTCCTTTTCTGGAATGAAGGGGATGAGTCTACGTAGCAGGCGTAGAAGATGGTAGGATCCGCTGACTACTGATCCTATTTGTGCGTCCATTGAAGGAGACGGGACTTTCTATTACAGAGGCCGCCGTGTAAGCAGGAAATTCTCCTGTATGTATGGCACCCGTTTCGGCCCCTTCCTGTCCCCTCCGAGGCAGCCAGAATATATATATTTTGTGCCCCCCCCGGTACTCGTAGATTCATTGGGGGCCACAAAAGATATATATGTGGACAATTATTGTACAATTAACAGGCGGGCCGTTCGAAACTGAAACGCAGGCTGCAATTGGCCCGCTGGACGGACTTTGGACATGCCTAGTCTAATGGGAACTGGTTTCATAATTAACTGTCAGGTGTGGAGCTACAGGGCACTAATGAGGAAATCTGCTGGGCCTGCATCCCTTTAGACATGTTCCTATTGAAAGTATCTCTCAAAAAATTAGTTGCAAGGGATGCCTGGAATATGACTTGTATCTTAGGCAGGCTTCTGGCAAAATTGGTGAGCCAATCACACAAGCAGGAAATTATGTTTCTGGGGATGGGTCAGTACACACTCTGTGTACAGAAAACTCCAGGTAGCCACATTGCAATGTATTCTCATAAAATACAATTTTCACCTGGCACACTTCTCCCCCGCACTCACCCCCTCTATGGCAGCCAGCATCTCTCCCTTCCGGCTGCCTGTAAATACATTGACGGCAGAGCAGATTCAGACAGTGCAGCAAGCCACCTCCTCCCCCGGCTCTGAGGATGCCATATACACAGGGCAGGAGGAGCTGTGGAGGAGCCAGGGAGGACTGACAACACTGTCGAGGAGCCTGGGAGGATGGACAACTCTGTGCAGAATCCGTGCTTATCTGAGGTCTGTGCAAGAGAGGAGAGCAGAATGACAGTGAAGGAGAGATCAAAGTGACAGTGAAGAGGGGAATAGTGAGACCGGGAAGGGAGATAAAACAGGGACTGGAAAGAAAGCAGTGACCAGGGAGGAGAAAACAGGAACAGGGAAAGTGGCTGGGAAAGGGAGGTAGGTTTCATGCAATAAGTGATTTTAGGGGAGAATATGTGCTGGGAGGGAAGAGAACTTGTGCTAGGATAGGGGAAGGAGTCAGATTTAATGTCCAAAGCCCCCCAACCCCCCTCCCCCTTCTTAGCACAAGACCTCCCCCCTCCCAAAGTGCCCCTCCAGCACATATCCTCCTACCCCAAGAAAGATGCCAGCTTGCATCATGATGTTTGGGACCCCGGACACCCTACAAGAGCTGCTGGGCATGTACCCTGGTTGCCCACAATAGCGCACCTCTGCCAGGCAGGCGATTGGAGCCAAGTGGCGGTACTTGTTTTGGTATCTGGCTCTGGGACTCGGCCCAGATTTGTGGGACAATGGGACTTTGTTCAAATTGAAGGAAGGTCCCATAGAATCATGGTATATCTAGCATAACCCCCCAACCAGGATGGTTGGGGAGTTATGCTAGAAGTGCGGAGGGGATTTGTGCTGGGAGTAGGGGCAGGGGGAAGGGGGGTTTGTGCTGAGGGATTTGAAGACGGGGAGAAAGGTTTGTGTGAGAGGAGTTGTGCTATGAGGGGGGTCTGGGGGAAGGAAGATTTATGCTGGGGGCATTTGTACCAGAATTAAGAGTTGTGCTGGGAGAGGTGATGTGGGAGAGGGGGGTTCGAAAAAGATTTGTTCGAGGAGGATGGATTTAGGGGAGATGATTTGTCCTAGAAGTGGGGAAAGGTTTTACCCTGGGATGGTTGCGTGTAAAGAGAATTTGTGGTGGGGGATTTAGAGGGGGGAATTGAGTGAGGCAGGATTTTTACTGGAATAGTGGTTGTGCTGGGAGGGAGGATTTGGTTTGGAGGTAGAAGAGGATTTATTTTGGAAGGGGAGATTTTGGGGACAGTATTTATGTTGGGAGGGGGAAGTGGGGATTGGTACTGGGATGGGGAAGAAGAAGAATTGTGCTGGAAGGGGGGATTTGAGGGGTGAAGTAGGATGTGTGCTGAGGAAGGGCTGAGGATTTGTATTGGGAGGGGGATTATTTGTGCTGGGAGAGGAAGAGAGGATTTGTGCTGGGGGGACAAAGATTTCCTCTGGGAGGGGTGAGCATTTTGTTTTGGTAGGAGAGAGTGGGAATTTTTGTTGAAAGGGTAAAGTGGGGGGGATGCCCTGTATTGTACATTACATACTTCTCGCCAAAGTGTTTATTGTCTCAACACTTACTGGTTTCTAATCTGTCCCTGACTATTATAAGGAAGTTCTTCTGTAAGGTAGGCTCAGACAGTGTTAGCTCGCTGTCTATTTTCAGTGTGAAAAAAAACATATATAATGGAAGCATTTTATTTTATTTTTTGTGATTATACTGGAGTTTATATGTGTCAAAGCATATTTGATGGGTACAATAAAGCCTGTGTTTTGTTTACTGATGCCCCTTAAAGTGGTTGTAAACCCTTACAGACCACTTTTACCTACAGGTAAGCCTAGATTAAGGCTTACCTGTAGGTGCAAGAAATATCTCCTAAACTTACACGGTTTAGGAGATATTTGCAAAAGACAGGCACCAATGTCTACGGCACATGCGCCGTAGGTAGCGGCGCGCAGGCGCACTATGTGTGCCGTTGCTAACGGCGATCATGCCGTTAGTGGTGTCTCCCGTGCGCAGTGACGTTAGTGATGTCATCACGGCTCTGGCCAATCACAGTACCGGAGCCGCGATACCCGGAAGGAAGTTGGATGCTTCGTGGAAGAGGGGACAGCAGTGACATCGCAGTGTCAGGTAAGTGACACATAATGGGCTACTATGTGATACATAGTAGTCCATTATGCTTTACCTTTGCAGGGAAACAAAGAGAAAGTAAAACCCATCAGGGTTTACTTCCTCTTTAAGCCACTCTCACTGTTAACAACTTGGCCACACACACTTTCTGCCGTGGCACACGTAGCGCACTGCAGGTTGCTGCCTCCCTGAACTGTCCTTCATTCTCAAGTTCAAAAGTTGGGAGGTACGTGTGCCATGTAAACAGGCAAAGCAAGCAATGGTAATAATCAGATACCAACAGTCCTTTCACTTTCATGTTCCGCATCTTATAAGTAGAACTTCACTCTTCTTAGGCAGTTGGTGCGTTTGAGAGCATAAAGATAAGACGGAGGAGATCCCTGTAGATCAGCTATGGATAGTGATAGTATGAGAACATATATCCAGAATTTCAGCCTTGATAATTGTAAACTTGGTAATCAGGGCTACAACCGGGTCCTCCTGCAGCTATTTGGTTATGCGGGTCACGGAAAATCCTGCTTCATCAACTCCTGTAAGTATGTTATAGATGACGGTCCATACAAGATCTACGCAGAGCCGGCTACAGCTGAGATCAGTCATGGGGGAAAGACAACGAAAAGAAATTCATATGAGCTCACCAAAATCATCACGCTGGTCGATAACCGGGGATGTGGCAAAATGGATAAGTATGAGACCGGAGAGATATACGCTCAGCTTGGTGAGTACAGGAGAGGTCACTCTATTCTTTGCAATATATGTACTTTAATCTTTGACAACAACTTTCAGATTATTGTGGTCAGTTCACTTTGTATATTAAAAAGGAGAAGAAACAAAAGTGGGATAATAACTGGCGTTCAATAATGAAATCAATAGTGACATACACCTGTGATAAATACCCCAATAATAATCTAATAGGTTGTATTTACAAAATATATGAACAAAAACCGTGTGCAAAACAAATATTGTAGCTTCTCTGGTATTTTGCATCCCACGCTGCAAGGAATGGACCCGGGAAGAGTGCTGGCTATTGTGGCTACCATTTAGGCTCCATGCACACTAATGTTTTTAAAAGGTCCTAGAAGCTGTTATTAGAATTTTTTTTCTGCTCCTAGAAGTTAATTAGTGTTATCCTATGTGTATAGAAAAATGAAAAATCGCTGATATGTCTAATTAAATATATAATCATAAAAGATACCTAAATGATTAAAGCTACAACCCTTCTATAGTGTTCTGACACTGTGATAAAAGTGATAATGATATAATAGTGAGCTAAAATCAACCTTCTTCAACCGACCATTCGTTTGTTCTCTACAACCCCCTTTTTTTAGTGGTTATCATTGTGCAATGATGCACCTCTCTTGTTTCTATGTGACCAACTACAAATTATGATTAAAGCTGAGCTCCACTCTAAAGTGGAACTTCCGCTCATCGGATTCCTCCCCTCCTCTGGTGTCACAATTGGCACATTTCAGGGGGGAGGGGGGCCGCGGCCGTGACGTCACCGCAGGGCTCCCTCCCTCCTCCTCCCCTCGCCACCAGGCTAATAGGAGAGAGGAGCGGGGCCTCAAGCATGTGCAGTAGGGTTCCCGGCGTGAAGCCAAAAGGCTACACTGCCGGGTTCCCTTACCCTCAATGGCAGCGGCAGCACTCGACAGCTGATGGAAACATCAGCTGCAGTGCCGACATCGAGGGACTGCAGGACAGGTAAGTGTCCATTTATTAAAAGCCAGCAGATGCAGTATGTGTAGCTGCTGGCTTTTAATTATTTTTTTTTCCCGGAACACCACTTTAACTTTAAGAGGAGCGGCAAGAGAAACTAGCTGACTATAATCATATGAACTGAGAGAATAGCGGGAGCAGCTGTTTGGACTTATTATTGGTGCATCATTGTGGTTGTTTTTAACATTCACTTGCTGTATATATTTTGAGAGATTATTCCCACAGGCATTGATCCAGTTATATAGGTGGCCACCCGGGAGAGATCTGGAGGAGTATGCGCACTTAATTAATTTTGCCTGATTGGCGATAGATTGATCTGTGTATGTTTCCAGTTGCATTCACATTATTTGTACTGATCACTTATAGGGCTATTTAGCCCCAGTATACAGTTTTTTTCTTTATAGAAGGTTGATCCCAGATCACTGTTTTTTCTTAATAGAAGGTTGATTTTAGCTCACTATTTTTATCATTTTTACTGTTATCCTATGTGTCCATGCATACCACTTTAGGCTATTAGTGTCTAGGAGCAGAAAACAAAATATTTTTTGTAGAGTTTTTTGGAGCGTTTTACCAGCAGAAACGCTCCTAAATGCTACTGAGCGCCGCTAAACGTTACTAATAGCGTTTTTTGATTTTTTGTTTCCTTTTTTTTTTTAATGAACTGCAAAAATGCTAATAAAAAGCTAACACTCCTAATTGCTCTTAGGCTAGGTTCACACTAGAACACGCAGCGGCTCACAGCAGACGTCTCCATTCACCGTTTCAAGTCTAATTTCAGCCCAAATTTTCGGCGGAATTTGGACTTGAAACAGACCAGAAGACGCCCAGGACCTCTGTGCAATTTTCACTGGAGCCGCTGCAGAGATGTGTGAACCGGCTCCATAGAGAGTGTGAAAGTGTGAGCCCAGCCTTAAACACTCCTAAAACCCTACTATTACAAAAGCTCTTACCACCGTTTTTTAGCCATCATTTTTTTAGTTAAATTACTTGCTGATTACCCGCCGCAGTTGTACTGTGGCAAAGTGACACCGCTGCGTGAATCTACGTACCTGTACATCATTTTGTGCACTAGCCTGTAGTATATTATATCTAATATATATATGTGTATGCATGTATGTATATATATATATATATATATATA